>BDMV01000009.1:30972612-31381792 GCA_008326285.1 Oryza officinalis | reverse complement strand
GAGTCAAGATAACGGGCCCACCAGTGGGTCCCACCTCTTATTTCCTTTTTCTTTTCTTCTCTTCCTTATCCTCTTCTTTCTCTCTCCTTCTCATCCCTTCTTTTCTCTCTCTCTTTCTTGCCTCCTCTGCTGCTTCCCGAGCAGGATGAGGGGATGGAGCGCCGGCCGGGCGAGGGTGCGGCGAGGCGGAGGAGCGACGTCAGCGGTGGCGCGGCACGGGCGCAGTGGCGCGGGACGGCGCAGGGCGGCGTGAGACGGCGCGCGGCGTGGCTTTGGCGCGTGCGCCGGCCACGGCTGGGAGGCGGCGTCGACAGGGGCGGCGGCTGGGGAGGCGGGGCGGCGGTGGCACGGCCGGTGGTGCGGCGCGGCGGCTGCGGCCGGCAGGGTGTGGCTGCGGCCAGGAGGCCGGGGCGGCTGCGGTGTGGCACGGCGAGGAGGTGGCGCGCCGAGCAGGAGCGGCGGCGCGCGGCCGGGGTAGGTTGGCGCCGGCTCGGGGAGGGCGCAGGCCGGGCTGGAGGTGCGCGCGTCGCGGTAGAGGCGGCGCTGGCCGAGGTGGAGGGGCGCGCGGCGCGGCTTGCGCGCGGGCCGGCCACGGCGTCGGCCGAGCAGCGACGCACCGAGGCTCGGCTCGGCCTGGGCGATGGCCGGGCTGAGCGTTCGGCCAGGTGGAGGTGGCGCGTGACGCAGAGCTGCAGTGCACGGCAAGAAGGCGGCCGATCGAACGACAACGGTGTTCGGCCCGTCGGTGTGATAGCGACAGTGAGCGAAAAAGGGCGGCTTTTATAGCCGTCGCAGCCGGCGGACAGCGACAAGCTTGCTCGGCCGAGTGGGGCCGACGGTCCTGTGGGGCGGTCGTCGTCGACAGGGAGTCATAGCAAAGCGAGGATGGGGCTGTTGAGGACGGCGTGGACGCGGCGTACGCGTTCGGTGTGGACTCCTGCCTCTGCGCTTGCTTGCATGGTGCAATGGTGCACGGGAAGCACGACCATGCTTGCATGGAGAGGAATGGGATGAGGGACAAAGCTTGTCGCTGTTTCTCGTCTCCCTTCACAGTGTCTCATTATTGCTGCTGCTCTCTCGCTCAGCGGATACGACGGGGGACGGTGCGTAACTTGCCCAACGGAGCAAACGGACATGGTGCCTAATCGTTGGTTTGCCGGAGCGGTGCCTAACCACGGTTTGCAGGGAGCTCAGGGAATAAAGAGTTGGAGGACGTGTGCATGCATGCATGCTAGGAGAGTAATAGAGTTTGCTTGTTGCTGCCTTGTGTGTTGGAAGAAAAAGGAGTTTGCTTGTTGTTGTTCTGTGTATACAGGGAGGTAGATGAGTATTTTGGCTTGCAATGAATGGAGTGAGTAGAAAGCAAAATAATTTAGAACTGGTAAAAATTGGATGAGCGATTTAGGACGCATTTCGGATTCCAAAATCCAAACACGAAGATTTTATTTGGAGAAAAGATGACTGGAGGAAAAACTCGACTTCTGCAGGTTCCATCGGTTCACGATTAAATTTGACGAGAGAAATGGCCGTCGAATTTTGAGATGTAACTGCACAAAATATTTGTTGGTGGTAGGATTCCGGAAACAAATATTGCTTAGAATCTCCGGATGGAAGGAGAATTATTTGGAAAGATATTTTGGAGGGAAAAGAAATGTGAGTCCAGAAGGAAAGAATTAAATGAGATCTTTGGCACAAATTCTAGACACACACAAATAAATAAATAACAAGCAAACTAAAATTATGCCTAGGACTAGACTTTGTGTGAGGAGGTCATATCTTTGGAAATAGCCTATTAGGAATTTATATTTCGCAGTTAAGGTTTTTAGTAAATACTTTACCAATAGACATTATTCTGCAAATAATTTACAAAAGCTTATCACTCTATATAAAGGTTCATACAAAATAATCAAAGCTATTTTTTTTTAGTGGAACGGTATTTGTTTTAATAAATTATCCCTTAATGGGTTTTATCCAAAATGGTGATACATATAGATATATAGTTTTATTTATAAAGTAAATATGCCCGAGGGTTTTTGTTTTTCGAAAATAATTGGCATATGCAAATCATAGTTCCTTGAATAAATAATTATTTGAAATAAAATACCGACATATCCTCAGACATTCGTCTATTAGCCCACGTATAAACGAAAACGACAGATCGAAATGAGTTAGTTCAGGCATGAATGTATTTTGAAAAAGATTTTTGGTTATTCTGAATTTTTAATTCCGTATTCCAAAGTCGAAATATTCAGGATGTTACAATCAAGGGGGTAATGACCTAGTCAAAGAGATCATTAAAATGCCACATTAGGTCATTTGCACTTAAGTCTTGGTTTGCATCTTTATTTTCTCCTGTTGACTATCCCTGGACGGTCTGACCGAAGTGCTTGACCCGGTCTGACCAGCCCTTCTTGGCGGTCTGACCGGCCACTTGCCGCCGGTCGGACCGGCCGGCTTGAGGCTGGATGGCCGCCTCTGGCCTGGCGATCCAGACCGAGCCTATGGCGGTCTGACCAAGCCGTGGGCGATCTGACCGGCTATTTGGCCTCCGGTCTGACCGGCCCCTTGATCCCAATGCATTTAATGTATTCCAACGGCTAGTTTTCCAGCCGTTGCGAAGTAGTCCGGTCTAACCGGCCAAACACGGCGGTCTGACCGGCAATACACAGAGTTGGTGGATTTCGTCCCCAACGGCTAGTTTTGGGGGTTTGGGGTATAAATACCCCCCCCCCATTTGCAGCAAGGGGACTCTCTTGGCACTTGTTTCATTTGCATACACCCCTTGCACTTCTCTCACACTCACTTGAGCCTTTATTCATCCTTTTGTGTGATTGAGAGTGGATTAGCCAAGAGTCAAGTGCATTTGCTTTCTTATTGAGCTAGTGTGGCACTTGATCATCTCCAAGCTGGGTCATTGCTTATTACTCTTAGAGGTTGCCGCCTCTTAGACGGCTTGTGGAGGTGCTTGCCCGGTGACCTCTCCAAGGAGATTGTGGAGGAGGTTCGGTACCGATTGTGAGTGGTTTGGAGTTCATCACCTTTGGAGTGAAGGAAGAACTACCCTAGTGATCGAGGCTTGGGTAGTCCTCTCCGTGGGCCGACTCCCACCTTGCCCACCCCTTGACGAAGGGGGCGTGTGGTGGCTTCGTGGTTGAGCGGTGGAGTTGGGCTCGCCTCAACAGGGATGTAGGAAACCGACGAGTTTTCGAACCTCGGTGAAAAACTTCTTTGTCTCTTGTCCCTTTATTTATTGCATTTACTTTTATGCAATTTACATTTCTAGAGACATATTTGAGCCACTATCACCCTAGATTTGCAAAACATAACTTAGTTGCTTAGTTAGACTTGTCCCTTACCAAGCCTAACAACATAGGTTAGTTTTGAGTAGGTGTCATTTATTGTTAATCGCCTATTCACCCCCCTCTAGTCGACATCTTTGATCCTACAACAACAAGCAGTCGCGCGAAGCGCTTCTCAAAAACCTTATTGCCACCTTCTCCCAGTGCAGGACGTCGAAGGCGAAGGTTCTGGAGACCTGCTCTCCCGATTGCCGATGCACGCCGGCGAACGGGACGGAGTAGAAGACAAGCGACGGCGTAGTACAGCGAAGGAGGCAAAACCCTAGATTGATTTTTCACGTACTTTGCATGAAAACAGCGGTTCGGTTTATATAGAGATGTCATGATGCTCAGGGCGCCTGCACAATCTCCACTCCACGTAATCTAACCGAAGAAGTCGCGCGTAACTTATCCGGACTCCACGCCGCTCCACGCACCGGATTATTCAGTGTGTTTCCAAAAACTAAACCAAATTTGTTTGCAGCAAATTTGGTATTCAGTGCATCCCACAACTCCTTAGCGTCGGTCATGTGCATATACACCTCGACCAGACGATCTCCAAGAACGCTAAGAATACATCCCACAAAGAGATTAGTGGTCTCCTCGAATTCTTGCTGCTTTTCAGTAGTAAGAACTCCTTCAGGTTTGCCATTACTAACGCAGAAGCATTTCATAGCTGTCAGCCACAGAGTGACCTTGATCTGCCATCTCTTAAAGTGCACACCGGTGAATTTATGTGACCTCAGTGGCTCGGCAAAACCAGCCATATTAAAACCACAGTGCCTATAATAAGGTTTTTGGATTGTTAAAAATATAAGCACATAGTGATTTAATTTATTCCATAAATAAATCATGGCATTGCAGATACAAACTAACATAATCGCATTATTCGATCTACACATGTAAACTAGACAGTAAAACATGAACAGATCAAATACGCGAAACATGTTTGATTCGTACCGAGAATTCTGGAAGTTCGGCTGCATAGCGGGAAGAACTCGCGGTACCGGGCGTTGACGACGGCGCGTAGCACCCGAGCGAAGAGGAAGACGAACCGTTGTGGACGAACAACAAGCAGTCGCGCGAAGCGCTTCCCAAAAACCTTATTGCCACCTTCTCCTAGTGCAGGATGTCGAAGGCGAAGGTTCCGGAGACCTGCTCTCCCGATCGCTGGTGCACGTCGGTGAACGAGACGGAGTAGAAGACGAGCGACGGCGTAGTACAGAGAAGGAGGCAAAACCCTAGATTGATTTTTCACGTACCTTGCGTGAAGACAGCGGTTTGGTTTATATAGAGATGTCACGACGCTTGATCAGGGCGCTTGCACGATCTCCACTCCGCGTAATCGAACTGGATAAGTCGCGCGTAACTTATCCGGACTCCACGCCGCTCCACGCATCGGATTATTCGTTGTGTTTTCAAAAACTAAACCGGATAAGTCGCGCGTAACTTATCCGGACTCCACGCCGCTCCACGCATCGGATTATTCGGTGTGTTTCCAAAAACTAAACCGAATTTGTTTGCAGCAAAACAAAACTGCAAAAGGAGACCGCATCTGCGCAAGTGTGAGGAACCAATTTTAGCGGACCACTCACGCGCATGTCGCGTACGCGCGCCGCCACGCCAGGCGAGGCGAGCGAGTGCATGCTTGTGTTCCTCTTGTTCTCTCCACCACACATGTCTCAAGTGGCTAGAAGAGCATCCTCTCTTATAACGAGATCTCCCTCTCCTAGAATAGGCAAGGTGGTACTAAACTCCTCATGCATATCATTTCATGAGGTGACATTTTGTGATTTTTCAAAGAATTAATTTTCATATGGGTCTTAGCCCATATATCAATTCCAACTGTGTTAGTAATTCAAACTGATATGAGATCCTGTGTTTAGTACATGCGTCGCCAAAGTGAAAAAAGAACAGCATTTGTCTTCTTGATTATTATTTTTTGCTTCGGAACCCGCGCTTTCTGGAGATATTTCTCAACGTTTTTGGACCTGATATCTGAACTCAGTGAATGGAGATATTTGTCAGCTGCTATTGGTTAATTTGGAGTTGTGATCTAGAACAAGTAATGTAGTAACTAGTTTCCCTGATGAGGAGCAGTAGCAGCAAGATTATAGCAGAAGTCTTCATGAAGTTAACTTGCCGAATTGTAAACTGCTGTGCCAGTTAAAATAATAGCATGATTATGTACCAGGCTTCAAAAACCAGAGCTGCAATTCTCAAACTATGGCTAATCTTTGGAAATGCATCTTAAAGAGAGCACATCACTGAATCTTTCAGTCCCATTGCTGATGATTGTTAATTGTGGTTGAACGTACTAGTCTGTTCTCCTACTTCTATTGAATATATTCTGAAGAATTCTGTCTTTTTCAATTGGTTCAAATGGACTGGTTATAAGTAGTTCCATCTAATTGCTTTCAGCTATTTGTAGGGACTATCTAAAAAAATTGTGTGAACAATATTCAATGGAGACCTACTGACCTAGGGTGTGTTCGGTAGTTAGCGTTGGGAAAATATTCCTTCCGCACGAAAAACGAAGCGACTCATTAGCACATGATTAATTAAGTATTTGCTAATTTTTTTAAAAAATGGATCAATATGATTTTTTAAAACAACTTTCGTATAGAAACTTTTTGCTAAAAACACACCGTTTAACACGTTTAACAGTTTAAAAAGTGTGCGCGTGGAAAAAGAGAAAGGTGAGTTGGAAAAGTTGGGCAAAGAAGTCACCCCTAGTGTGCTAGATATACGTCAAAGTTCTAATTTGTGCTATAGTATAATCACATTCCAAGGCTTTTTGCACTAATTAAGGTTATCTAGTGCTACCATTTTTACTAAGCTGACATGAATCACACTTATTTGATTGGAGCACATTCTTTCAAGTTTTGTTTTATATTATGAATACAATTTCATTTATTTAATATTCTCTCTCAGGCTTCTTGGCTGGTATTATATCTGGTCCTACATGATCAGCATGAAGAAAAAAAATTCAGGAACTGAAGATGATAGCATGGGTGGTGGGGGGGATAGCAGAAAATTGGATGTAATAACCAGATCTATGATTCTTCCGGGTCATGATTCCCATTTTGCTATTCTCTAATGGTGTACGATTTTATCTGTAACCTTGACTGTATTGTGATTCAGAAACCATTTTATTCTGTTGCTGTACTCTTGATAATTTGGCACAAATTGCTTGATTAGATTGCCTGATATTTCCCTAGAGACCCTACACCTCAGTGATCTGACGTGTCGACTGCGCAGAAAACTCGTTGGCGCGAAGAACTTACCGTCGGCCGGAGTTGCACACTGGTCGCGGTGGCCAAGCTGGACGACAAACGGGTTCGGAGTTTTGTTCGCCGAACCCCCAAGCCTGAAATTAATATCTTTTCTTTTTTTTTCTTTTATCCGTCACGCACACGGAGCGAAAGGGACATTGTTTTTTTGGGTATATTATTTTTTTATTAGAGCATCACCGACCGAACGTGAATAATTTATCCCTAAAATTTTGTTTTTCGGTTTCCTAAACTGAAAAAAGGAAGTGAAAAAACTCATATCTTAAAAAAAACCTAAATTTAATTCCAAAAAATTAAAAGTGAGCTCTTCTGTAAAACTACCCACAGAAATCTTCCGTTTTTCTTCACCACCGCATGAAAAATCTCCACCTCCTCCCTGCCCCGATCACGCAGGAAAGAAAAAAAAACTCGCGGGAAAGAGAGATTTGGATCGGAAGATGCAACGTTGCTTCCCCTCAAATAAATAGAGCGATGAATGTGATGACGAGGTTTTCAAAATATTAGAATCAGGATAAAATATCTGTTGGAGGTATTGTTTTCATCAAAATCCCAAAAATTCAGGATAAGGGATGAAATAAGGACACTGTTGATGATGCGTTGCTAGCCCGTATATATGATGGATCGATGAACCTGTTGGTAAAAGATCAGTTTCGTATCAAATAGGGGAGGGATTCGGAGTTTTAATCTCCGAGCCCCCCGGACTTGGATTTTTTTTCTTTTTTTTTCTTAGCGAAGACAAGGATTGTAGATGATTATTCACTTTTACGCACACTAGAGTAGTAATCAAACTGGACGATGCCTATAATAACTAGTTTCATTTTTTTTTTCATCCTTTTGCTAGATAGCTGAACTCTGAAGAGCAGCAAACCGCAGAGTGCCGAACTGAAAAAGTATGAACCTCTTGCACCATACAATGAATTCGGCGGGCTGCACATAGTGATGTAAGGCTTTCTTCTTTCCCCCCTCCTTTCCAACCTTATTTTTTTTCACACGTATGTTTTTCAAACTAATAAACGACGTGTTTTTTTAAAAAAAAAAATTATTAAAAAATTACTTTAAAAATCATATTAATTTATTTTTAAGTTTTTTTGGCTAATAATTAATTAATCGCACGTTAATAGGTAATACCGTTTTTCGTAAAAAAAATAGTTTCTAACTTTACCTCCTGAACACACAGTCTAAGTGGATAATCCCACTCCGCATAAAAAAATGTTTGTTAGTTCATTTTTTACATAGTAGTATAAATTTTGAAAGAAAAAAATAAATTAGAAATGAGATAAGCGAGAAAAAGAATCCCGCTTATCCGCCTCACTCACATTCCTAGCTACACATATAATGTGCTGATTTCTGAGCGTCTTCACTGCATCTTCTAGTTTCTCAACATTACTGTGTTCCAGGTCTTTTATTTTCTTTACAACTTGGAGGCTGTGTTTTACACAATTAAGAAATTATAAGATGATGCTGAGAAGGATAAGATGGGTGAGGAACGCAGCTTTGCCACATCTTTGGTTAGTCAGCTGTAATAAATGTTAGTAATTCAGTACTAAATTGACAATTAATAGAAACAGTAAGCTCAGTATATTATGAAATTGCTACGAATGCTGCATTTAAGTATATTCATAGTTTTTCTTTTCTTTTGCGAAATGCAAAAATCCAAGGACAGGAGGATGAGGAGCAAGCAGAGGGACAATTTTCCAGGCTCCAGCAACTCTGCCCAGCTGAACACAAGATCAAGCATTCATCACGATGACAATATATACCGAATAACTCATTTTCTTTAATAATGAAATTAAATTTGGGTCTTTGCTTCGAGAAAGCTAAAGTCACTTATAATAAAAACGGCTCAACAGAGAGCACAAATCGTATTGTCCACAATAGTTAATCGTGACATGACCCATTGAAATCGAAACGGATTCTTCTCAGTTTTTTCCTTTTTTTTCTTTTTTCCGTTGTTTTCTCGAGCGAAGGCTAGGAGGGTCGGATTCCGACCCCAGGGTCCATATTTTTATTTTATTTTTTTGGTTATTTCTTCAACTTTAAGTGACGGCAAGGGCCATATATATGTATATGCTCTCACTTGTCTCCTCCAGTGCCACTATCTTATTCGCCATTGGTGCAAGCATCAAGAATTCAAGCCTTTTTTTTTAAAAAAAAAAAACGAAGTCACACATAAGCATATTTCACATTGAAAACGAAGTCAGGCAACCAAATATATCGAATCTTCAGTCCAGCTTCTGAATTCCAGTCCTTTCAATTGAGCATGAAAATTCAGCCAATGTCCCTGCAACCAACTACACATTGACTGAATTTTTACTTGTGCTGATCGATATGCAAATGAGACTGTGAACGTCCAAGGGATTCGGAATTTTATTCTCCGAGCCCCCTGGGGCAGAAAATTTTTTCTTTTTTGTCCCTAGCGATGATGGTGCAAGGGGATCGAAGATTATACAGCTCTTGCAGTTGTGGCAGAACGAGCTCACGGCGTGGTCGGTGGCCGCCATTGATCGCCATTGCCGTGAGCCGATGAGACCATGTTTGCCTCTGTAATACTACAAAGTGTATATGTCAAAGTGTATATGTCGTTGATTTTTCGCACAACGTTTGACTATTCATCTTATTCAAAAATTTAGTATAAATATGCTAAAGTATAAGTTAAGATTATATTTTATTTGATGATAAAATAAATCATAACAAAATAAATGATATTTATATAAATTTTTTTGAATAAGACAAGTGTTCAAACGTTATGCAAAAAGTCAATTACGTTATATATTTTGAAATGGAGGGAGTATTACATGGATTGTGATGAAAGTTGCACATTATTCATCATTCAATATCTGCTATCAATCTCTCTCTCACACACAAATATTTGCTATCAACTATGTTGCCAATTAAACAGTATGACTTTTAGCAATATCTCTCTCGTGCGGTCCGTTCAGGTTGGGCCGGGAACGGAAACTGTCGTGTACGTGAGGTCCGTTCTTATTGGGTCTGAACGGGCGTTCGTGTGGCCCGTTATGTTTGGGCCGGACGGGATTACCACGCACGTGCGGGTTATTCTTTTTGGACCGGAACGGGAGGTCGCGTACGTGCGGCCCCTTCTATTTGGGCCGGATTGAATGGCCTTTTCCGAAAAAAACACAAGCCCAATAAAATATAAAAGAGTGTGATATAGTAGAAGAGGAGTGGGAAGAGATACGGAGAGGAAATATTTTCTAATGACCATCCAAATGAGAGTATGGAAATCCAAATTTAGATAATCTAATAGGGTGAGTTCTTCACCTTACTTTCCTAACTCACATCATTCTTTTTTCGCACGCACGCTTTTCAAACTGCTAAACGATGTATTTTTTGTAAAAAAAAATTATACGAAAGTTGCTTTAAAAAATCATATTAATCCATTTTTTAAAAAAAATAAGTAAATACTTAATTAATCATATACTAATGAATCACTCCGTTTTTCGTACAGAAAAAATTTCTTCCCAACACAACCAAAAAAACATACCTAACAAGCGGCCTCACGAAAGCTAGGTAGGACCCACCTACTAGTGGCCCAGTCATAAGAACGCAACTGCCACCTCGCGCGAATGCCGGCCGTTCGTCGGAGCGCCGATCCCTCCGTCGTGGCTCCTGCACACCGCCTCCCCCGTCCATCTCCTCTTGGATCCCCCCTCTCTCCATCGCATGCAGCATCGTCGTCGAAAACGTTATCTGCTCTTCCCACCGCCGTTGTCGTTGGCCATGACGGAGCACAAGCCGGCCGGTACAGGTGACGGCAGCGTGGTGAGGTCGATGATAGCGATGCCGGTGATTTTTTTCGTCCTAAAATAAACCAATCTAGTAGTATTAGATGTAATATATCCTAATGCTAAAAATTTGGGCAGAACTACTCTAAATTTGACAGGCTCTTTTCATATTCATAGTATTATGAAACATTATAAATCTGACAGACTTATTTCATATTTATAGTATTATACTATGATGTATCAACATTCCATATTAGATTAATTTATTTTATTATTTTATTTTCAAAAGAAGGACGGAAGTACTCAGCGTTAATTCCGTACCTTGATAAGAAAACTCAACACTCAATGCAGTCAACACACAGCACCATGGCTTTTTTGCTGTCAAAGAAAAAAACAGCACGGCTTTTGCATCTCTCCTCCATTTCTTTTGTTGGCGTGTATGGGCTCGTTGTGGTCTCTCCTCTCGCTACCAGCCAACCTCCTGCGTCTAATCCATCAGCTGGTCAGACAATGGTGTAGTAATCAAATCAATCAGTAAAAGTCAGGGTTAACGTTTTCAGATGAAAGCCAATCAGAAACCACGAAGTTTAATTAGACGGGGGACGGAAGCATATTCCAAGTAAAATTTCGAATAATTTTCGAGAGCTCAAATTTTAAACAATAAATTTGATCAAAATTTAGCAAAAAAATCTTATACGCCAGGGGTTAGAATCCAACGCTTAATCGAAAAGGTAAACTGGTAACGATGCACAACTCACTCTTGCCTTTTCCAAATCTTCGGAGACTCAAACTTTTCCGGCTATACTACATGTTCAGATTCTCGTACATAGCCTGCTCGCTGCCTCCACCCAACCCCCCCCCCCCCCCCAACACACACACATCCAAAAAAAAACTTTCCTAGACTGTTGCGTCCGCTAAACAAACCATGCTTTCTGTTGAAGCATGAGCATGACACATGCATTGACACACTCAGACTATATCTACTAGAGAGGATCACCAAACATGGGAACACACCTCATCAACCCAACTAAAAGTTTAAAAGTTTCAGATGAAGATATAGGCTGTGTTTGAGAGAAAAAGCTCGAAACCTTTCTTCCGCAAAAAAAACTTGATAATTTATTAATTAATTATTACCAAACAAAACTTGAAAAGAGATTAATATAATTTTTTGAAACAACTTTTCTATAATTTTTTTAAAAAACAAGTATTGTTTAACAGTATAGTAAACATACGTGTGAAAAACAAAAAAAAAGTAAAAGTTGAAAAAGTGTAGTTGAAAACACATCCATAGTCTCTTTTATAAAAAGTAGCTGGTGAAAATATATAAAAAAGGCTTTTTTTAGCTTTTTTAGTTTAGTTTATTTATTGAATTTTATAGCTCTTAATTCTTAAAATGTACATAAAACCCTAAACTATTTGACAAGTCAAAAATTCTGAGAGAATATACAACCGTCGGAAGCTTCTCCGCACAAGGCCCTACTCCTCCATAACGTTAGACTGAAGCTTCTCCAGGTTGGAGTGGATGACCAGACACGGAGAAAGCAACAGCAGCAGCAACAGGAAATTTAAAGAAAGCAATACTAGTATTAATCGGACAGATTCCATGGGTAAAGGCATTCCTTTCCAACCGATGTGAAAATGTCAGAAGCCATTAGCCAGTGACTTGAATGTTCACCAACTTTGATTGGCCGCCAGATGGGCCCCCACACAGCTGCTTGGCATGCTGTCGATCGCTCGCAGCGGCACGGCATGGGGTGCTTGCACGGAGCTACGGCTGATTATATAAGCAGTATTGTTCATTAACGACTGAAAAAAATTTATTGATAAAACTTATATATATATATATATGCTATTAACGATTTTAAAAGTTAATTTTAAAATTTAATATTGTTCATTACGGCTGATAAGCTAAAGAGCAAACTTGGGGCGTGTTCGGCATGATGTGTTTCTAACTCTACCTCCTCATCTTTCGTGCACATGTATTTCAAATTGCTAAATAGTATGTTTTTACAAAAGTTTTTATACGAAAGTTGTTTTAAAAAATCATATTAATTTATTTTAAAAAAAACTAATAAATACTTAATTAATTATATGCTAATGAGTCGTTTCGTTTTTTTTTGGCGAAGGAATGAGTTTCATGTTATACAAACAAACACGCCTTACGGAGGTCACGGAGCTATTGCTTGCTTGCTGCCATACGTATACGCTTGCTGCACTGCCTGTCACCGACTGATACTGCTCCGGCGCATGGACTGATCGATCTGGGGAATACGTTGTCGGAAAGCCTTATCGCCGCCGCTGCCGCTCCCGCTCCGGTGACCGCCGGTGACCAGATCGAGGCGGCCGACGCATGCGTGGCCGCGCCGTGCCGACCGCCGTGCGAGCATCATTGCCGTCCCCAGAAAGGTGGCATCTTTACGGGCTGTGTCTGCGTACACGCATTGCATGCAGCTCATCTGGCAACAGACAGAGGAACAGTAGTTATATTAATGGCTAGATTTACATGCATGGTGTTTTTTTTTTTTAGAAATATAGTATAAACGCAAGCGCTCATAACACACGTACCCTAATTCTTATGAACGCACACACGTACATCTTATCCTTATGAACATTTTCAAAAGACTGAACCGGTATATCTTGAAATTGATGAAGTCATCGTGGGCGTCTCGCTGTCGACGGGTACGTCGTCTACCACTAAAAGAATAATTAACCGTAAATACGAGCACTCATGTCAAATCTAATTTGAATTCGGGTGAATTAATCCCACCACATAAACAAGGAATAACTTATAACTATCAGAAATTAGAAATCATTGACATTCATCTCTCTAAAATAAAGAAAACTAAAGTGCATATCAAGCTTATTGTTGGTTGATTTTTGGCCACGAAGACATGCGAAATGATCGGATTACGCGTCTCATTCTTAACTGACTTGCCCCTGACTCTCTAACGCTATAAGCACAGAGAAGCCTAACTCGTGTACGGTGATGATCACATACGTTCCTCAGAAAATCCAAAACCGATCTTATGTGAGGCGTTAGAGGAAGATCAAAGGATGAGCTCCACTAGCACGGTGATTGTCATCGTTGACACAGCTATCGTGACCCTCCCTCTCTGGCGTCATGTTACTACACTGATCCTTACAGTTGCTCCGCTACCGTGTTATCTGCTAGCACTACATCTATAATGCTAATAAGACTATACACGTTTCCTTATGTCTTTATCAAGCACCGGTCAATACCATTGGTCAATCACCAATTCCACGTAAGCAATTTAGGTGATCATGTAGGAGTATAGGTTAGATTAATGGTCTTTTTGAATCGCAGGATTAAAAAAATATAGGAAAAAAACACAGTATTCTAAGAGTAATGAAAGTGTAAAATATAAGATTGCAAAACACAAGAATGACTCTTTGATTGGACCACAACAAAAACACAAAAAATTTTGGAGAAATAAAGACTCAAAGAAAATTTCTCATAAGGTTCTATCGTATGTTAAATTTTCTTCAAAACTTGTATGGAATGAGGCATTTCATAAAAATTTCATAGGATTCAATTCTTTGATTCAAAGGGCTATATAGGAAAAAATTATATAAAAATAAAATTCTCTAAAATTCTTATGATTTTTCTTTAAATCAAAGGGGCCTAAGTTTTTGCAAATAATTCCTAACACTGTTTTTTGCTATGTTGAAAGAACTTTGCAAGAAACATATTTCTGCTATGTTCTATGTTGAAACAAATTTACAGGAAAAAGAACCGTGTGTCCACGAAATTGGAGCTAGAACAAGAAAAACCAGATGAGACAAAGGCAAGAGACAGAGAGAACAACATCCCCTTGTCTCACATAAAAGCTACTACTACTAGTAGATGATGAAGAAAGTCACTATACATGCCGACACCTCCTGTCATAAGTCCAAAAGGATATCTTTCCAAAGATGAAAACTTTAATCATCCAACAAATATCTCAGCTCAATTATTACTGAAACACCAAATTATCTCAGTTTTGTGTGCATACAAAAGCTGAGTAGACAGAGGTAAGCTGACCGTGAAGAACACCGAACTCTCATCAGAAGTGGGCGCCAAACCCACTCAAAACGAGGAGGAAGCCTTACTTGTGAAGACTGGAGACTGCCTTGAGCACAATGATGTATGTCCCCATTGCAATATGTCATTAATTCTGTCCACACACATTTCCTACACAAGATTAGTGCATTAGCCTTAGCCCATAGGATGTGTTATCACTTACTCCCCGTCCCATATAAACTCAAGCTCTAGGTCACATCTTATCTTAAATTAAGTTTTTATGAAACGAAAGAAGTATTAAGCTAACTTTGATAGGCGTTTGATTTTTACGAGCACAACTTTCTCGTTTATCATAATCACACTTATCAAAATACTAAATGGTACAAACTTTTACAAAAAAAACTTTTTACATAATTATTAAAATCAAATAAACTCATTTTAAGTTTTTAATAATTAAAACTCAATTAATTATATACTAATGAGTTACTTCGTTTCACATGCATTGGAAAATCCCACTCCAAATGCTCTACCAAAGACAGCATTAAGCCTAGTTAACAAAGTTGTACTAGTACTACTTAGTGAGTACTGAGCAGATATTAAAAAAAAACTTCAATCTAAATAGATTATATATAAAAAACTTCAATCTAAATAGATTATATATGGACCACAAAAGGCTGTTACTACCTTTGTAAAGGTACATATGCATCATGCATGGTTGGTTCCTCTCTTTAGTATGCATAAAAGCTTTATTAAATTCAAGATCTTTGGGAGTATTAAATTGGGCTATATGCCCATTGATAGTAATATGCATGGGTGTTTCCTACTTGCTTTGACTTTTTTTTTTGTATGAAGAATAAAATTGTTGTGAAAAGTTAACCATATGATGTAATTGGCAAATTCAAAGGTTAATCATGCGCAAATAACAAACATATTGACTAATTGTATACACCCCATGTTGGGAACAACTTTTGAGCTTTGAGCTTTACACAGATGTATAAACGACGATTTAGCACTGGAGCTTTTGGCAAGAAACTAGTAAAGCTAGGCCAAGACAGAGTGACCGACAATAAACAAGAGTTTAGCAAAGGAACACAATGATCATGCCAGCAGTCAATGTGGAAAGGGCTACATATACAACTACTCTAGTGTAGAGTTTTTTTAAAAAAAAACAATTCTTTAGCCCAAATATATTTTTCTCAAACAAATTTGCCATATGACAGGGGTAAGATCCATTCGCACAAACGACCATACTAACTTTCGAGGGGATTACTTAATCTTTTTCCTACATATCTTGTGTTAGTAAAATTCTTAATCTTCAAACTATTACTGCCTCCATTTTTAAATGACGTTATTTACTTTTACACATGGCATTTAACCGCTCGCCTTATTCAAAAGTACACATGCAAAAAAAAATATAAGCCATGTTTAAATTGCCTTTAATGATAAAAAAATCATAATAAAATAAATAATACTTATATAGCTTTTTAAATAAGATGAGTGGTCAAACGACATATCTAAGAGTTAATGGTATCATATATTTAAAAATAGAGAAATTACATACTTCGAAAGAAACTATTAGCATTAACTGTTTTGTTAAGCATTATGATCTCACATGCATTTTTGGAAAAATGTCTTTTGATTGTTTAGTATGGTAAACATTAGCCGGTAAAACTTGTCTCTTCATTGTAGAAACAAGTGCAAACAATCAGGGGGCTACATAGTAGTAGCACACTTTGTCCCTTGTAGGCTACAAATTGTACATATCTGATCCAAGCTTTTGGTCGATGTCCATATTGTTGCTAACATTAAGACACTAATAACTATTTAAAACCAACCATTTCTAAGATAGGCACAAATGCAAACAACCAAAAAAACCAAAGGGCAAAACATCAGGTGTGTAGCAATTTTGAGGTGCTGGTGGGCCCTGCAGGAGCGGCATCCAATAAAGCCAAAAACCAGCATTTGCGGCCCACCCATGACCATATCAGAGAGCGTCTAATCAATTCCATCTCTGTTAAATTAGTATTCTTCTTCTTTTCGGCGATTTTATTAATTCGTTCAAATATAGGAGCAATACTAAGAAACATGTAGAATTAAATAAATTAAAATCTGACTGCTAGTAGTAGCTCTTGTGTTTCTTTAGTACCTTGGAACCAAAAGAATTTAAATTAAAAGCTCTTGCAGTGTTCGTGCCATGATTACTGTCGCGCTTGCTCACGATCGATAGATGCTGCTGGTCGTGACACCCCAGGTGAGCTTACCCTCTCGCTTGGCTAACCTTTCTCCTTTTAGCTTGTGTTTTCCCTCTCTCTATGTTAGGACTTGTTTTTGTTGAGAATTTTGTGCTTTAGCTAGCAGGTTATTCACAATGCACCTACGTGACGTACAATCCTGAACTGCCACATAGGAGATTTCGCTTCATGTTCACTGAAGTCGCGCCCCCGTGAAGGCATACACGCTCGCGGTGCCCCACGGCATGCATGACCACTCAACACGGGACAGCGGCACTTGACCGCGCCATGGAAGTCTTGGGCATGGCTTAGAACGAGTTTAATAATACTCCTATAGCCAAGTATAGGTTCAAAAATTAAAACAACATCTATAACTGACCTAATAGTTTACTTATATAATAGTTAGTTGTAAATATATACTATATCATTACTAATATCTAATCCACGTATCTCTTTCACGTGGTTTATTGGAACTCGTGTTGCAGCTGGTTACAAATCGGTAGTCTATTTTTCTTCTCTTTTCTCTCCTCTCTCCTTCACATAAACGCAAATATAATGTGACAACTTGTATAACTCGCTTACATCATTTTATTATACTCGCTCTTATGGGTCCGAAGCATGCATAGTCACACACATGCACATGGTGAGCTGTAAAATAAAAGAAAATTAGACACATATAAGATGTAAAAGGTATGTCTTTAAGATAATAATTTTTTACTTAAGTTAGTTAATTATATCAAGGTAGTACAACTTAAGAGATTATGACTTGTAATCAGTCTCGGTGTCTACATATACATAGCTAAGATGTATACAACCAAAATTTGTTTGGGTTAGTTAGCCCAACGTCAAATATTCTTTTTGTGATTACCTAAAGACACACGCATACCATACTTACACAGACATGTGTGTCCCTGAACACACATTCAAAGACATGAAGACTGTGAAATCATTATCATGATTAATATTTTATGATGAACAATTGGCTTCGCAAATGATTTATTCGATAAATTGGTTTGAGAATATTTGTGGATGTTGGTGTGAGTGCGTGTGACTAATGTGGGTCAGGTTGTGATATCTGTGTCCAGAAACGGTTGTGTCTGATTCTGTGCAGGAGTCTTGGAGGTCAACTTCGGTCAACGGTGGAATTAGGACTAGACTCAGGAGGAGTTGAGGTCCAGACGATCGAGGATGCCGGGTGACGAAGTTGGATACCAGATGGCACACGATGAATAGACATCGTGTGGGAGAGATCTTCGCAACGGGCTTCACGAGGTGTGCGTGCAAGCGTCGGTGTTCGCAAAGGAAATATGAAGAAAAATTGAAAAAGAGTATATGGTTGCTACAGTACTCGAGGTACTGTAGCATGGCAGTACTGCATGCATGCATGCGTGGTGTATGCATGCCAATGCATGATGCGACTGGATTGTTTGAGAGAGTTTGAGAGAATTATAATTTGATAAATTGTAATTTGATTTGGAAAGTGAGGGTTTCAGTCCTAGTGGAACTAGGAGTTGTACTCCTACTTTGAGTAGGAGATTTTAGGTATAAATAGATGAGGGGTTGAGGCCTCTAGATATCAATTTTTTGGGAGAGAAAAGTTAGGGTTTGCTTTTAGGTTTCAATCTAGTTCGAGAGTTGAGGGAGCAGTGCTTTAGATGCACTTTGTAAACATATATTGATGCAATAAAATTGATCTACTTTCAAGAATTCGCCGATACGTGTTTTCTCCAGTTCTCGACGGTCTGACCGGCGGCTTGGAGACGGTCTGACCGGCGGCAGTACAGCGGTTTGACCGGCGGCGTCACGGCGATCTGATCGATGCGACTTTATCAGGTTAGAGGGTAACTTTTATTTCCGCTAAAAGTTTTGGTTTTGGTTTTTAGTTTTTCCTACCATTCACCCTCTCTGATAGTTTTGTTTGGTCTTGTTCGATCCTACAAAGACCAGCACCACATCGATGCTCCACTCCTATTAAAAAAAGCTTTCACGTGGAGTAGAAAAAAAGCACATATGGTGCTCTGCGTTCGGTTGAGTTTCAACCTTTTGATACTTTTTAAAATTAATCCTTTTATTTTATAAAGGTAAAAGTTAAGTAACACAAGATATTGAAATATATATAATTCCAACACCTAGAATATTCTGTGTGTAATGCTAGGATATATGTATACTACCCCATCCTAAAAATGTAGGTCCTGATGCATAATAAAAAATAAGATCATTTAGGAACGGAGGGAGTAATTCTTAGTTAGACTACTCGTGTGTATCACAGAGGTAAGAAAAAAGAAACGATGTAACGTTGCAATTTGTTTTTTTACTTAAGGCGGCAAGGATGTACTACGTACGTTGCCACTTCAGGATCATGATTGCTGGAAAATCGATTTTTAACACCGGTTCATAACGCTTTTTAGTACCGGTTATAGAAGTGAGATTATCAAATCGAGACTAAAGATCTCGATCTTTAGTACCGGTTGAAATAACCGGTACTAAAGATCAAAAAAAAATGTATGCAATATAGGATTTTAACTTAAGACCTCTCATCTCAGCCCTCACACGCATTACCATCCCACCTACCACACACATCTAACTTGGATAGAGATGATTTCTTTTTGAACTAACCCTGAAGGCATCTTTAATCCCGGTTGAACTAAAGATGTTTTTAGTATCTGATTGGTGTTATCAACCGGGACTAAAGATGTTTCAAGGGACTTGAACTTTTAGAACCGGTGTTAAAACATCTTTAGCACCGGTTCGTTAAACATCCAAGATATTTGCTGGTTTTTGCCAATCGACCAAAGATCAGTTGTACAGCAGTGATATCTACACATTCCAACTAACACAGTCTCTTGATCCAGCTGCGACAAAATCCCAGAACTGGGTATCGATGCAAACAAATCATAGTTAAGTTAATCGGAGTTCCCCTTCCAAGTTAGGCATCGGCAACGCAACGACGTGTGTGCGATGCTTATATATTGCAGGATTGATTGCTTGAGATCTTCATGTAGCTTTCCCATGTATTGGGAGATCGTATAATATAGAACTCATAACTTTTTCAACCTTTCACCTACTACTCTCTCTGATAAAACATCCTTCCTCCGTGCAAAAAAAAATTCAGAGTTTAAATTTATACATAGCTTATGTTTAAATTATAGCAAGAAGTTGATTTTTTCTAGAACGGATGTTGCACGCGACTTTCAAGGCATGTGCAAACAGAGTTGATATGTTTAAACTTTCACCATCACTTTCTTTTTAAATATTTCGATTTGACTTTTGAAAATTATACAGTTAAACCATCTTAAAAAATATTTCAAAATATTATAACTTTGCTATATTATTTTAATAAGTTTTATACTATTAACTACTAGTAATAGAACAAGGACTTGTTTGTATTGTGACCAGAGGTAGCAATTCAGATCAAATGTAATTAACATCAATTGGAGCACATTAATTAGCTAGTAATAGTAGCAACTTTTAACCAATGGATTTAGTATATCCCAATACTTGTGGACGTTAGCGAATGCCTATGTTTGACCATTGTAATTTAGTTCAGGATCAGTTACCACTGCATCACTACATCCATTGACCAACGTCCTGGTCAGGAGCAAACAGTTGAAGTAACCCAGCAATAATGATGCAGTTAATATGATGAAATATTTGTGTTGGAGTACTCCTACACTGTTCATCACAGATGGGAGAGGATGCTGGTGTACAACAAACAGCACGAAGTAGTACATGTTCCATGTACGGATTTATGTCGTGACAAGTGGACATACCAAGCCTGGAATTTTGTTTTCTATACTTCTATCTTGAATTCTGTTACTAGATATATTAAACCATCTCCCGTTTTGAATTTTAAGAAGTCGCCGGTTTCATTACTTAGTTTTCTTCTTCTGAACCACTGAGACCAGAATGATAGAATTCTTACCCTATTTTTTCTTGACCCAAAGATTGTCTTGCAAGGAGCTCCAATTTTGATAAACTTCGATGACAGAGCCATCTCTCGGGCTGGTTAGATGGCCACCAGGCTTCCCCACTAGCATTTTCATTTCATTTTACTTTTGTTGATAACACATGCAACATTTTCTCAATACTAACAAATGTTCTTCGTCGTCTAGCCTCGACGATGATGTCGCACGCCACCGTAAACTTCCTTTGGTATTTAAAAGACGTATCAAACATCAAACTTTTAGCAGTCACCATACACTACGCATTTATCATCAAAGACAAAGCTAAACTAAAGAGCAAACCGAAAGCTATAGCAAAAAATGAAAATCCAAAAAGGCAAAAAAAATGTGGTTAGGGCAAGCCACCAATACACTCACCGGCAGGTGAGCAGCCTCCTCCGAGTCCAAACCCCCACCCCACCACTCCCCGCACCGTCTCCACCAACGCCCCTTCACTGACACCGGGCCCCACGTCCCCACATCCACCATGCACCACGCCCACCACGTGTGGGTCCACACGATTAGCGCTTAATCCCCACTCCCCCGCTTAATTAGCCCAATAATAGTAATTAAACTCGAAGAGAAAAAAAATAATAAAAAAGCGCACCGTTATTTCATTTCCCCCCTCCTTCTCCTTTCCGCTTTACCTCTCTCTCTCCTCTCTCCTCTCGCCTCCCCGAACCATTCGATTCCTCCGCCGAATCGCCGCCATTTCGCCCAATTCCGGCCGCCTCCTAGGGTTTCGCCGCGCCCGCCAGCGTCGGGCCTCCCGGCACTGCCTCGCCTTCCCCACGGCGGCCGGAGGAGCTGCTCTGACGGTGGGGAGGTGCAGCAGGAGGAAGGTGGAGGTGGTGGTGGTGGGGAGAGAGAGAGAGAGAGAGCAGTGTGTCGCCGACGAGGTGGGTGGTGTGGTGGTGGTGGTGCGAAGAGGGGGGTTGATGAGGTTGTGGTGGTAGGGAGGCAAGCAGCGTGGTGGTCGCGGCGGGGGGTTGAAGCAGCGGCGGGCGGAGGGGCGGCGTAGGCGGAGATGTTTTTCACAAGGCTCGATGACTCGCCCATGTTCAGGAAGCAGGTGAGTGAGTGGAGATCTCGGTTCGTGGCGATTTGGGCGCTCACGTGCCGTGGTTGGGAGGTTGGTGTCAGGCGAGTGGGAGCGTAGGGGGAAAAATGCTGCAGCTTTTGGTGTAGTGCTTGCCGCTGGTGGCTTCTGGATTGCGCTGAGGGTAGTGTGTTGGATCTATCCAATGTTTTTGGGATGTGACGATGGGAATGATCTCTCTATCTCGGGGTGTAATTTGTGGATTTGAAATTGAAATGGAGCTGTCGTATCGTAGGTTTCTTAATTTTTTTGTTGTTGTTCTGACGGTTTCATACTTGGATAGAAGAATTTAGCATCAGTAGTTATGTATTTTTCGTATGAGCGTGTGAGTAAAGTTTCTCCTGTAAGCGTTATTTTGGCTTGGGTTCCTCACAACTGCAGTAGATTTTGCATTCTGTTAGATATTTTGTTTTCTCATGTGTGTGTTCGGCACTCAATACTTATTCTGATGCAAAGGGGAATTTAGCTTATTTATCTGTAAATTCGGTTGAATATGTCAAATTGGTATGGTCCCTGTTTGAAATTTCAGAATGACAGGAAGATTGTTCGATTCCATCAGGTCTAAAACTGAACCGTACATTATTTGGGTTCTTTGATTCTTTCGCTGATTGTGAACAGGCGGTTTAGAATTATTGCGATTCATAGAGAAAAATGAGTGACTCTTTTATTCAAAGGTTATGAGGAATACATTATAAACTTTTGCAGTTTGGCCAAATGTGATGTATTAGATTTGAATCATGTCTTCTATAGTTTTTGGTTCATGAACACTGTTTAAATGGTTATCCTTGCAATATATAGATACAATCCCTGGAAGAAGGTTCTGAATTGCTGAGAGAGAGATGTTTGAGGTTTCATAAAGGTTGCCGCAAATACACGTAAGTGGTAACTTAGTCTGCAGTATTAGACTTACAAAAACCTAAAGTTGTTCGCTCATGTATTTGCAAATTCTGTTGGAAAATATGGACTGGACTCAAACTCAAGAATTACTGGGCACTTCTCTATATTCTTCTCTCCTCCTTTTGCTTATGCTTTGCTATCTAGCATTAAAAATATATATGTTTGCCCTTTTTATTACAGTGAAGGACTAGGGGAAGCATACGATGGGGATATTGCATTTGCAAGTTCACTGGAAGCATTTGGAGGGGGGCATAATGATCCAATCAGTGTTGCTTTTGGAGGTTAGTAATGCAGTTCTCATTCAGATATATTTATTCAAGTTTTTATAATACAGGATAGGAATCCTTTTGTTATTTCCAAACTGGAGTACTGGACAATTGGCACGAGTCAATGAGAACTACGAAATAGGTTTCAGTAGATTTCATTTGCCATCTTAATGCCGTTAAAATTAGTGATCCTAGGTTTTAGTTGATTTCATTCTCCAGCTTATTGCCTTCAAAATTAGTGATCCTAGGTATCAGTATCAATAGATTTCATTCGCAGCTTGTAGCCTTCAAAATTAGTGATCCTTTAGTAAGTGTGGCATTCACTTTTTCCCCAGGACCTGTCATGACCAAATTTACAATTGCTCTGAGAGAAATTGGAACTTACAAGGAAGTATTGCGCTCACAGGTAAACATTCATATATACATTACTACACATGCATTCCCTCATTTGGAAAATCTAAATGTTCTTTTCTAAGTCGTCACTCTTTTAGATAGTCACCCAGTTGTATGACTTATCTACTTTGATGTGAGATTCTGGATTAACTAGTCATTTGAGGATAATATGGTTGAAATAATTCATGTTATTGTATCATAGTTCAGGGTTCTAGGCTTTCATCACCAAGAATGGAAACAACCCCAGTTTTATTAGAAGTTGTAACCATACTTCCACTTAGTGGCATTACTTCTAATATACTGTTCTATTAGGTTGAGCATATGCTAAATGACAAGTTGCTGCAATTTGTGGACATCGATTTGCATGATGTGAAGGTACTAGCATAATCTTCTATTAACATTGGATAAATATTTGGATTTGCATACAATATTTTAACTTTGATATCGTTTGTTTAGGATGCCAGGAAGCGTTTTGACAAGGCTAGCCTTCTCTATGACCAGGTAACATAATAGTGTTTCTATCCTCTCTCTCCCCAACATGATAATCAACTTGCACTGGAACCTTGAAGGTCCCATTATCCAATTATAAGTAGGTGTTATCTGTACCTGATTCTATCTGGTGACTGCTAATTGATAATAAAGGAATTGCACAAAAACAATAATGAAGAGATTCACTGTAACACCCAAACTATTCTAGGATAAGGAGAATTACTGCAGTTAAGCACTGGTATTAGTATCTTTGTTTTTCTTTCTGCTCTGTGCTGCCATGTTCACTTGTACTTGGTGCTGCATTTTAATAAAAAGTTAACGTTAATGGCTATGTTTTAGGAAGAGTTTATCTATCACTGACTTCTAGCTGTTTCTCTACTCACTCAGGCTCGTGAGAGGTATTTATCCTTGAAGAAAGGCACACGGACAGATGTAGCAACTGCGGTAGAGGATGTATGTTCCTTCCATTATTTGACTTCATGTTTGTATTTAGAAAGTAGGATCTCTGCATCCTTACTAATTTACATGACACACAACCAGGAGCTCCATAGTGCCAGATCTTCATTTGAGCAATCTCGTTTCAACCTGGTACATGCACTGTTTCCCTGTATAACTGTTCTGATTTCTGTATATTTGTATGTACCATGGTTTAATCTTATCTATGTTAAATTTTCAGGTGACTGCACTTTCAAATATTGAGGCAAAGAAAAGATTTGAATTTTTAGAGGCTGTCAGTGGGACAATGGATGCACATCTTCGCTATTTCAAACAAGTACTCTATTGTCATAATTTGCATTTTGACATCCTTAATAATGTATGAATGTGGTTCAAGGTTCCACTGTTGCTGTTTCTTTCAGGGATATGAGCTACTCCATCAGATGGAGCCATATATCAATCAAGTATAAGTCTTTAACCATGACCATTCTTCTCTTAATGTTTCTTGTACTATATTCCTATATCTGAATGTTTCATGCTAGTTCTTGACTTAGTCGAGGCCAATGCACATTTGCTTATTATTGGATACACCAATATTTTATGTGACCGATGGGCCATTAGGCATTCTTGCATTTTAAATCAAACATAAATTTCTGCTTGTTTTCCTTCAAAATGACATCCTCTGCTAAGGCCTAGTAATACCTGTAATATAGGTGTTGGATGTGTCTGCAACATTCACTTCATTTCTAAAGACCCATTGTTTTTTGTATGTGCATGCATGTTTCTACACCCTCATTTTATTTAACAAATGCGTTTTTTTGTAACACATTATGGATTCTCCTTTTCCAGGTTCTTGCGTATGCACAGCAATCAAGGGAACGGTCTAACTATGAGCAAGCTGCTCTTGTAGAGAGGATGCAAGATTTTAAAAGGCAAATTGATCGGGAAAGTCGTTGGTCACCAAATGGCATAAACGATTCCCCTAATGGTGATGGAATACAAGCAATTGGTAGAAGTTCACACAAAATGATTGAGGCAGTGATGCAATCAGCTTCGAAGGGCAAGGTAGCACATTCTGGTTGTCCTGGAAGTTCATATTCTTGCTTATATCTACACTCAGGTGCACATTTGAACATTCATGTCATATTTAAAAGTGAGTACTTATTTCAGGTACAGACCATTCGACAGGGCTATCTCTCAAAGCGATCTTCAAACTTGAGAGGTGACTGGAAAAGAAGGTTCTTTGTTCTTGATAGCCGAGGAATGTTATATTATTATCGCAAGCAGAATAGTAGACCATCTGTAGGTCCCCACTCCCCTGAATAAAACTATTCAAATACTCAATTTTACTTCATATTATTGACATGCTTGTGTTTCGTTTCAGTTCATAATGTTTTCACTTTTTACTTTGTAGAGTGGTTATACTAACCAAAGAAGTAGTACTCCGTCAGAGCATGGTTCTGGGTTGCTTAGTAGATGGTTCTCTTCTCATTATCATGGTGGAGTACATGATGAGAAATCTGTAGCACGGCATACCGTGAACTTGCTAACATCAACCATTAAAGCTGATGCTGACCAATCAGATCTGCGGTTCTGCTTCAGAATAATTTCTCCCACAAAAAACTACACTTTGCAGGTACGAATCTTTACCAGAAATCTGTTGCATGTATTTTCTTTAGACAGATTTATGCTATAGGAATTTTTGAATAGATGCCAAATTGCTTCCTTTCTAATGACATCACCTCTATTTGGGCAGGCAGAGAGTGCGATGGATCAGATGGATTGGATTGAAAAAATAACTGGTGTCATCGCTTCTTTGCTGAGCTCCCAATCGCCCGAACGGGTTAGTGAATACTTAGGTTGGGTTAGTTACATAGCCAGATTTTGATTTGTGTGACACTAATATTTTGTTTCAGCGTCTTCTGCTGAGCCCAAAGGGTAGCGGCCATAATCGAACTGCCAGCGAAAGTAGTTCCTTTAGTAGCTCGACAGAACTTGACCATTCCATAAGTGAAGACTGCATGCTGGAAAGGAACTCTGGAAGTGGGTATTTTGACCACTCTGGCAGAGCCATGCAGCATCACCGAACCAGCATGAAACCTGATAAGCCAATTGACTTGCTTAGGAAAGTGGTTGGCAATAATATTTGTGCTGATTGTGGTGCTGCAGAGCCTGACTGGGCATCCCTAAACCTTGGAATTCTTCTATGCATAGAGTGTTCTGGGGTACACAGAAATCTCGGTGTGCATATATCTAAGGTACGCAAGCACTATTCTCATCAATTTACACATGCAAAAAGTCCATTGCACAATCGAGACATTGTTGGTTTTATATTCAGATTGTATGTTAGGGTTTAAACTCTGATCATCTGGTGTGGTTGTGTAGCTGACTATCTGTGAACAACAGAATGGGCTTTGTGCAAACAAGTAACTGTAGGTGTTAGTACCCGTATCGTTAATTATAGTAGCGGTCATTTTTGTGATGCTTTGTTGTCTCCCTTCTGCATAGACATTGAACATAGTTTGGTTTCTTGTAGACACATTTATCCTACATCCACGGATAATTGTAACATCTTATAGTAATGCAGATTTGCTGTTTCATGGATGATATCATGGTTAGGGTGATAAGCACTCCTTTCGCCTAAAATGGTGAACTTGTATTGACAGGTACGATCTCTGACACTTGATGTCAGGGTCTGGGAGCCATCTGTAATCAATCTCTTCCAGTCATTAGGAAACACATTTGCCAACACTATCTGGGAAGAGATGTTACCTTCATCAAGCAGTGTTGATCATGGTGATAATTCAAGGTAACAACCATGCTTTTTTTTAATAAGCTGTAGAATCACCATCTTTTTACTATAATGCAGATAACTTATAAGTTGCACCTTTTGCAGGGCTGATGGACTAGAAAACACATCACATAACTTAATTTTCAGCAAGCCTAAACACTCGGATCCTATTGCTGTGAAGGAGAAATTTATTCATGCAAAGGTACTTCATAGTTTCTCTACTGATTCAGTCAATTTTACTTGGCATACAAATTATCAGCCATCAGTAATCAGCAAAAAAGATGTCAATTTCAAGAATGTATGATTTGATGCTGTAGTCAATAACATTGACTTCAGTCATCGCAGGAAACTGTGTTGCACATTTGCATTAGCCATAACGTGTAATACCTCATTAACTATCTTCCTAAAAATAAAGTGGCCTACCAAGTGCGTACTGTCATTTGCAATATTTGAAATGATTTATAGCATATGACAGTTGTTTTATTTAATATTTCAGTATGCCGAGCGAGATTATGTGCGAAAGCTTAATACGGATGATAGCCTGCTAGCTCAACAGATGTGGGAGAATGTGAGTTCAAACAACAAGAAGGGGCTTTACAGCCTGATTGTGGGGTCAAATGCCGATGTAAATTTAACTTATGGGCAGACATCATTTAATTCGGCCCTAACTCTTGGAAAAGCTCTACTTTTACAAGAGCAGCCAACTTCACCATCAGATGGAAGTTCCAGATGTTTTGATCGTAGTTCACTTGAAAGGATTTCTCCCAGGGACTCTCTTTCTCCTGCCAGCACAAGTGCACGTATAGATGAATTGGATGATTGTGTCGAGGGATTGTCATTGCTTCATCTAGCATGCCGTGTTGCAGATGTGGGCATGGTTGAACTTCTCTTGCAATATGGTGCCAATGTAAATTCTACAGACGCTAGAGGTCGAACGCCTCTTCATCACAGCATCTTGAAAGGACGACATATGTTTGCAAAGCTGTTGCTATCCAGGTATGCAAAAATTAATAATCTCTGACTTGGATTTTGTTGTATGCTTATGTTTCTGGATTAAATATTAATGTAAAGGGATCGTGTCAATATTATCAAATTAGGAATTGTACCTGAAGAGATGATCAGTGGTAGTTGGTTCCCACAATGTGGTTCTGGTTAAGCTTAGGACCTTTGGCCTTTGGGTACAGTACCCAAGCTTGCTTCCTAAGCAGATTTGCATCCATATTTCCATAAACAAGCATTAATGAAACAAGTAACACGATGTAGATGAGGGCACTGCTTAGTGGTCAAAACAATGCTTTATTTACGCAGATGTTACTGTTATGGATTATAGCTTGCAGCAAAACATGGTGGTGTTAAAAAAGAAAAAGAACTAAAAACAAATGGAGATCCTAATTTACTTGCTCAACTTTTCATGCAGGGGTGCCGATTCACAAGCCACGGACCGAGACGGTAGAACAGCATTACAGTACGCTATTGACAGTGGAACTATTGACGACGAAGAGATTCTTGTTTTGTTAGAAGACCCAAGTAGATAATCCATTAGCTACCGATTCCTTCAGTTCAGCAGAGCAAAGCTTTGTGTGCTCAGTTGCCTCCATGCCAGAGTCAACCGGCACAGCAAGCTCCAAGTTTATGTCGCCGATGATCACAATCTGTGACGAGAACAGTATTGGTGTTCTGGAGCTGCATTGTGCCTCCTCGTTTTCTGGGTCTCGTCTTAGCGTGACGAGTGACCAGACCCCAATTTCCTTCTGGTTGCAGTTTGCAAAGCTCTTTTGGTCTTTCTTTTTTCCCTGTTTGCTGTGATGCACTGTGAGTTTTGTACATTGCAATTGGCCCCAACTCCCCAACATGCATCAAGTTGCTGCCCTTCTGATGACAGATGATGATGTACATATAGTGATCCCATGTACCACTATGATTTTTCCTGCAAGCATTACCAGTTTGGTGAAAATGAAAACTATGCACTTCTCTCCTGCCGACACGTGGCGCCCCAATTGTCATGTGACTGCCCAAGCTCTGAACTGCTACAAGGATCTGAATGCCTGCACCTTCAGAACACACTGTCATGTGATGGACTTTACTCTCTCATGTTTCTGTTGCTAAGCAGTGTGAGTTTTGCTCTTGAGTAAAGTGTGACATCTACTTGGACAGTGACACTCTCCCTTACTGTCTTACACCCAATATACCCACATGCAGACACGTCCAATCATGCTTTGTATATATGCAAAGTTTTCCCAAGTTTCAGCTGTGCTTGGAGATGAATATGCTTCAGTTTCAGAGGACAATATATATATCAAGCTACATTGCACTGCCTGCCTGCTGCTCATGGCAAGAGAAAATTTAAAATCATTCGGCAACGTCGTTTTCAGCTTCGCCAGGCAGGGTGTCACGTTGTTAATGCCAAGATTGAATAAATTTAGCTATGCTGATTAATTAAGCTTTGTCAATAACTGCACCGTCACACTGCAAAGGTCAATTAATTGTGCTAGGTGTTTTCTCAAGTCAAGAGTCTACTTATCTTTTTTTTTTTCGTGTACAAGTCGGAAAACGTAAAGAATTTCCTCCCCATTCCTACAGAAAATGAACCTCATCCACCAAATCCCTAGAAATTTAGTTCCCTGATGACAAAATCGGAATTAGCCAAGTGTTGTTGTTTCTTGTGCATGATGCTGCCATTTTTTCTTCGTTCTTGGCTGTAACGAGTTGATGGCGCAGAGTACAATACTGCACGTACATATATACGCGTCCATGCATGCACGTATAATGATGTGCCATGCAAGAGGCAAACGTACGTACGTATATACGTATCCGTCAGAGAAGAATACGATGCAACTACGGCAATAGCGTACGTACACGAGCAGAGCAGGCATGAATTGCCAAGCCTAGTATAATGTAGTATCCTTGACCTTTTAGCTTGTTTGTGCATGCATGAACAGTTGATCCAGTACGAAATTAATTAGCTGCAAGTATACATACATATCATCTCGAGGTACGTACGTACGTGAGTAGAATTTTTGTGGCAGGTCAATGGAAGTGCAAATGTTGAAATGTACACTCTGGATACAGAGAATATAATCTTACAGAAAAAAAATAAAAAATTAATAACTTGTACAGAGAATAAACAATTATGAGCAAATTAAAGCTAGGCAGTGATCTGTACAGTGACACATGAAGGCTAGGTCTAAAAGGCTCAAGTACCATTCCATCTACTACAATGGATGCACGGTCAGTGATGAGCTCTCTTCTTACACGCCTCCAAAGTACATGAAGAATTTGTCAGTACGGCACTAGGTAATAATCAATGAATAGTGATCGAACATCAAAAGATATACACACACACTTGTATATAATTATATATATTTAGAGAAAATAGTCACTGATTTTCACCGGTTCAATGATTTGTCATTGATAATATTTCTTTCTGTAATATAACATTGAATCAATGATATTGTTCCTTTCAACAATATTACATTGAGTTTATAGTTGTTTCTATAATATGTGATATTATAGAAATGAATAATATCATCGATTCAATGTTATATTACAGAAAGAAATATTATAGATATTGATACCAAAAACCCTTATTGATATTAAAGATTGACAATTAATTTATCCGATTAGAGGTTTCAAATTATGATATTCTTTTATAGTATCCTTATATGACATAGAAGTATATGTACAAGTTTCAAGATTTCTGCATTACTATTTTTTTATATAATATGATTTATTTGTTATATGTTATATAGAACACTTTTATTCGAATGTGTTGGTCTTTTTGTAATGTAAATCATTTTGCATATGTTACACAAAATAATTTTATACTATTGTCTTAAAGTGTTTCCTCTCTCATACGCCACATAAAAAATAACTTGAAACAAAAAAAAAACTTCAAACATATACAAACTTAATTTAGTGTCATGTAAGGAGGCTAAAAAATTGATAATGTTTTTAATACTTCTACCGAGATAAATCAATTGTGAACCCTTGTATGTATATAAAGGTATTTTTGAAAAAAAAATCTAGTACAACAACATATCGTAGAAACATAGAAAGGGATAAAGCCAGATGTAAATTATTGAACCAACGCAAGCTTCATGGCATATATATCGTATGCAATTGGTTGCTACTAGGTGACACCAGCTTGCAACAAAAAACTACCAAAGCTAGATATATCAAAATGATACAGTGTTATATATGTAGCACCATATATGCATATATACCCGGGCCCCTACGGCCAGCTTATATCCATTCCATTGCTACTTTATAGTGCATGCATTCATGTATGCATGCTACAGCACTACATATGCATCCATGCCTTTGTCAGCTTCTTCACTGTGTACTTCAGTTAACTTGTGCCCCATACATATACATACATACATACATACATACATACATATATACACACACACTTATATATACACATCGAATTGCATCTGCTTTTGCCCTTATGGGTCCATGCATGCATGCATTGACATCTAGCTCATTGCTTTTTCCCTTTCTTCTGTTTCCAAGAGCACATCTAACATCTCCTTGCTGGAAATGCATGCAATGCATCTAGAATTGATGTACTTTGCATCGAGTGGCTCCTAAAAAAATATTAAGTTATATGCAACAAACAGTTCAACCCAAAACTTAGAATGATGAAAAAATATAGGCAATTCAATTCACTTATATTCTAACATTCTAACAGTACTTGCCCCTTAAGCCGTAAACGTATTTGCATAAAATAGAAATGTGATGCATTTTTTAATTAATTATGTGCTAATCAAAATTTAAACTCGAGATCTCTCTCTTTAAAACCATATTAAGTTATATACATCAACCGGATAATTAGTCTAACACAAAACTTAAGCTGGCGAGAGAAAAAGACAGGAAATTCACTTGTATCCCAACCCTTTGCATGATGTATTACAGTGGTGGAGCCAAAATTTTCTAAAGTCTAAGGCTCAATTAATGTAATTACTATAAGTTTATCTTTTTTTCTCAATTTTCAAAATTTGAAGTGTTATTTCAATGGGTATTTAGAGTCAGGAGTAAGCCTTTAGACCTAGCTGCCCTACTCATAGTTTTGCCCCTGAATGTATATACTATTCCAATTCGTATACATATGTAGGTGAACTACTTACTGGGTGTGTTTTTTCTCTTCTTTCCTAACTTTTACACTTATTTTTCATGCGCACGTTTTTTGAACTGCTCAACGTTATATTTTTTATAAAAATAATTTCATATGAAAGTTGCTTTAAAAATCATATCATTCCAATTTTCAAGTTATTTTTTATAATACTTAATTAATTATATGTTAATTTATCGTTTTGTTTTATGTGCACATGAATAAGATTTCCAACCCTTTCACAGGAACATAGTAGCTGGGTGTGATAATCACACAGAGTGACGCACATGAATATCGATCTCCTTACAGAACTACCAGTGTTTTTTTAATCTTAAAAACTACCAGTGTTAAATATTGCACTGTACTAGTGTACTTACTGTGTGAGAGCTAGTTAACTATGTCAGAGTACTAAACTGCTAGTCCAGTTCCAGGCTATCTCTGAACGTACTGCAGCCGTATACAGTTAGCTTAGCTAGCTAGTTCAGTTTAACCTTAGCCCTTAGGTACTCTTAACTAAATTCCTGAAAAATCATATCAACTATGGATTCAAAACTAAATATTTTCAAAACCCTGAACTCCTAAAAGCCATCGCATCTTAATTATAAATATCCCGCAATAACACGTGAGGTAGTGCTTAATTAGATCCTCCGATCCAAACCCTCTCTTACCATCATCAAATTAAATCAAAGATTGGTCACCATTAGGGAGATGTTCAGTGTTAAATTAAATTGTGTTGCCGACATAAAACGGATGAAAACGATAAACGGGGCCACGAACTGGCACTGTATTGTAGGACTGCGTTTTTGCAGTTCACCACCCAGAAAGCAGCCTCCTTTGACTGCTGTCAGGAAATCGGTTACTCCAACACTCGAGCATAGTTAATGTTTACTGCCAGGAGGATTCAATTTGCAGTTAATGATTCACAGGCTTTATGTTTTTGTTAGGTCTGCACATCTGAAAGCTTTCTACTGAAGATTTGCAACATCTACAGGAAATGAAGGATCTCTGCATATTATATCCTAGCAGAAAATGTATACAAAATTTTATTGAAAGCTATGAACTTAAGTAAGAGGTCTTGTTGGATATCTTGAGATACTTCTCTCTTGCAAACACCAGGAAGTATGATATTGTCAATTAACTCAAACAATTGCAACTGCTAATTTAAAACCCCGTTTGAAATAGATTATTCACCAGATTATATATCTACTTGATTATAGAAATAAATTAAATATTTTAAAAATAAACTTAACAAATAACTTAGAATAACTGATCTAAGCAAAACAGTAAAAGGAAGTTTCTTCAGAAAATGTATTTTAGAAGCGTGGAGCAAATAATAGTTCAGTGTACCACTTTATAATTTATATATGGTCAACATGCAAAATTGAATGTGTTCTTATTACATAATTAGCTGCTGCCATTTTTGAAAAAAGAAGTGCTTACACACACAATGAGACAACTAATTGACTAGCAAATACTCCTAGAAAAGAGAAGAGAAGAGAGAGGAGCCAACCTACCTATCAGTGTATATAAAATATAAAATAAAATGATGGGCATTTTTTTCAGTTACAATTTCATCCTACAGCAAAGTGACACAGGGGCCCTTTCCTAACACTGCCCATTGCAAACTTATCTATCAATTAATAGATTTATAATGATTTGGTCTTATCACACCCCCCCCCCCCCCCCCCCCCCCTCTCTCCCCAACTTTATATAAACCAATAGCAGGGTCACCAAGGAGCCAACTTGTTGCAAGCTAGAGAGCTTCATCTTCAGTTCAGACACCAAGAACAAGAAGCAACACCACCACCATAGCTAGGTAGTAGGATCTCGGACACCAAGGGCATTGGCAATGGTAGGCTTCTCACACCTCCCACAGCAGATGGAGCATGGCCTCATCACCAGCAATGGCTTCCTCTTCTGCCATGGCCATGGAGGAGCAGCAACCACCACAGCTCCAGCCATCCCTGAAGATGCCTCAATGGAGACCTCATCCGTGGTTCTTGACACCTCTCCACAGGACAAGAAGAGGAAGCCCAGGGAAGAAGACAGTGCCAGCCTCAACTCTGCTCACTCCAAGGTAGAAAAGCAAATCAGCGTGACAGTGAAAAAACAGTTTCTGAATCTCTTTTTTTCCTTTGAAGAATACAGCTTCAGATAATTTTCCAAGATGAAATTTTTGGCTCATGTTTCTTTGTTTCATCATATGATGTTGTGTTGAACAATCAGGAGGCAAAGGAGAATGGCAGGAAGAGGGGAGGGAAGAAACACAGCAGGGATCAGATGGAGGAGGAGGCACCTCAGGGGTTCATCCATGTCAGGGCAAGGAGAGGGCAAGCAACAGATAGCCACAGCCTTGCAGAGAGGGTAAATTTCTTCCCCAACTTTGATCTTTTGCTTGTGGTTTGTGTAGCTATTAGCTTTGGTTGTTTGGGACTCATTTTTTGCTTATCTGCTCTGGCATTTTCTTCAGGTGAGGAGAGAAAGGATCAGTGAGAGGATGAGGATGCTGCAGGCTCTGGTCCCTGGTTGTGACAAGGTTAGATCACTAGTTAACTACTAACTAAACTAGTGGTATTTGCAGTGAAATTTTTTTTTGTATATGTTAATATGTATGATACTATCTTTGAAAGTGAAAAAAATCATTTATCTGTGTAGGTCACTGGAAAGGCTCTCATTTTGGATGAGATCATCAATTATGTGCAGTCCTTGCAGAACCAAGTTGAGGTAATTAACATGGTTAAAATACAAAAAAATAATAATTAAATGGTACAAGAGTTTTTGCTTAGCGATAACTTATTCTACCTCTGATTGTGACACAGTTCCTTTCCATGAGGATTGCATCTCTGAGCCCTGTGCTGTATGGGTTTGGCATAGACAGTGATGCTTTCAGTGACCAATCTCAGGTCAGCTCAAACAAATGTTCTTGAGTACTATTAACTACATAATTTTGCATGTTAATGTGCTCACAATTTTATCTGTGTGACTCTTTTCTCTTTCATCAGAAGATGGAAGGAATGTTCCATGAGGCAGTTGCAATACCAGCTTCTGTCCTGAACAGAGGTAGTAGCCCAGCTCAATCTCATGCCATCATGGACACATCAAACACCTCTCCTACACCCTACACACTTCAAGTCCAGGGAGGCAGCAACAACAACTCTCTCTCCCAGGTTGGTTTGTTTCTTTGGCCCTCTGTTCATTTCTTCCCTATGAGATATGATCATTCAGGTTCTCAATTCCAAATCACTGTTCATAGCTGAGGCTGCATACTTAACTTTTTCAGGACAATGGCAGCTACATCATGCAAACAGTAGGGGAGCCAAGGCAAGAACTGTTCAATCAAGTGGTGCTCAATAATTACATGTGCTCTTTCCAGTAGGGAAGAGAGGGTGAGAGACAAAAGGCTAGGAGAAGGGACCCTACATTGACAATAGGTAATGTAGCAAAAGTTAAGTGGAAGTCCTTTTACTATCTTCAGTTCAGGATTGTGTAATCTAACATCACTACGAAAATTAGTAGTACCATGTATACACTGTTAGATACTCAAATATTCATAAGACTGCATCTTGAGTTTCAAATTGCTCAGGTTTGTGTAATCTAACATCACTATGACAAATCAGTGCCATGTGAAATACAATGTTGGGATACTCAAATTTCACAAGACTGCATGTTTTTTAGATAACGGATAACAATCCTTGTTATCCGGTCTTTGCTTCAAAGAAAATACAACCACTTAATTACAATGTTCAAGTCCAGACAACTCCAACTGCATATGACAATCTTGAGTTTCAAGTTCAAGATTAGTAGAAATTCATTTTTGTTTTAACAGTTCTGATATGTTCTTGTTTGTGTGTGTCCAGCAGGAAGGAATAATAATATGATTCGATGGTTGTGGAAGCACCAGATGAGTTTGAGATGTTGGATCTAGTCCATCCCCTTGTCTGGTGGCATGCATGCAGTAATTAAAGAGTTGTACTAGAGCTAGGATCAATTTAATTAGCAGTAGTAGTCTCTTCTTTGACATTGCCATTGTACTCTACTTAGACAAAAACAAGCGACCATTTGTTCATATGAAAGGGTCAGTGAATTTGCTGCTGTCTCAAGGGCGATGCAACAATCTCTGAATCTTTGCAACTTTTTAGTCAGAAAAATCTTAATCTTTATGCAGTAAATTAACCACACATACCACCTACCTACCTGTTAAGATGCAAATTAATCTTAAGGAGGAGGAGTAAATGTTGCTGTGCAGTTAGGTACTGGTCCTGAATGAGCATTTATCAGCTACCCTTGGATTAGATTCTTCTTCAGATTGGGCGCTGTACCTCGCCAAACTGATTGTCTGACGCTAAATACAAGATCACACACACCGTTTATTCTGACCAGCCATTGTTGCGGGCCTCTAATTCAGGATACAAGTCATGGCTCAATATTTCGGAACGAAATTTCGGATCCCCAGCACAGGAAATTATTTCTCCCGATTTTTTTTAATTTAGCAAATTTTATTTTAAATTTATTTTTTGGACCAAAATTTCTGAATTCCTTTTCGGGAATTCGGGACCCAAAATAAATATATAAACCAACATATAGAACCCTGGATATAATAACTCTCTTCGTAGAGAACCTAAGCACAACTATCTAGCAGCGAAACCACCTTCTGGGCTGGTTGGGCGGTTGCCTACGCTCCGTCATCAGCGGTTTCACTATACTTTCCTCGGCAGCAAATGTAAAAAGTTATCGATCAGTAGCAAACACTTCGTTATTCAAGCTCGACGATTCCACTGGCCCTGCCACTTCAACTATCATGTCGGGGCAAGTAATTATACTATCTACTCCTAAATTACTGTCGAAAAAAAAACACAAGTAGTACTTGTCATTACTTTCTCTGTTCTAAAATATGTCAATATAATACTCGATTAGACTAGGTACAGTACCAGTAATCTAAAATATAGTAATATAGTACTCGATTAAACTAGGTACAGGTATCAGTATTTTAAAACATAGCAATATAGTACTCGATTAGACTAGATATAGCTACCAGTATTTGGTCCTTGTAAGATTCATAGCACTAGATGATGTCTAATCGAACTGTCCATATTTATAATACTATGTAGTCTCTAATCGAGTACTGGATTACGGATTGCTATATTTTAAGGTGGATGGAGTTGTACATTACAACAACAGTACTAGCTGTTTTGACAGCTTGAGATGATCATAGAGATTAGCAAAGAATCCAATCTGAAGCTCATCAATTGACCATGAAGGGGTTCAGAGTTTCAGAGGCTGGACATGACGTTCATGCATGCATCCAGGCACGGGTGGTAGCGTCGTTGGTTTGCTGCCTGCAGAGCCATACATAGACAGCTAAGGAAAGGTCAGAATCAGATCAGCCACGCACCATGCCGGTTTCAGGTTGGATGCCTGGAGTCCTGTACGTTGCATCCTCTCTCTCCGTGCCAAAATATAAATAATTTTAAATAGATAAATTTTTTATATTTTAAGATAAAAAAAATACATGTTACATGTTAAGTCTGCTTGATTGATTGGTTAGCTATAAATGCTGCTAGACTGGCTCACAAAATCTATGTACATGCTGGCTTGCTGCTCGGTTAGCCATTGGCCAAAAGAGGATTTTGGGATGCAATGCAAGAGCGAAGTGCTCGTGCTTTACAACAGTATACAAACTAAAATTACGATGGTAAACACTAGCGGATGAGATTTGGTTCAACATCGGTCGCCAACGGTGACATAAACAAAATTCGATGGGAATAATGATCGGACTATATTTTTCTAATATTGTTTTCTGGATTGAGAAAAGATAACGACTACATACAACAACTTGTAATTCTCTTGATAAACAATGGTTATATAGTTTCTCACCAACTACATATAGAAGTTTTACCGATACATTATTATTGAGTTGCATGTATCAATCAGTTTAACCCAAAAACTAAAACTGATAAGAAAAATCGCACAATTCAATTATATTCTAACAATAATTATCTATGTGAAGGAGCATGTGGAAGTCCTAGCGTGGTGTGAAGGCCTAAAACGTGCGGCCGAGTGGATTCCAGCGCCGGTCGAACTAGAAACGGACTGTGCAATGGTAGCAGAACGGCTGACTAGCAAAGTACAAGACAAATCGCAATGGTCCTTTCAGATCAGAGAAGCTTCGGCAACCATGGCAACTCTTTAGACGGTGCGTGTGCATCATAGCAAGAGAGTGTAAGAGGGTAGCTCATGAGCTTGCTTGGTTTGCTAAATGGACGGCTCATTACGTGGTTTGGTGTGATCATGCCCCGTCCTGTGTTAAACACATACTGCAGCAAAAGTGTAATCATATTACTTGATCATTAAAGCACTCTTTTTCACAAAAAAATAACATTTTATGTGACAATTTGTAATTCACAGTCCTTCACCTACAATCTCTGTAATAATTGATTGTAACTATTTTGAACTAAAGTTCAAAATAAATTTCATTATCTTTTTTTTAAAAAATAGAGCTTTAATCACGATCTAGCTAGCACAACAACAACAAAAATTATATGAACAAATGGTAAAAGAAACAACAAAAAAAACAGAGATACATGGTGCAAGCTACTCCCTTCGTATCATATCATAACTCCTCCTGATTTTGTTGTCAGACCTTTAAGGTTTGACCAAATTTACAGAAAAGGTTAACAACATTTACAACGCTAAATTAGTTTCATTTAATATATTTTAATAATATGTTTGTTTTTTAAAATATTACTATATTTTTGTATAAATTTAATCAAATTTTAAAAAAATTGACTATTAAAAAGTCAAAGCTACTATAATACGAAATGAAGGGAGTAGCTAGTAATTAATCTCGTACTCTATGGCTACGTGCATCCTACATGTAGCTAGAAACCGGGGGGTGGGGGATCAGTCGGCTGCGATTTAGCGGTTTTCTATATTATTGTACACAAGCGGGTTCCATTCCATCCATTGATCAACCATGCCTGATTAAAACGCGTAAGCCCCACGGCTATCTAATCAAACTTCTCAATCACAATCAGCTGCAAACCAAACACAAACTGCGCGCATCACATCGATCGATCGATCAAAACCATCTCCAAAAGAATCAAAATTATTTCCCGGCCTGACCTGTCGATCTCCAGCTAGCCACAGCCAAATCATCTAATCAGCCAACCAAACGTATCGATCAAAGAAAACCCCATCATAATAACCAAATGATTAATTGTCTTTCATAAAAAATACTCCCTCCGTTTCATTATATTTTAAAATTTTTTTCAAATCAAACTTTTTTAGATTGATCAAGTTCATATAAAAATTTAATAATATCTATAACATCAAATTAATTATATTAAATATAGTATTGAATATATTTTGATAATATGTTTTGTTTTGTGTTAAAAATATTGCTATATTTTTTTATAAATTTGATCAAACAAATAAAAAATTAAAGTACCTACAATATGAAACGGAGGAAGTAATAATTACTCAATAACCAAATGAATGAATTATCTGTGACGGCGACGGCGACGCCATGACGGCCGTGGCGGCGACATGGGCACCGGGGCCGGAGGGCGGCAGCCGGCCGGCCGGCCGGCAAGGCTGCATGGGCCGACGCGGGGCGATGTCTGAAAAGAGTTCAATTAGCGGGTGATCAGCGGTGGGCTCGGACTGATCAAATGGCCAGGAACATGCACTGCCGCGCGATAATGACGCTGTCTACTGTCATCGGCTCATCGCTGTACGTGTGTCTTTGATTAGAACTGTCTACTAGTAGAAATGAGTTTCCAGTGTCCACCAAACTATAGGGCAATAGGCCACAATCGATCGTGTAGCATTCACATGTCGACAAGCTGATGGGGGTGTGTTCGTGCGTTGCAATGAAAATTAACGAAGTATTTCTGATTATCTAAGGGGTTTTACATGTAGGTATTGTCACAGTTATACTCCCTCCGTTTTAAATTATATATAATTTTCAGCTTTATCTTATGTTAAACATTTCTATCTTTAATCATCAACAAATATGTAGGTGCTTTTTAGGGCAATGCATCATCTTCGGTTTTGGATACAACTTAAAAAATGTGAAGAGAACAAGCAGCTAATATATTCTGCTTACCAAAACTTTTACGGTTATACAGATTTTCATCAACTTGAAATAAAAATTTACAAATAAATTTTAATAATTGTTTTTTCTTTATGGGTTGGTTTCTACATCGGTCTTTTGAAGTTGCCCGAATGTTTGCTAGCTTTTTTTAGAGTACGATGTAATAAGTTTTGAAAGCAAAGACCAAGATTTATTCCATTATCTAAAAACTATCAACAGAGTTTATATATATAGTTTAGCAACATACGAATTACTGTCTCCATCCCGTGCATTTCTGGCTACAGTACACATGTACGCTATGTATACCTGGAGTCCTGGACAAACTAGTGTATAGCAAGAAGTACAATTTTTTTCTAACAAAGGCTCTCTATATATTAATTATAAAAATATTTTTCACGGTGAATCTAATTACATATAAATTTTATGATGTGAAAGTTTTTTTTCTAAAAAATGATGATAAATATAAATGTTGATCAGGATAAGACTAGAAGGACAAACACATGAAGTGTGATGTTATGGATTTTCCTTTTTCCTTTTCACAGCTTCTGGGCTTTCCTGGGTCAAATACATTTCTGACTCCAGTGTCCTGAGATCAGCTTCACCACTGTACCCACTAACTTTCGCGTATATATCGTGTACAGTCAGAGTATCTCATGTCCATGTAGACACGTATGCATGCATGTATCTGCGCGCGTATATATATATATATATTATATAAAATGTTTAGATATGAACATTAATTTTTTTACAAACTAGTTCAAACTAGTTTGAACTAAATTTTTGAATATTGTTTTGTTAGATTTTGATTTTAGATATATAGCATCCAAACATACAATTAGTTAGGTATGCAATAATGGATTGTGAAATAAAATTGAATTTGAGTTGTTTGGTTGTTAGTATAGGTATGAATCAAATTCTTATACCTAGATATATACTCACAATTTTAAAATTTTTAAAAATTTAAATAAATTTGTATATTTTATACCCTGATGTCAGACCCCATCGTGTCCCAGATAGAAGCCACCGAGATCAGAAGCAGCGATATGCACTATGCAGACGACGAACACCCCCATGCCTCGCTGCCTCTCATCTCGCCGGATCAACGCGGCATTCCACGGCGGCCGGCCGGCGAAAGCCGCATTACCCGCTGCGGCACGGTCGGCCGGCGGCAAGCAGGTGGCGGTAGGTGGAAGGAGCAGACGAAGCTGCAGCTCGAACTCAGCATGCAGGGGCACAGTGGCGCTGAATAAATTCAGAGGCATTTACGCAAAGGCTGTCGTTAAAGCCCACACACTCGCTCGATCGATCGATCGCTATGCATGCATGTGTCTGATGCTAGGTTCAACCCCCTCTGCCAATTCAATGCGACATAAGCGCCTGCACCAATGTAATTAGAGAAAGAAAAAAATGAAAGAAATCAAGAGGAAATAAGTATAAGAACATGATTATTCTTTTTCATGGACAACGGTTTCACATGGTTGATGTGTTCAAATATTATTCTTCATGTCGATCATACATAAACAAGTTATATAGCAGGCCCTCCATAATATAATTAATGATTTAGTTCAGTATATACAAGATATAAATGGTACTATCTCCATCTGTATATATATGATGATGGCTAGTCAATGTCATATAAAAAAACTAGAGACGGTATTAAACTGTCGATTATACCATTAGAAAGCAACATACACATCTTCCTCTCTTTTATTTCTCTTGCTCGAATAATGTTATATGTCACACCATTGTACATGTCCTAATAATCAAGTCTAAAATGACCAATGGTTATTTGGGGCATCATCATAAATATCCATAAAGTTGTTAATTATATCCCTCTCGGATCTCTCTTTCTCTCTGAAGAAGAGATGATGCAAAAGACAGCTAGATGTCAGATGCTCCATTCCATTCTGCCGCCGGTCAAACCCGCAATGATCGGTCTCTCGATCGATATATCGATCAACGCCAAAGCTGAGCTGCTGATGATCTAGCTAGCTAGCTACCTTCCAACTACACGCACTGCGTCTCCATCTCCATCTCTAGCTGCTTTCAGTGCAGCCTGAACTGCAGCTAGTGCCCCCACCCAGCAGCAGCATACAGCCACAGCCAGCCAGCTACTGCTCTCAATAGTCGCAAATGCGTCGTCGATCAGATCTCCGATCCGATTCGATCGATCGATCGATCGCAACAGTTGCGTCACAAAAGCGATCGAGATCGATCGATTGATCAATCGATCGGTCGCAGCACAGGATGATTATGAGCATATGATATGCGTCGTGCCAGAATGCTACTAATAATAAAATGCTTGCGTACTCTGAACCTGGCGAAAGATAAACATTTCGCGTTCCATCGCGTGTAGGTATGCGTACTACGTACGGGCATACGGTAGCAGCCGGCGATGGGTACGTGTCACTCGTGTATGTAGAGATTGGACGTGGCGGGTGGTCCAATCTTTACAGTTGGTCCAGTTGTGGATCCAAAAATTATCAGTCTAAACGCTCAAATAGCGCACAAGTAATAAGATATTTAGTTTTTTAACAAATACATAGATTATTTAAGATGAATTAAACATGATTACAGAGAAAAACCTAAGGTTCAAGCCCAAGCTATCTTAGGCCTGCCTCTGCCCCTGTCATCGCCTACAACAACTTCATTTGTTCAAAAATATAGCAATTATATATACACACACGTCCAGATGTATAATCAAAATTTTGAGACGAAGATAGTGCGGTAGAGAAATCTCCATCGACCGATTGCCCACCCGATCGATCGAATACTCCCATTCCTTACACGTATGGCACGTAGGGACGCCGGTGAGGTACTGCCATGCATGGCCGGATATAGCCGCTGGGGCGCGTCGTGCCAGATGCACACCAACCAGCCATGGCCCATGGATGCCCGGACCCCGGCGGCGGCGAGCTGTTTGCTAAAGCGCCCAATGACGATCGATCGCGGTTGGCAACTTGAGCGTACGTGAGATGTGACATACCGACCAAATTCGATCGATTGCATGTCTTATAAAAAAAATTAACTCTTTAGCTACAAACACATACGTCTAAATTTATAGTTAGAAGTAAATTTTTATACGACGGAAATAGTACGTGGCAATGATCAGGAATGCAAGGGTCCGACTCGGACGCAATAAAGGGCAATCCCTTTTGGAAAATTCTGAGGGCTTTTGGTGCAGGATGGCACATGGGGTTGGGAGCCAATGGTGCTGCGACACGTTGACGGTCGGGGGATTTTGGTAGAGTTCTTAGATGGTTAGCTGTTGGTTTTGCATGTCAAGGGGTGCTCATTCTAGTAAGTACGTGTCGTCACCATAGTATGCGGAAGAGCAGGTCGGTGATGAAATTTGAGTCTCCAATAGAATTGCTAAAAAAAACTATCTAGCTTTTTGAGTTCAAACGTAACAACATGAGCCAGCGTTCGTTTGTTTTTCACACGCATATTTTCCGAACGGTTAAACGATATATTTTTTAAAAAAATAATTAAAAATTACTTTAAAAAACTTTATTAATTTATCTTTAAATTTTAAAATAATTAATACTTAATTAATTAAATGCTAATAACTTGTTTTGTTTGAGGTATCTTCTTACTTTCCTTCTTTCCGCTCTCAAACATAGAGCTATACAAATCAATTACGCTTTACATCGGGTGCATTCATGGCGAACACCATGCTGTAAACGAACGCGCGCGTACCACATCCCATCAGTGAAGTCGCGGAAAATTGTCGTTCGATCGGCTGAAAGCTTGTGGGAAAACGGGTGAAGAGCTGAGCCGAGAGGATACACAGGCACGAAGGATCTCGCGTCGCATATGGTCCATCTGCCCGTGTCCCCCTGCATGCGTGTGGGCCGGCCGAGCCGAGATGGGAGGAGATGCCCACCAACCAATTTCCAATTTATTCAAGGCCCACACGACTCCCCGCCCCGCGCGTAACTACCGCCCCACAACGGCAAAAGGGCAAATCATCCAAACCGCCCCACCCCGACCCGCGCTCTGCCACCATCGCCCACCGCCCCCGTACGCGGTGGGCGCGCCTCACCTAACGAACGCGATTACTACTACCGCCGCCGCCGCAGCAGCGTAGGCAAAAAAAAAAGAAGGAAAACTGTACGCACCGGCAGACTACTACCACTGTTCCAGCCTCCCATTTCTCCATCACCCCGGCATCCAGAGTCCAGAGAAGAACAAAACTTATCCAGCACTTTGCCCAGGTAAGGCAGAATTCGAGGCCATGTTGTTTGTTGTTCATGGAGCCATGGGCACGGTGCACTCCAGACAGTGCTCAAGAAACCATTGCCAACACCATGGTGAAGAAGAGAGAGCAGGGATATGCATGCATGGAGAAGTCTGAAGCTTTTATGGCGGCCGCGCCGGCCGTGACATATGCCCATCCAAAACGAACCCACACAAGTGGTCACAAACTATGGCAAAAAGCGCTGCAAATTGAATGGCCAAACACAGCGGTAGGTGCTTCTGGGTTGCAAACATGGGAGTTGGACCATCGAGTACAGTTGTAGGGGAGGATGCAACACCGAGTAACAGTGTATTAGATGAGGGTCAGTGGTACCCCGGCAACTCATTCAGACTACGACTACTACTCTGCTACTATCAAACAACCAGGAAGATCCCTAAGGTTTCGTGCAGGCTTGCGCATAAATAGCTTCGCGTTAAACGGTCATCACGAGGGCGTGCAGCGATATCTCCTGGGGCTGGCTCCTTTTGTGATCAAGAACCCGCCTCCATGATTGCACCAAGGTCTATGCTTTCTGAAGTTCAAATAAAAGGTTACAACTTAGAACAGATGGGTCAGAAACAGATGCAAATGTTTCATAACAGAGTAGAGAAGGCATGGTGTTCTCACCTGAATAGGAAGGTAGAGCTTGAACTCAGGTGGCAGCTCCTCCTCTGAGTAGAGGCGGTCGGCGAAGTAAATTCTACGAAGTCTGCAATTCGCGTGAACTTGCACTCGGAGTGTCTCAACATAATTTGTGCCATAGGCTCTTTTTGTCAGATCAGAGAGATTCAACTGAATGTTGTTCCAGCCGTCTTCTAGCTTCAACGGCATTGTGCATATATATGGCTTCACTCTAGTGACAGACTGCAAAATAGTAACGGTTACAAGTCAATATGCATTACATGTAGAAACAAAATGTAGAAACCCAGTTAGGCCTTTCAAATTCCAAGAAGTGCAGAAACAAAAGATGCCATAAAACTACCTTTAATAAGAAGGCCATGTCAAACATTACATATGCTATAGCACCTGATGTGGTACAAAAGTATAAAAATGGGAACTGAAACATGGCAAATTATGTACAAGACTACAACCACATCATAGGACTTGTGAAAAACAATGCAAGCATGATACATGTTCATGAGACTAATGTGCTGATTGCTGACTGGCCGAAGCAAGAACCTGATATCTATCTCAGTATGAGCCTGACAAATTCAAATCTAGAAAGTATATTATTTTTCTTATTTCCGAGTGGTTAAATAAACAATTCTTCTAATTTGAATGCCATTGTTCGAATGAATAAACGGAGTATAAAACATTAACTTCAAGTCTGAACTAGAATGTTGCAGGTAAAGTATCACTTCTAGTCAACCTACGTCTCACTAAGCTCTTTTAAATACCATGAGAGGACAATTAACAAATTTGAACAAAATCACTTTATACTTTCAAGTTATGAAGCAGAACAACATGATGAAAGTTTTAGACTTTCAGTGAAGGAACAACAATCTGCTTGTAGATACGCAATGCCTACAGAGATAAAAATGAATTCCAGATTATACATACTTGAAAATTTGATGCTCTAAATCGGCGGCGGACATTCTTATCGTCCAAAACTTGAATCTCAAATGTAAAGTACTTCTTAAGATTCTTCACGATTAAAGCGAGAAATGGAAGTTTAATTCCAAGAGTAGCAGCAGGATCAGCCGGGCAGGTAATGTAAGTCGATTGCACATTTGTTCCAATAATTTCAAGTACATTAGACTGGATATCCTCATCCTGAGGCCTTTTGATGTGCCCATTTACAACTGCATAATAGACAAGGCATTAAACAAGTAAACATAGAATAGAATTCTTCATTGAAAGGTAAAGCTTTTAATAATCAATTTCTGGTGGCACAGGCTACAGCTGAAGCACACTTAGTTTATGTTTTCCACCCTTACTTGGATAAATAAACAGTGTATCAATAACTACCCATACTCAAATTCCCATAGAAACCATATGAAGTTAAGCTATGCATGTGGATGGTTTTGAAAAAGGGTCAACAGTAGTCCCAAAAGTGATAATGGAAACACATTTTCATTTTATGAACAACAAGGTTAATGTGTTCAATAAAAAGGGGGGGGGGGGGAAGCAACTCAGATTTAGTTAAGCAGTTAAGATGGCTCTGTAGATTATACAACACATATTCAATGCATATGTCACACAAACTAAACAGAGAGTCAAGGGAATTGCTGACGTGCAGATCTGGCTCTGCCAACAATCAGAAGCAGATATCTTTAGAACGCGACAGATAAGTCCTGAATATGAGATAATGCTCTGTCTACAGTATAGGATGAGTAAAAGACTTTAGTTAAGGACAACCCAAGTATAAACAATAACGCACCTTCCTTATCCCATATCTGCAAAGGCTTGGTCCTGAACAAATGACAACAGTAAAGCATGAGATATCCAAAAGTTCAGAAAATGTATGATATAAAAAGTGCGAGTAGATCACCGCACTGCATACCCAAGGCTGTAAAGAATTGATAGAAACCCAGACTGAAATGTATTCTTGAACATTTTCCCAGAGTTTCCAAGTCCAAACAAATGAGAACACCTTTCTGCAATTCAAAGTTTGTCTGTGTCAGCGAGGAACTTCCAGATGCATGAACACTATAAATCACAGCAGTACAGTGGAACACTTTCGTTCAGCTCATCCCCTAGCATTTTCTATCTTTCATTAACAGGCAGGCAATTCATTGCATCAGACAATCCAAATTTCGAATTAAACAATGCAATCACAGCCCTTTTTTATTTGGCATCCCTCCTCTAGTTCCCCATCAAACAATCAGAAAAGCTCTCAAAACATACAACTATCCTCGGCTCACATTAGAAACATCATGAAAATCTAAATTCAGAAAACATGACCTAACCATTGCACCTCACTTAAAAATCTTGGGGCTGTGCACCATCCCTGAACTGTCCCCCCACCCCCAAGCCCTAGTTGCGCTCAAAACCCCCTGAAGAATCGCCAACCCAATCAAATCGGGTGAAATTTTCTCCAAAACATAAAATACTGCCGTATACGCGGATTCATCTCGACTTTCATCAGCTCGCGAAAGGAGAACAAAGAAAAAAAAGTAGAGGATCGCAGAACACCACCACCCTCGATCCGGAGCTAGCTCGTCAACTGCGGGGAGGAACGGGCCGACCCGGGGCGGCGGGGGGGGGGCAGGCAAGGGGAGTGGCGGAGGGGAGCACCTCGCGAGCGGAGGGGAGCCGGCGATCGAAGCGGCGGCGGCGGTGGCGCGGGGGGCGGCGACGGCGAGGTAGGGGTGGGGTTTTCCGGCAGCGGCAGGTCGGCCTTCCAGATGCTTCGGGGGGTAACAGAAGCAAGAGTTTTTTGGGCTGGGCCGGCTTATATCAACCCTCGGGCCGAGTCGATCACCGGTGAACCCCGAAAGATGCTGGGCTTTCAATTGGACGGCCGGCCCGCTGGCCGATGATTATTTTTTTAAAAAAAAATTCAAAGCTACTGGGATTAAAATAGACGGCCCATGAGAGTAAAAAAAACAAATTTAAAATGGCTTCGCCCGGACTCGAACCGGAGACCTTCAGTGTGTTAGACTGACGTGATAACCAACTACACCACGAAACCATAGCTGACTGTGTGCTAAACAGAAATAATTTTGTCTTTTTTCGGAAAAATTGATGTTTCTTCCTATAGAATTCTAAATTTTTTCGTGTTAAAATCAGGGTTTGTCAATTTGTAATGAACATCCCTGATCTGATCATGGATTTATTTTGATTCTCGAATAGCACAAAAAGTTCAGAACTATAACCATCCCCAAAATCTTTAGACAAACTGTACACTGAGAAAACTGCGTTCCGATAGCCTTTTTTTTTTGTGGGTGTGTGTGTGTGTGGGGGGGGGGGGTANTATTTGGGGACATGGACAGACAGAACACAATCCACTTATTGACTCTGAAACAAAGTAAACACCTTTCATATTTGAGCGGGGCATATACAGAAAACAGAATCCGCTTATTGACAAATAGTAACAACATGCACAGTACGTACTGTCCATCAATCACAGAAATTCAAATCACACTTAAAAATTTCCATTCAAGAATAGTTGATAACAAGGAGCTTCAAAGCATTCAGGCCATCAGCAGCAGCAGCAGCAACATTCCTCCAGCACGCAGCAGCAGCAAAGAACTGCCAACCTATAAAATAAAAAACCAGAGATTAAGCAATTTTAAGCTAGGAACCCTACTCACAGCAGTCTTCTCAATATAAAATGTCTCATCCATTAATAATCATTCTGTTAAAACCCTTTATCAAACATAAAAAGAGTATCAACTTACACAGGTACATTTGGTTAAAAAAAACTACACAGGTATATCAAAGACGAGTTCTGGAACCTTACAAATGGTATCTTTTGGTAGGTGGAAGTGACTGATACAAAATGAATACTCCCACCATCGCAAAATATAACAATTTTTAGAGGATGGAACAGGTATGACTTGTTTGTCTTCTTTGGATGGGTGAGGTGTAGGCCCGGACTATAATAGAGCTAAGGGATATTACTGGTAGTACATATAGTTTAGTGGCAAAAGCTACCTTTTACATGTCATATGTTTCTAGATTTGGGACAAAGTTTGAACTCTAAAATTTGCTATGTTTTGGGACGGAGGGAGTACTAGCTAATTGTATGTTTCATGTATGCATTATTCCTATAATCATACAAAATCATTCACTATACCAGGAGAGCAGGTCAGAGCCTTTTTAGTGCCAACCTTGGCCATGGCAAGTTGCTAAATAAGTGATTAGTTTTACCATGTAGATTCATCAATGGAATCAATGTAAATACTGATTGGCCTTCTCTTCTCAAGTTACCTAAGAATGTTTATTAGATAGCCCTTTGCAACAACCTGCAAGCTCCACCAATGCAAGAGAGGACATGGAGAAGAGTTATCCTGTTCAGTGGGAAGTCACAGTGATTCTTCTGAGGTGGGTTTTGGAAGGCGGTTTTTATCTAGTTGGAGGGTTAGATGGATGAATATCCCTCTTAAGAAAATAGAGATAGAGATGGAAGTTAAAAATAAACCAGCTTCATGAGATTGTCACTGTCCAAGGTCAACTATTTTCTGCATTATGAAAGTGTATGTACTACTTAAAAGGACATACCAAGAAGTATTTCAGATCATATATGATCCAGTCAGCTCAGCATTCAGCAATACAATTTTTATGGTGCAGCAATATAACTTCAGTACTCAAGAAAGCAATTTATTAATCTTGTGATCCTGCCATGACACCATAAACTAAATATTGTTTTGGCCTATAATTATCACTGCATCAAAGCACAGTACAGCTGACCTAGCATGATTTATTTATATTGCACAGTTTTCATCAAAAAGTTATCTTTGAGGAGAAATTTTAATTGATTCCGATGATTAAAGTATTAACTCTCCAAAGATGCGCAAGCAATATATAATTCCATAATGGATTTACCATGGTGGAGATGTTGTTGTTTGGAGATTTTATATGGTCGTCAAGGAGGTACCAGCCGATATCGTAAAATCAGTCATTCATTTAAGTTTTTTTAACAGTACACATAAGACTATTCATAATCAGATTGCTGAGCTAAGTTTATGTTTTACATTTGTTCCAGATCTTAATTAGATCTTCATTCTGTGAGACAAATTGCCAAAGACAGCAACACACATAGTGAACTCTGATAGTAGTTCAGAGAGCATCCATTATTAACAACACATACGAGCACCGAAAGTATAAAGTATTCACCCGAAATTGGCAAGAAATGAAAAGAAGAAATTTTTTGAATTACCATCCTCTGAGGAAGCCAAGGCAGCAGTCATCGTCGTGGTGGCCATGGTGATGGTGACCGTGGTGGTGATGGTCCTCGTGGTGGTGGTGGTGGCCATGGTGGTGGTGGTGATGGTGGGGATCATGCGATGGCGGGTAGTAGTGAGGCGGCTGCTGCCCCTCGCTGAAGTAGCCCTGGTACCCCGGAGGAGGCTGGTTCGGCGGCGGGTAGTACTGCGTAGGTGGGTACTGCCCGCCGGACGGAGGCGGCGGGTACGGCTGCGAGTACCCTGCATCCCCAGAAACAACCAACCCAGAATCGATCCATCAGAGAAATCACGGAAGAACAACCTAAGAATCGATCAGATAATCAGGCACGAATTCGGCGACACCGCTGCTGCGCCGTCACAGATTTAGAATTCAGACACGCATCCAAATCAATCCAGAACAGAATGGGGATCCTGAACAGGGGGAGGTTGAGATCAAGAAAGACCCTGCCGCCGCCGCGCCGCTGCTGCCGTCTGATCTTCCCGGTCCGGCGAGCAAGAAGCGGAACCAGCCGAGACGAACACGACGAGGGATGGATCCGGGGGAGGAGGGAAGGGAGAATTGCCTGGAGGAGGGTAGCCGTCCTGGGGAGGCGGCACTCTCTGGTAGCTCATCGTCTCCTCCTCTTCCTCCTCCTCCTCGCCGTCAAAGTCGTCGTCGCCGGCGGCGGTTGCTTGCCTTGCAGGCTCCGATCTCTTCCTCTCCCCGTGGACTCCGGCGAGCGAGCGAGCGGAGCACGCGGATTCGTATCTGTGGTATATACGACGATGACGCATCGCGATGTCAACGAGTATTCCGGGATGGTTGGGCCGGGCCGGCGGTGGTGGGGGCCAACCAGTGGGCTGCTCCGCTTGGGGCAGAGAGAAGAGAATAAGTTCACTTCAGGTCCCTCATCATCTCGAGTGCGAGTTTGAAAAACAACCACAATATCAGATATAACCGTCCCTAATCTTGCAAAACCAGATTAAATGAGATATAACCGTCCCTAATCTTGCAAAACCAGATTAAATGAGGTTCCAAGGCAGTATTAAGAACGGTTTTGGCTGACGTGGCACTACAAGCAAAAATAAAAAAAAAATTAAAAACTACGTGGACCCGCATATCAGTGAAACAGTATATGCTTCCTTATCCCCTCTCTCCCCATCCTTCGGTCTCGGCGGCGGCGGATGTGGTGTGGAGTCTCATGGGCAGTCGAAGGGCGAGGAGACAGCGGCCGGCGTGCGGCGGGCTCGACGGCGGCGAACGAGGCCTAGTAGTTGACGTAGGTGTGTCTCGCGGCTTACAAGCCAAGCGAAGGGCATCAGGCAGCGTGCCCCCTCGGCTCCCGACGGTGGCTAGACAGAGGTGGATCTGGTTGTTGTGTTGGTGGGAGGAGACGGCGCTGGTAGCATCGAGGTCGAGGGGGAGGTGGTGGGCGGCGCCGTGATGGAGGTCCTTGGTGATGAGGTGCTCGATGTGGACGAAGCAGTTGGCGTGGCAGGGTATGGCCATGGCGCCCTACTACATGCTTCTCGTTCCTTTCGTCAGGGAACGGCTGCAACGAGGGAAGAGGAAGGGGAAGAAACCAGCAACAGCGAGGGGAAGAGGAAGGTGCCGGCCGCCGTCCTTCACTGGAACTTGGTGCCCGCCAGCACCTCGTCGAGCTTGGTGGTGGAGTAGGTCTACAGCAGAGGCGAGCGGGCAAAAGTGTGCGGGTCTTCGCCACCCCCGAAATCCCCTCGCCTCCTCCAACGCAACCCCCACTACTCTGGCCTCTGCCTCGTCCACCCCCTCCTCGCCACCGTCTTTGCATCTGGCCCGGGCCGCCGCCTCCATTCGCATGCGCAACTCCACCACGATCCATGCCTCCGCCGCTGCTTACTTTCCCGCCTCTCCGACCCTGGCTCCATGCCCATCGTGGACGAACCCGCCCGAGGAACACGCCATCGTGGCTCGCGCTGGCCATGGAAGAAGCACAAGAAGGCATCGGGTGGCCGCATCGAGGGCAGCAGCAACGTGCAGTGTGAGGCCGAGTCCTGCGTCCGCATCCTCTGCCGTCGCCTCACCGAGAACGCCTTCTACCAGAGGAAGCGACACTTCGCCAAGGAGAACCAAACTGACGCCTCCACCTACGTCGGGCTGGAGCGGGAGGACGCGTTGCTGCTCGGCAAGTGCGTCGCTCGCCACGTCGCTCTGTGAGAGGCCCAGCTCAACGACGCGCCGCCCTCCTCCTCGTCGGTCGTCGATGGGGAAGAGAGAGAGAAAGAGAGGAAAAACGAATTGGTCGTTGACATGTGAGGCCGTATGGTCACATGCTAATTCAGCTTGTCACATTAATCAAACCGAACATAATACTGCCCTAAGATCTCGGTTAATCCGATTTTGTAGGTTGAAGGACACATTCTATTTGACATTATGGTTTGAGGATGTAATTCAAACTCGACGTTAAGATGAGAGACCTAAAGAAAACGGAATAAGTCTATTTTGCCTCTCTTATCTTTTATTCTTGGTTGAATCGCATCCCTCAACCGGTATGACGCCTCCCCTAACTTCAAAAATCGGTGCAAATAGAGTCCCTTAGTGGTTTTAATAGCAGTTTCATCTTATGTGGCAAGTTGACTTAGTCTTTATCCCATGTGGCATCGATATGACACTTATGTGACACTAAAATAAAAACAAACCTAAATGGGACCTGCATGTCAGTGAGTAAAACAATAAAAATAAATATTGGGCCCATGTGTCAGTTACCCTTTCTCTCCCTCCGCTATCGCGGTGGAGGACGACGAGGAGGCGCCGGTGTGAGTGACCGCGAGGACGGGGACGGGGGCGGAGCTTGTGTAGCGGCGGGAAGTTGACATCATAGGAGCTCTTTGCCGGCGCCGCCAATGGAGTCATGTCGGTGTCGACGGTGTTGTTCCCTTGTTTGTCAGTAGAGATGGAGGACGACAAAGCAGATGGACAGATGGGGACCTTGCTCTTCTCGTCGGAGCGATCGTGGAGGCGGGCCTTGCCAAGCTGGTCTTGCCAGGGTAGGTCGTGGTGGTGAGAATGAGCCTTGCCACTGTGGTCATGGAGAGCCTACTCGTCGTCGTTGGCCGCGTCGCGGATGCTGTAGGCCACGGCCGTCGGCTCATACGTGCCGGGGAGAGGGGAGTTGGAGTAGGTGGCCTCGCCCTCGTCGCCGGTGACGGCGTGAAGCCATCAATGACGGAGACTGACCGCAATGGAGAGGCATTGGCATGTGGGTCCCACCCCTCGCCCCTCCCTCATTGTCGCCATGGACCACGTGGGCCGGGAATGGGCGTGGCCCCTGTGCTCCGTCCCACCGCCACCGCCGCCATTCACCTTCGGTCGCTGTCCCGCACTTCCTCACCGGCATCTATCCCGTGTCACTCGCGGAGGCATGTGGCTAAGAAGTGGAGAGAGAGAAAGAGTAGCTGACACGTGGGCTCGATATTTATTTTTATTATTTTACTCACTGATGTGTGGATCCCATTTAGGTTTGGTTTTATTTTAGCGCCACGTCGATGCTACATGAGATGAAGACCAAATCAACCTGTCACGTAAGTGTCACCTAGCATGAAACCTCTATTAAAACCACCGAGAGATTTTATTTGCATCGGTTTTTAAAGTTGAAGGAGGAGTTATACCCGATTTTGAATTGAGGGATGCGATTCAACAAGAGCTAAGAGAGAAGGGAGGGAAAAATAGAAACTTATTCTCAGCGAGGAGGGAGCCCATTTGTACGCGTGCGGTCCATGTCCAGCCCAATATATAGAAGAAAAAAAAAAGCAATGTGACGTAGAGCACAGCTGCTGGAATAGCTCAGTTGGTTAGAGCGTGTGGCTGTTAACCACAAGGTCGGAGGTTCAAGCCCTCCTTCTAGCGGTTATTGTTTTTGTTTATCTGCACTGCTTTAATTGAAATTCAAAGCTTTTTTTTTAATCTGCAGTGCAACGCGCGGTTATTGTTTTTGTTTATCTGCACTGCTTTAATTGAAATTCAAAGCTTTTTTTTTAATCTGCAGTGCAACGCTTGAATAAAATTCAAAGATTCTTGTATCTGCAGTTTATCTGCACTGCTTGAATTTAAATTTAAAGCTTTTTTTTATCCGCAGTGTTTGAATTTAAATTCAAAGGTTTATTTCTTTTTTTTATCTGTAGTGCTTGAATTTAAATTCAAAGCTTTTTTTTGATCTGCAGTGCAATGCTTGAATAAAATTCAAAGATTTTGGTATCTGCAGGTTTTACCCGTGTTCATTTAAACTAGTGTAGTTTCTCTATAATAATTAATGTATTTGAAGTTCAATATATATTGCCACAACATTGTAATTAGTGGACTTTTTATGCAATTTACTTGAAATTCAAAGCTTAATTTCTTTTATTTATCTGCACTGCTTTAATTAAAATTCAAAGCTTTTTTTATCTGCGGTGCTTGAATTTAAATTCAAAGCTTTTTTTAATAATCTGCAGTGCAATGCTTGAATAAAATTCAAGCCCTCCTTCTAGCGTGTGGCTGTTAACCACAAGGTCGGAGGTTCAAGCCCTCCTTCTAGCGGTTATTGTTTTTGTTTATCTGCACTGCTTCAATTGAAATTCAAAGCTTTTTTTTTAATCTGCAGTGCAACGCTTGAATAAAATTCAAAGATTCTTGTATCTGCAGTTTATCTGCACTGCTTGAATTTAAATTTTAAGCTTTTTTTTATCCGCAGTGCTTGAATTTAAATTCAAAGGTTTATTTCTTTTTTTTATCTGTAGTGCTTGAATTTAAATTCAAAGCTTTTTTTATCTGCCATGCAATGCTTGAATAAAATTCAAAGATTCTTGTATCTGCAGGTTTTACCCGTGTTTTTTTTCTGCAGTGCCTGAATTTAAATTCAAAGCTTTTTTGATCTGCAGTGCAATGCTTGAATAAAATTCAAAGATTTTGGTATCTGCAGGTTTTACCCGTGTTCATTTAAACTAGTGTAGTTTCTCTATAATAATTAATGTATTTGAAGTTCAATATATATTGCCACAACATTGTAATTAGTGGACTTTTTATGCAATTTACTTGAAATTCAAAGCTTAATTTCTTTTATTTATCTGCACTGCTTTAATTGAAATTCAAAGCTTTTTTTATCTGCGGTGCTTGAATTTAAATTCAAAGCTTTTTTTAATCTGCAGTGCAATGCTTGAATAAAATTCAAAGATTCTTGTATCTGCAGTTTATCTGCACTGCTTGAATTTAAATGTAAAGTTTTTTTTATCCGCAGTGCTTGAATTTAAATTCAAAGGTTTATTTTTTTTTCTTTATCTGCAGTGCTTGAATTTAAATTCAAAGCTTTTTTTTATCTGCAGTGCAATGCTTGAATAAAATTCAAAGATTCTTGTATCTACAGGTTTTACCCGTGTTTTTTTAATCTGGAGTGCCTGAATTTAAATTCAAAGCTTTTTTGATCTGCAGTGCAATGCTTGAATAAAATTCAAAGATTCTGGTATCTGCAGGTTTTACCCGTGTTCATTTAAACCAGTGTAGTTTCTCTACAATAATTAATGTATTTGAAGTTCAATATATATTGCCACAATATTGTAATTAGTGGACTTTTTTAATCTGCAGTGCAACGCTTGAATAAAATTCAAAGATTCTTGTATCTGCAGTTTATCTGCACTGCTTGAATTTAAATTTAAAGCTTTTTTTTATCCGCAGTGCTTGAATTTAAATTCAAAGGTTTATTTCTTTTTTTTATCTGTAGTGCTTGAATTTAAATTCAAAGCTTTTTTTATCTGCCGTGCAATGCTTGAATAAAATTCAAAGATTCTTGTATCTGCAGGTTTTACCCGTGTTTTTTTTTCTGCAGTGCCTGAATTTAAATTCAAAGCTTTTTTGATCTGCAGTGCAATGCTTACTTGAAATTCAAAGCTTAATTTCTTTTATTTATCTGCACTGCTTTAATTGAAATTCAAAGCTTTTTTTATCTGCGGTGCTTGAATTTAAATTCAAAGCTTTTTTTAATCTGCAGTGCAATGCTTGAATAAAATTCAAAGATTCTTGTATTTGCAGTTTATCTGCACTGCTTGAATTTAAATGTAAAGTTTTTTTTATCCGCAGTGCTTGAATTTAAATTCAAAGGTTTATTTTTTTTGTTTATCTGCAGTGCTTGAATTTAAATTCAAAGCTTTTTTTTATCTGCAGTGCAATGCTTGAATAAAATTCAAAGATTCTTGTATCTGCAGGTTTTACCCGTGTTTTTTTAATCTGTAGTGCCTGAATTTAAATTCAAAGCTTTTTTGATCTGCAGTGCAATGCTTGAATAAAATTCAAAGATTCTTGTATCTGCAGGTTTTACCCGTGTTCATTTAAACCAGTGTAGTTTCTCTACAATAATTAATGTATTTGAAGTTCAATATATATTGCCACAATATTGTAATTAGTGGACTTTTTATGCAATTTAGTGTAATGATTTGTATTGGAAGAAATTTTTTATATGCATAATTAGTGTATTTGAAGTTCAATATTTATTGCCACAATATCTCCCATATTGTATTTAGTGGACTTTAAATACTTTATTTATATATAGATGGTTCTTCTGTCTTCTCTACTTTATCATGGTTGTGCGACAGTAAAAATGTGTGCCTATATGCACATAAAGCATGAAAATGTAAAGGAAAATACTACGTATTACACTTAAGAGCATTCCCAGCACATACTCCATCCGGTCCTCCCTCCTAAAAATAGCTTATCTGATAAGAAAATCAGGCTCCAGCAGATACTCCACCCAATGATCCAAAAATAGCATGGGCGTCATCTTGCGACCGCCGCCTCAGTCGCAAGCTCCCGCTCCCATCCCCCTTTTCAATGTTTTTTATGAAGACTACAGTAGCGGTGAGGATGGATTATGCGCTGGCACTAGTTGCGGCGGTCTTGTGTTGTTCCGTGCTCGTGCCCGCTCCCGCTGTCACCCAATCCGCCGCTCGCTCCTGCTGTCGACCACCCGCTCCAAGATCCACTGCCTGCTCCCACCGTCGCCCAATGCGCCACATGGCTCCCATCGTCGGCCGTCTGCGCCCAGCCACTCGCCCCTCCTCCTCGGCTATATGCAATCTACCGTTACAACTAGTCGTTGAAAAAAAAATACCAATCCATTGAAAATATAGCAATTAAAAAAATACCCACTTACAAATATATCCATTCAAATATAGTCATTTATTTAAAACTATCCGTTACAAATAACACTGTTAAATTTTAGTCGTTCAAAATTTATCTATTATAAAAAAATAATACAAATGTATGAGTAGTTGAAAGATATTAATATAAGAGGGTGTGATATGAAGGATGTAGTATGGATAATCTGTTGGACTGAAAAGGAATACAGAGGAAGAATCTTTTTTGGGTAACTATCCAAATAGATATATGGAGGATCAGATTTAGATGAACCACTAAGGATGATCTAAATATAGATCTTCACTTAGAGCTTAGCTAGCACGGATCAATGTCGTAATACCCATACCCCATAATTATTGCTCTACAGCACTAGGGTTTGTGATATCGCATGTTTGTTTAACTTCAGGCATAACCCTCTCGATTTTATTGGTAACCTTAACTTCTTGGTTTTCATAGCAAGTGCTATACCGCTGGGTAACCTCTTCCTAAATGCTAAGGAAACCCTCAGTTTTGAGTCAATTCTAAAACACATAAGGCTATGTTCTTCCCCTTTCTTTCCCAACCATCTCTCTCATTTTTGCGCGCACATTTTTCAACCTGCTAAACGGTGTATTTTTTGCAAAAGCTTTATATAGAAAAAATTGCTTTAAAAAATCATATTAATCCATTTTTTTAAAAAGCTAATACTTAATTAATCATGTGTTAATAAGTCATTTCTTTTGCGTGCGTGAGGGATTAGCTAACGGACGCAACCTAAGTCTCTAGAATGGCTTGGTATGGGTTGTATATCACCAACAGAAGTTCGAAACACACAAATGCAAGGAAATTTACGGTCCTTCAGAGGAACAATTTCTTTTTTGGAAAATGCGGTAATATAACATCGGACCATGAAATCAATACTAATAATAAATATAACCCAATCATGTTAGTTGTGATATTGACACTTTCGGCTCCCAAATAATTTAACGACTATATTTAACCATGTAAACCATGAGAAAATCTCTAAATTTATGCGTGCCATTGCTTCAACACTGCAAAGATGACTGCTGTTGCTAGGATGCAATGCTGCCTAATTAATGCCTATGTTGTACTAGAACGGATAAGAGCCGCCCAGACTAGCCATGGAGACTGCCTGTAAGATCTCATGCAGAGCAAGCGATCAACCGATCAAGCAATGCTCAAACCATGCTGCTAATTAAGCTACACCTCTCTCTCCAAGAGGCCACAGGCAAGCCATCCTTGGCTATCTCGACAGACTCTTATCATATTGCATCTCTTTCTTGTGTGTGTTTGGGCTCTGTTTGTATGAAAAAACACTGCAAGTTCATGGCCAATTTATAGCAATCTGAAGCAGGAGAGACAGCAATGAATGGAAGATACCGGAGCTATCTATCTATCTATCTCGACAGGGAGAGAAGGGCCCATGCAGCATCGAATAATTTGATCCACTCTCCTCTCCTTTACAAGGATTGGATTCGGTTCAAGCCCCGAAGGCGCCTTTTCACTCTTGCCCGATTTGGAAAGCGGGGAATATATGCACGTCCGTGCCTATCCTGGCAAGGATCACTCGTTGACATTGCGAAAAAAGTTTGTGTTTTTCTGCAACGAATGTTCAGGATTGGCACTCGAAATGCCCTTCAAGATCTGAAGAAGATCAGGTTTTGTTGACATGTTTGTAAAAGTAGCGGCGGTGTTTGTTCGTGAGAACAGATTCTCAATGTTGGTGGTCTAAATGCAGAGGATGAACATTTAAGAGGTTCTTTTGAACAGTTTGATTGAAATCCAATGGTTGTGTTCAAGTGATGCCGTACTTGAGCTGTTGTTTCTTGCACTAAACTGCTGCTTCAGCAATTTTATCATTTTTGAGAAGGTACGGAGAAGAGGTATCTTTTTTTTAGTATAAAAATATGATACCTATAAATACTAAAATTTATAATACCTATAAATACTAGGTGCCTCGAGATACTAAAATTAAATTTTTTTATGTAAAATATTGGTACCTTAAGGTATTTTTGTTAAGGATGATAAAATTTCTCAAAAAAATACCGTACCCATTTCTGCTGTAATGCAGAGTTTTTTTTAAGGTTCTGTGAGGCTGTTAGATCTCTCGTAGTTTGATCCTGTTGCACATACAAATGTCTGCTAGTATAGTTCTAAAGGTGTAATTTATGCTTGTTTTTTTTGATAGCATATTATGCTTGTTTATTTCGATGAGAATTAACTAGGCGCACATGGCACGTTTACATGCAGTGTAACTTGTGAATGCTGAGCTGTTTGATAAGATCCGGCTGTAGTACATGTTTAATTAGTTACTGTTACATTGGTAAACTTCGTTCAGGGGAAGAAAAATATTCCTGCACTGGTTAGCTCGTTTCAGTGAGTATATTTTACAATATTACATATCCTGGATGATTGAGGGAATATATATATATCCTGGATGATTGAGGGAATATTACATATATATAGGAGGATTTTTACTGTCCTTGAGCATTTTTACCAGGTACCAAATAAGATCATACCGTCCATTCAATAGGGATACGACAGGAAACAACTAGAAAAGTAGAAGCAGCGGTGAAGACGGGAGAAGGAAAAATGACGAGGAAAGTCAGCCAGCGAGCTTGGGGGACGGCTGTGTAGGAGGCAGAGGTCGCCGGAAGTGCAGGCGGAGGTCACCGGCGAGCTTGGGAGAAGGGCCACGCGGGGGCAGGAGGTGGAGGTTTCCGTCAAGGTCGGATTTGGCCGGCGAGCGCGCGGGAAGGGTGGCACGGGAATAACCACCAGTCCAGATCGGATCTCTATCACCACGGACAAGAGCATCAGCTCCCTGTCTTTTTCTGGCCCTCTGTCTCCTCCTCCTCGTGGGTCATCACCATGGACCGGAGCATCAGCTACAGGTCTGCGGGCATCGATCATCTACTGATCTACTCAGCCTACGTACAAGAGCTTGAACCCAAGAACAAGATACGTACACGAGCATGAGCAGAGATCGCGGAAAGCGTTGTCTGCGTTTATGCATGAGAAGGATTGGAGGAGACGGCAGCCGCACTCGAGAACAAGCCGAGGAGATGGCATGGCGGCCGGTGGCGTCAGCTTGCGAGCAACCGGAACTGAAGTAGAGGAGGAGCTGATGACGTGGCGTTCCGTCTCCGGGAAGTCGATGGGGGCAATTTCGGGACATGTAATCGACACGCGAAAGTTCAATTTTGTCCTTCCACTATAAAAATGCTGAGCGATACCAGCCGGTACCAACCCTTCTCAATCGTCAGATCACGTTCAATGGACGGCTGTGATTTTTTAGGGACTGTCCATGTATCACACAAGTGAAAATTTTTGTGGTTGCACTCAAATTTCTGAGCGTGGGATTAAAAACGTGTCGCAATCTCATACCCCAAACGGGGGCCTCCCATAACCTAATTGGCCATTTTGCGTTTTATGATGGCCAGTGCTGTATTTTGTTTAAAGTAGCAACTTGGTGGCCCAAATCACATGGGGCTCGGCCCAAAACACAAAACAGACAAGGGTTTAGCTCAGACAAGATAAAATAGAATGTTTAGCACATACCACAAGATGACTCGTTTTGTGTTTTGCTTAAAGGAGTGAGTTGATCATCCAAATCACATGAGACTTACAGCACAGATCAGAATATAAACAAGCCATTAGTTCAGACTAGACAAAAGACACATATATACTTCAAAATAATAATTATGAAGCTGTAGGTCCTCATGCTGGAGTTATCACCCTAACTAATTTCTTACTCTGCAAACAAACATATTTTACAAGCTTACAAAACTAACATATTTTAGAAGCTTACAAAACTAGTACTTAACTAGTTTCTTACTTTGCAAACAAAACACCTAACAAAACTAATTAGGTACCACTTGTGCTACAAAACTAATAGAATTATTTAAGAATCACTAACAAAACTAAAGGTATATGACAGATTCTATATTCTGTCCTACATTAGTAGTATAAGACAGAACTAATGCACACCAGTGATCACCCAAAAGAGCAGTAATACTCTTTTTCTGACAGAGGACAACTTTCACAGAAAAATATCAATGGGTAAACTGACAAATCTCTGTCTCCGGTGACAAAACTGACAAAACCAACAAAACTACTCATTAATTTAAGTAAAAATAAAACACAATGAGAAACATATACAGAAAACTAAAATCATGGAGAAACCAACAAACCCTGCTCATTAGTGAACAGCTAACAAAACTCAATCTGAAAATCTCTATATCAGCATTTACCGTTAGAAACTAACAAAACTAAGGACTCAACCAAGATGACAAAACTAGTATATATGCATAGAGAGTTATAAGGACATATCATGCATTTGGAAGATGATAGAACCCACTTAGTATTTATATAATACAAAACTTAGTATTTATTAGTAGATGACATAGCTCGTAGATACAAACCTGCTCATACAAATGTATGATGAAATTACAACTCACAAACTAAAAAAAGGGTCTGAAGTTGCCCTGGTAGGGAGTGGGTGAAACTCCTGGGATATATACTGCATCATTTATTTCTATGTAAGAATCATATTGACATGTTACATCCAACATGTATTTCTGTATAAGAATTAAAGATTTGCGCCAGGAATAAAGGCACAAAAAATTAACAAATATAAGTGTTCTTCCTCATATAAGGAGTTGGAAAATCTATACATCATACTACTTAAGCTGTGTGTCATAGCTTTTGAAACAAAAAAAATAATTGTTGAGAAGTAGCATAAGCTTGCATAGGGCCTCTGCTTTAGACATCCAGCGCTGGACAATCCTATTGCTCCATCTGGTCATTAATCCAACACATAATGGATTAAAAGGAAGTGTGAAAAAGTGGAAACAATCCTTCAATTTTCCCAAGGTGACTGAGATAGACCATGCTCAGCTAAAAAACCATCAGAAAAGATAGTATCGTATGCTATAAAACAAATGGAGGGTGAGCTTTACAAACAAATAAAGACTGCTATATTGATAGCACAAAAGCTTGAATAACATTTTATTTTGAAGGAAAGGCAAAAGCTTTGCCTTGTATATATTAATTGAAAAATGCTGAATGATATATAGGCTAGTAGAAAAAAAATCCTACATGAAGCAACTATTGAAGTGGTCATAGGAAAAATAACTGAACAACGCCTATACCCATTCTATCATACACGTCCTGTGAAAAACAAAAAAAAAATCTAGAAAACTCCCCAAATTGAACAGTCGCAAATCAAACAATATTATCCTCTCCCCCTCCCCACCCAAAAAAATGCAGCTGCTACCTCCCCTTTGTTGCTGATAGTACCAAATTTCACAAACATACATATCCCACCTTGTGAATAGATCAAAGGACATCCTGCAAAAATATTGTCTGCCTTCACAGGCTAAATGGTCTGATTATAAACACATAACAGATTATGAGAAAAAAGGAGACAAATGCCATTACGTTACATCTACATTAATAAAAAAACAAAAAAATCACCCACAAACACTGCGTAAATCATACAGATCTAACACTCCAGATACTTTAGGTTGCAAACAAAACTCATGCTTATCGTGGGGGAGACAGAGAGGTAGCGTCGCCTACATTTTGAGGTGCCATGCTAGGAGCAACACGAAAATGGACATTTGGCTATCTTCAAAACTAAGTTTCGCTATTATATCCTTCTCAAAACGTGATTCGATAAAATACCAATCTCGAGCAAGCGCTACTCGTCATATTGCCATTTTCGCTATTTTAGTGATTTTCAAAATGATTTTCATTTGGCCGCATGGTAATGAGACAAAAATGCCCCTACTCCCTTCCCCGAGCGAAAATGGCCTGCCATGGTCTCCTCTCCCTCTTCTTTCTCTCCCTCCCCACCGCAGCAGTAAGCGTCCTCTTCCTCGCTAGTTAGCATCTCCGTTTTTCATGGATTTGCCAATTCCACCACCGCCGTCGCCACTGCAGATGGGGGAGGCGGCGTCCCACGTGCTGAGAGGCACGTCCCGCAGCAGGCGTGGGCTCCAGCGGAAGGGATCTAACCCGCTTCAGCCATGTGGTCTCCTCCAGCGCCTCGTCCCGCGTGCACGTCGCTGTCATGAGAGGTCGGCCACAGCCAAGCGCCACTGCTCGCTCTCCCCTCCATCTAATCAGAAGCAGCAAGTAACAATTTCCCCGATTCAGAAGGAAGCCCCGATCATGAAGGAGAACACACCTAGACAAAGACCTTGCCAAAGGTCGCCTCGCGTGGGGAGGAGTCAGGGAGGAGAGGAGATGGGAGGGGCGACGAGCGAACCTCGGATTTGGCGATCGAGGACACATCACTCGTTGCGGAGCTTGTGCTGCTGTTAACGTCAAAATTTAATAAGATTTTTTAGTAGATTCGGTTAAGAAAAGAACACAATCAGCCAATGAAAAACTTATCCAGAAGAGACCGAGTTCAAAAAAAAAATCATGAAGACCACGGCATGACAACTTAATTTATCTATTAATTAGGCATGATTTATCTTTAAAAAGTTTTATTCAGTGTCCGATCAGGACTTATGTTTTTCTTTTATCGTTAGGAAAGTTTGTGTTGTGTTCGATCAGGACTCATATCGGCCTATGGGTATAAATATGTACACCCGGGATCTTTATAATCTATCTTCACAGATCAATATATCTACTTTCGACGCATAGTCATCCTCTTTTTTGAGATTTTTATTACTGACGAAACTTGACACTTGATGCGGGGCTGTATCTATTTGTTTGGGCTTTGGCTTTTCATAAGCTGGCTTATGTGGGCTGCCTGAAAAGCTGAAAAAGTTGTCTTTGTGGATTTGCTTTTCAACACGTGTACCCCTAAGAACGGCCCATAGCTTTTGACCAGAAGCCGAAAGCAGAGGCTGAAACAAACAAGGCCTGAGGGTGCATTTTCTAGATATTGCTACATTTTTTAATGAACTTCACATTTTTCCAAGAAGTGGCTATAACATTCAATTCGCATTCTGGATTTCTTATAAAGATACTTACTAGTTTCTTCTGCCTCTGGTTTGTTCAATGTATGGAGGCAAGCTAATTTGAAGTGTATATTGTCAGTTTAAACTAGTTGATGCTGCCTAGCATTGCCAGAGTTCCGCCTTTTTGTTGTATGTTTCCACATGTTCTGGGACAAGAAAAACTTGCGTTTGGCTAGGTTTCCTATGTTCCTCTGAAGTTTGGTTACTTCCTTTTAATGGGAAGTAGTAGATAATCTGTTTGTGTTATACCAACACTTTCTCGAGTGCAGAGAATCTGCCTTTGGTTTTGTTCAATGTACGGAGACAAGCTAATGTGAAGTGTATATTGCCAGTTTAAACTAGTTGATGCTGCATTGCATTTTCAGAGTTTGACCTTTTATGATTTGTTTCCACATGTACTAGGACAAGAAAACTTGCATTTGACTAGATTTCCTATATTATTCTTAAGTTCAGTTAGTTCCTTTTAATGGGAAGTAGTAGACAATCTGTATCTGTTATACAAACACTTACTTTCTCGAGCATAGAGAATCTGCAGGTTTTACTTACCTTTTTTCTCACCTGTTAGGAACACGAATGCACTAATTCAGTTACAAATGAAATGAAAATTCGTTCCATGAAGCTAAGGTAATTTTATAAACTTTCATTTCATATCATGGGCTGATCATTGTATAACTTCATTTGAAATGGCAGAACTCTTTTTTTTGTTTGTAGTTGTATTCTTTTGGCTACTTCAGCCTCAGTTCACATAATGTCATAAAATTAAATATTTATCCTACTAATTAAATTAATTTTATGAACCTTCTTTTATATCATGGCAATTTTTAGCATAAATTTTATACGGAAACTATCCCCTCCATTTGTAGGAAGGATACTATTGTAAAGAGGTTGATGGAGGAAAGCGGTGAACCAAAAGCGGCAACTGCAACCTTTTCCAGGTTTTCTTTCTACCTTCTTGATTCTGCAGGATAATGCTATTAGAATATATAGAAACTTTGCTTCAGTGCTGCTATACCTTTTTTTCTCCTCCTCGCTTGAGGAGAAATGTGCTGGTTCCACTCCTGTTGTAGGACTGATGGTCTTCTACACTGTTCACAAGACGGTCACTAAAGCATATGGATGATTTATCTGAGGAAGACATAGCTTATCTAAAAGAGAAGTATATCATTGCAGAAGATCTAAAGGACCAAGTGATGTTGGACAAGGCTGACAAGCTTTTGGAAAACTGTGACATTGATAATGAAGAAATCTCTTTCACCTTGCCCTCTCGGACAAATGATTCTTATGTATATGACCTGACGCTGAAGCAAATATGCCTACTTAAGGATAAGACCTACATATGTTCAACCAAGTATGCTAAAAAAGGCTAGAAGAATCGGGGCAGTCCTATTGCTAATCAAATTGTTGATAAGTCTGGATGAGTCCATCCGTCTTCGATCGGTGTATTATAGGGATCCTATACTATACACCAATCAAGATGCATCGGATGTTGCGCTGGCTGCTGTATCTCAGTCTTGAGTGCACTAGGTCCGCTTGCCATATTAGACCCTCACCACGGAGGTCCATTATTGGCCCAATCATGTTGTGTGTTTATGACACTGTTCTTGTTAACTGCACACTTGGGGCTGTTTCTGGTAGCAAGATTCCCAGTGAAGCAGAGAAGATCAATCAAATTATCCAGGTTGCTCGAGTAGATTTTATACTGATTGTTGAGAAGGAAACCATCTTCCATCAGTTGTCAGATATGGGCTTCCATAAGAAGTACAACTGTGTTATTGTCACTGCCAGTCGAGAGCCTGATGTTGCAAAAAAGAAAATTTGAGGAAAATACATGCCTGGCTGGATGTTCCGGTCTTCGCACTGGTGGATGGAAATGTTGAGGGTATAGATATCTTGTGCACCTACAGGTTCGGTTCAAGAAACAGAGCATATGACAATCTATGGTTGACATTGCCAACACTCTATTGGATTGATGTTTTTCCGTCAGATCTTGAAGAGAAGGATCGAGTGGGCTTACGTGAAAAAGAGAAGAAGAAGTTGAGGAAAGTACTAAGTAATGAACATTTTAAGGCAGATGTGACTTGGAGGATTTCCCTGACAGGGATGGTTGAGAGTGGGGTGAAGGGTAACATTGAACCGCTTCTGAAAACGAAGAAGCTGGATGAGTATATAATGGAGAAAGTAAGACGTATCCTTAGAGCGAAAAAGTAAGACCTATCCTTGTAGCCAGAAATTTGGAGTGCAGTCAGGTATAATCTCAATTAAAATAATCCCTCCTCTGATCAAAGCATAATCTTATTCTGCACACGATTCATGGCAACCTGACATTTTGATATTTTGCGCTCTGTATTTTTCAGGTGGGTGGAGCCATCTGAAGTAACATCTCAGCTGTATTAACAGTGAGCCAACTGAATGACAATTTTTGTAAGGCTCTTTCAACTACAAAGGTCCCTTAAACTATATGTATGGATCGTGTTTGCCATGTGTGGCAACTGAACTTCCGTTGATAGCTTTTATGTAAAAACAAATGCTGTGTGTGGCATGTATGTCGTTTGTGCAAGACCATGGTGTATGGCATTGTGACTTGTTAAATCTGTGAATGTGTGTTGTTTGGAGACCAAAATGTGATATTCTGGGATTTTGTTCACTAGTATCTTGCAAAATTGAGATGATATGCTGCCAAAATTCTTCCCAGATAATACTCATGTCTTGACTATACACCCATCACCAAGGGCAAGACAAGGCGTACATCATATTTCATAGTCTCAACCATCACCCAAGTACTTTGCTAACAGTAAGGACCACCACCAAGCTAAAATCCTACCTATTACCAGACTTCAGACTTCAGATGTAAGGCTGCCTCGCCCTAGCTGAAAGTGGGAGACGGAGCTGCAAGGTTTGAAGCCTTCTCAATTCCCTGAAATTTATTGTACCTGTGCATGTGTGTGTGTGCCGCCGATCGGATGGATCTTGTGATGGTTTGGTGAAATTCGTGCTTGGTTTTCCAGCCAGGTCCTGGGCTGACCATATCATATCGGTTCTGGATGCTACGAGTCACAACTTGATGGTTCTTTCAATAAATTTGAAGGTTTAGAGGTTTATAATTTTGAGGATTGTATGAGCTATTCAGACTGGCTGCGAAATATCGAAATTTGATTAATTTAGAGAATGTTCTCTTTGGATTAGGAGGGAAGGGATTTCTTCTGAATTTTTCTCCTTTTTTCTTTTGAGCTGAAGAATTTGTGCCATATTATGAGGTTCAGTTCTTCCTTAGTCTTTAGCAGGAAGGGCACTTGAATCAGTTTTAAAATTGTTTTCTCAATTCGTTTTGCAAGCATATTTAAATTCTGAGTGGAAATGCTATTTCATAATTTCTTTTTTTTCTTGTGGTCAGACTTGGTTTCTGCTGTAGTTTGATTTGGCTTGGAATTGTAGTAATGGCAGCAGCAGCTTCATGCTCTTGTTTTGCAAAGTAAAGTTATTAAAGCTGTCTTCTTCCCCCTTCTTTCCAAACTCATCTTTCCACACGTACGCTTTTTAAATTACTAAACGATGTGTTTTTTGCAAAAGTTTTCTATAAAAGTATGTAAAAATTACTCATACACTTGCGTTGTAAAAAGTATGTTCGCTCGATAATTAATTCCAAGCACAAAAGAAGATCTCTAACCATGAAGTAGTGAGAATCAACTATTTCACATTTCATACAAAATATTGGCACTGTGACAGGTTTAGGCTGTGTTCGGAAACTTCACATTCCCGCACGAAAAACGGTGTTGCCTATTAGCGCGTGATTAATTAAGAATTAATCTAAAAAAACTTGAAAAATAGATTAATATGATTTTTTAATCATATTAATCTATTTTGCCTGAATACAGGTATAGGTGTACATGCATTTACATTGTAAATTGACTTCTCCATGATCGAGCGTACCAAGGTTTTCTCCATAAATCTTTTGGTAGTTTCGGTTTCGCATTACACAAGTTTCAGTGTCCATGAGATGATACAGTAGGACTAAAATTTCAAATTTTGATCCAGTACCAGGAACAAACTAAACGAAGTTTCCCATTGAACAGAGGAATTAACAGGTGGTAACTGACAAAGCAGAGAACAGCACATTCCGTCTCTGTAGTGCATCCTCCTAGGCCCTATCTAGCAGATGCATCAGGGCAGAAGCTGCAGCCTGCAGGAGTGGCTGTCGTCAGAGCATCGATCGATCGCTAGCTTTGTCTGTTCGTCTTCGTCCACAGGCGAAGTTCAGAAAGCACGCACCGCCGTAGTCTTGATCTTGCCTGAATGCACACATCAAGTAAGAACCAAAGCAACTCAGCAAAGTATATCACGTACAGAGAGAGCATCTGAATTAATTATGAAATTAAAAAGTTAGCATGTCAAGCATGTCGCATGATGCAAATGCAATGCAATTCAGATGTTCTCTCTGAATGCATTTGTTGGTTAATCTTGCGCGGTTTGTCAGAAGCTGATCTAGTCATGCCTGTTGTGTTGCAGATATGCAACAACGCAACAAGCAGGTTTAACCAGCTCTCTGAATTCTCTGTCAGGCTGGACTTCAGTAATCAGGGCTATATATGTTTATGTATGGCACTGAAGTGATAATTGAGCATCAAACATCAACTAATCTCTACAGGATCTGTGACTAATAAGATTAATAAGAAGAGATGAGCCAGGCATGAAGGATGAGAGCCGCTCAGGCTAGCCAAGGAGACTGCCTGTGAGATCACATGCAGAAAGCAGAATGCATCTTCTTCTACTACATGAGCAGAGACACAGGCAAGTCATCCTTGGCTACCAGATGCGAGCTCTCATCGCCATGCGAGGCCTCTCTTCTCCTTCTTCTTCTACCTCTCGATCTATCTCCAGCTAAGCTAGCTAGCTGAGAAACTTTCCTAATTTGGGTTGGCTAGCCTGCTGGCTGCTGGTACGTACTCCACCCCTTCCTGTGCCCGATTTATACCCTGCAAAAGTTGACACTGAAACCGATTGCAGTTGCAGAATTAAAGAGATTGGATGAGCTGACCACCGATCTGCTATCCGATTCTGCCAGCCCATACGGTCTCTTTCTTTCCATTATCGGAAAGGGCTCAGGATATGTTCCTCGCTATCTTTGCCGCCATGTCCTGCGGCTCATCATGCTACCGTTGCTACGCTACCCCCACCGTTGATTCGAAATGTTGGAGCAACGTATGTGGATCGCTGTGTTTTCAAATTTCAATTGGCAAGGAAGGGGTGATCACATGTCGACATTTTTGAAAAGTATACGTAATTTTCCTTAGAATTCGTCAAAGTAAAATAGAAGCCGAAATCTTGGCGTGAAGGCCATCTAAAAATGACTGAAATTTGTACTAGGTATTTTGAGGAGACTGGAAGCTAAACAGTCCCAAACTTTTATAAACGAAAATTCTTCCCATTATTTTGCTTTGCAAAAACAGGGGATTTTTTTACAAAAATGAGATTGGGATGTCACCAGTGACCTCAGTTTGATCATTGCCTCATCCTTTAGTCAAGCCCATAATCGCTTGTCGCTGCCACGGCTAGATCTTGTTCAATCGTTGGAATCTAATCTTTTCTTTCTTTTCCCAAAGCATTTCCGCGTAGACTTTTCGCTGGGCTGTTTCTGTTTTTCTTTTTACTTTTTATAATTTCTCTTCTTATTGTGAAGACTTGGGCCGTTAGTAATCGCGCCGTCCTCGGCCCACTCCTCTCAACTGGGCTCTAGTCGGTAGGCCCAAAAATTTAATATGGGCCTCTACATCTCGGCCCAAGAGAATCTCCTGGGCCCCGCCGCAGTCAGCTCGGCGGAAAAAAAGCGCGAGATATTTTGCGCCACCGCCGGGGTGGCGTGGCACCAGCCGGAGCGCGCCACGTCGCCCGCGTGCTCCACGCGCTCGCTTAAACAAATCGAAGCCGCCATGGCGCCACCCCCACGCCCACACACCCACCGCGCCGGCGGCCATCACCTCCTCCTCCCACCGAGCGCGCGAGTTCCTGCACGTGCGCCGCCGCCGCGGTTTGTTGGTTGGGATGACGTGGCGGTGCGACTACTGCGGGGAGGCGGCGGCGGCGCTGCACTGCAAGGCGGACGCGGCAAGGCTGTGCGTCGTGTGCGACCGGCACGTGCACGGTGCGAACGCGCTGTCGCGGCGCCACGTGCGGGCGCCGCTCTGCGCCGGATGCAACGCGCGCCCCGCGGCGGCGCGTGTCGTCGTCGTCGCCGCTGGAGCTGGAGGATGCGGCGGCCGGGGCGGGGAGGCCAGGTTCCTCTGCGCCGGGTGCGCCTCCGGTGCGGAGGCGAGCGTGCCCGTGGTGGGGTTCTCCGGATGCCCCGCGGCCGCCGAGCTCGCCGCGTCGTGGGGGCTCGACCTCGGCGGCGGCGGCGGGAGGGCGGGGCATGAATTCCAGGAGGACCCGTTCTTCTCCGAGGCTGATTACTCAATGCTGGCGGCGGATCGCGCGCTGCGGGACCTGTACGTGCCCTGCGACCCGCCGCCGGAGGTCGCCACCGGCGGAGGCAGCGGACGCGGACGGCGGCTCAAAGGGGACTCGCTCTGCCACCAGCTCGCGGAGCTGGCGCGGCGTGAGGTGGAGGCTGCGCCGCGGCGCTCGGGATCGATCTCCCCATCCGCTCGCCGGAGCTCTGCCGCTGCAATCCGCCCTGAGGCGGCGGCGCAAAAGGCCACATTGCCATACAAGTCTGTGCCGGTGACGGAGGCGGCGGGCTGCGGCGATGTCGCCAACGGCGGAAAGTTCACCGACGACAACGAACTCGTGTGGCAGCGCACCGCGCCCTCCGATCCGTCCTGCCAGGTAGTGATAAAGGGACAGTGTTACACTGCTATTTTTCTACTCCATGAAATATTTTGCTTCCATTATTTCAACAGTTATTTCAAGTGATAGCATGGTCTCATTCTCATACTCTGATTGTTCTGTGGTGTGGTGTAAAAAAATCTGTGTTTTCTTATTTTCTCTGCAATAAGTTAGCATTAGTAGAAGTAAACTTGTAGCTACAAAATAAAAATATCGTGATCAGAGGATGAACTGAAAACTTGGCATGGAAGCAAAATAGTGTGTTCATGTTGATCCATAGTTTGTGCTCCGACCATTTTCTCAAGCCCAAATGTGCCTGTTGCCTGTTGATAGTAGCTGCGTTAGTATTACCTAAGCGCACATCGTTTTTTTTCTTTGTAAGATCACTTCTAGCCTGGAAATTTCATTTTGTATTACTATTATGTTATAAGTGCATAAATTATAGTCATAGGTCTAATGACCAGACAGCTAGAGAAAGCAGCATCTTGTTGTGTCAATTACTATGTGCTTATTTTCATAGGGATAAAAGGAGTTAGTCAATTTGAAATCAGAGTTTGTTATTGTTATGACAGATATGGGATTTTAATCTAGGGAAATCAAGGGACCATGATGAGCACTCTGCACTTGAACTTCATTTCGGCTCAAAAGATGGAGGCTTTATGATCAAAAGTTATAATGACATGATTGAGGAAGTTTCCTCTAGCTCAAGGAAAGATCTTCAATATATTTATGACTCGACATACTCTTTTGCCACTGAAGATATTGTGTCGGCCAATATCTACCAGTTGACACCCAAACAGGTAATCCACATTTCAATCTTTCTGCTATTCACAGATGAAATTTCTGTATAATTTCATGCTTGTGTTATATTTACAAACTCTAAAATTATACTGAAATACAAGTGAAGTAGTGTGCGTTCAGGGATGTATCACTGTCCTATTCATGTGCAGTGCTCTTGTTCATATGTTTAGAGGTTCAGTGCTCTTGATCTTACCTTTGCTGTCTGATTATATATAGCTCATTGATGTTGAAGCACAGTCCATAATTGTTTCAGACCTTTTTGTCAATCAACCTTATCGTCTAAAGGATTGATTTTGACAGAGTAGACCATGTGCTCCGATCTGATCTAAGATATTATCTGGATGCTGTCACCACTATGGGCCACCATGCACATACTCATCATATCCTTTGCTCTTGGTCCGTTTAGTAATGTAAACCTCATGCTCTTCAATGTGACAATGACAGCCAACTTAATCAATGAAAAGTTTACACTGTTGAGAAACCCATCGATTGATCCTGCTGTTGACAGTGGCAATTGAGTTACTCAAGTCACTATTCTTACACCTATTTTCAGCTGAGCACTGCCACATCCAGCAACAAGCGACAGAAGAATGAGCCACACGGATTGACAAATGATGGGCCATTGTATTCGAGGATCGTCGATAGAACTCCGAGCACTTCTCCTGAAGATGTCGCAGCAGTTCTTGCCAGGGAGAACTCTTCCACTGACCAAACTGTAACTGGAGCTGATCAGAGGCCTTCCCTGAAGATGGACAGCCAGACGATAGCCATGAACAGGGACAACGCGATGCAACGGTATAGAGAGAAGAGGAAGACTCGCAGGCATGGTTTTCACTAGCCTTTTTTCTGACCATGTTTGGACAGAAGCTGCTTAAGCTGCCATTGATCATCTCCTTTCTCATTGTTTCGATGACATGGTGGTGAATTGGTGATTTTGTTGATGCAGGTATGACAAGCACATCCGGTACGAATCGAGGAAGATGAGGGCCGACACGAGGACGCGGGTGAAAGGTCGCTTCGTCAAGGCCACTGACATCTTCAACGTCGGTGGCGGCGACGGCGGCTGAAAGTGTGCTGCGATGTCTGAAATCCATCGACATCCTCAACGACGTCAGTTCAGTGGGGATTATGGCTGGGGAATGGAGATGCTGCATCACCAACACTTTTGTGAATAGCCTGAACTGAAACTTGTTTCGTGGAGTAGTGGAATATATACGATATCACACCCATGATCATGTATTGTTATATGCTTTTTTTTAGGGATTGTTGTATGGTTATTATTCCACTGAGAAGATGTTTTTGCAACCCCTAAAAATGTGAAAAGTTATGTCGGGCCTGTTCATTTTGTTGTCACTTTTAACCTTACCAAATTTTAGTAGGGTAACAAACTAAGCATTACCTTACCAATGTCATCCTTCCTATCAAAATTTGGTAATTCTGTAACTTTTTTCTCTCACAAAATTAAATACATCCAACGCTATAAAAATTTGGCAACGTCAAACTTAGAATTGGCGATTAGCATTGGCCTCCCTCCTCGTTCTGAGTTCTGACCTTGCTGCTGACAAGTGGGTCCTAGCACCCTTCAGCGATGCTGCTGACCGTTGGATCCACTTGAGCGGCCCAGGATTGAGATGCGAGCGTAGCTGGCCTATACTTGTACAAGTACCAGCCCAATAAGAAATTGCGGCGCTCCGGCCCAACTAGAAACGTACGTGGGCAATCTCGTTCCGGCCCAACCATAACGGGCCTCACGCACGTAACATTACTGTCTCGGCCCAACTATTACGGACCCAGTGCTGTTTCGGCCCAGGTCGTTCGGTCAACTTAATCGGACGGAAAGAAATAGCGTGAGCAGGTAGCAGGGCCCACCTGTCGGTCTCTCCACGTGAATTTTCCAGCCGAGCTACCTCTCCCGCCGCCGCCGACGAGCGCCGGACGCCGGGAAGCCCCTCCCTCGTCGGCGTGGACAAGCTGGTGAACCTCGATCTCGGCAGCGCCATGAGAGTGACCTTCTTCAAGCTCGAAAGGAGATGGGAAACGAAACGCAACCGAGCTTTTTGGCTGAAGAATCCTCTGTCACTGTCAGCGCAATGCAGAATTGCAGAGTGACATCGTCTTCAGTTCAGAGTTTAGTTCAGACTCCTGTCGCAATCACAAGCTGTTACTGACGTCTCCAGCTTTGTTGATTGTGAAGTTCCTGGGCTGAAGAGAGTAGTTCATGCCTGCACAAAACAGTTTTAGGATCAGAATATGCCAATTCATCAGTAGGGATACAGGTGGGGCGGGTAAGCGGGATTTTTTTTCCACTTCTACTTTTTTTTTTCAAAATTTGTACTAACATGTGTGAAATAAATTAGCAGGCGGGTTTTTATGCGGACAGTGGGATTGCCTATCAGTCAGGTCAGTCCGTCCATGTTAGTATGTAACTTCATTGCTTCACTCAATCGGCAACTGCTTAATTACCTAGTAGAGCATCTCTCCATGTTGACTCTGCCACCAACATGCAAAAAAATGACCGATTTATATGATCTTGCGTGCATCCTGCAAACAGTGATGCACATATTACTCACTCTGAGAATTATGTGCGGAGAGCAAGCCACATGATTTCAATGAATTTCTGGTACGTTTAGACATTTCTCACCTAGCACAAACTACTAGTAGTAGTTCAGATGTTCAAGTCAGTATTTCTATATACTTCCTCACTGTTTGATTAATCCATCGTTCTCTGACTTGACTTCATTGCTAGCGTGCTGCGTGTGCGTGCATATCATATAGGAGTATACGAGAATATATACTACTACACAGTGCTGTCAATGCACTAAGCCGGTTTACTTTTCTCTAATCTTCTTCTTCTCCAGCCACACGGCGACACAAACGTTGCAAGCGAGTGCGCGCGCGCGAGCGCGAGCGATCAAGAAGAAGACCAGAGCGCCGCCGTCACGTCGAGCCAGCAGCTCGCTTGCGCCGCGCCACCCATGCCGGCGACGGTGGCGGCAGCGCCGCGGCCCCTCCTGCCCGGCCTGTCGCGCCCCGGGAGGGCGCCGCCGCGGCGGTGGAGCGCGTCCGCGGCGTCGTCGTCGTTGCGAGGCGTGACCGTGGAGGCGAGGAGAGGGGTGAGGGAGTACGTGGAGGCGGCGCGGGAGATGGTGCGGCGGCCGGACGGCGGGCCGGCGAGGTGGTTCTCGCCGCTGGAGTGCGGCGGCGACGGGCGGCTGCCCGGCGCGCCCACGATGCTTTACTTGCCCGGTATGAGCCTCTCTCTCTCTCTCTAAAAAAAAGAGAAAAAAAGTTTCCTTTTTTTATCATGTGTTGTCTGCATATTCCTTTTTATGTAAAAAAAATAAAACGTGTGTTTGAATATTGTTAATCTTGTGAAACTCTGACAAAGCATGAGTATTGAATAGTTACCAAGTGGGTGTATTGAAAATAAAAAAATGTTTGAACAGCACCTTTTTTTTTTCCTGATGTTATTTTCAATTTTGACACCATTTAATCATGCAAGATTTTGTAGTCTGAAACCAAAGGGTTGTAGGGTAGGCCTGAAAGCAGGACCAACCACCTTGGCAATTGGCAATATTTAAGCTCATCAAGAACAGTGCAGCAGCACAAATTTAGACAACATGTCGGCGATTTGGTGACTCACCCAGATCATTCCAAACAAAATTTTCTAATTGCTCGCATGAAGATCTACAATGCTGAAACCATAAACAATAAAAGCAGTTTGACAAGCCACTACAAAAACTCCCAGTAGGCCAATATTAGTAGCATGGGGAAAGGAACTGGCTTTCTTGACCAGCTCAGTTGTTTACTGGTGGTTGATGGCCACTGGAAGTGGCTGGATTAGATGGATGGACAGATAATCAGAGACTCACTGTTAGTCTGACTGTTTGATGCAGCAGACATGCTTGCCAAGTCTGGATTCAGGCTTAGGATCACTGGGTTAGAGATTTGGTTTTTAGAATATTCAAGTATAGTATTGAAAGTTTGTGTTTAAAAAAGGTATAGTACTGAAAGAGTCTTATCCCAGTGGAAATGCAACCTACTGCATTATGGGCTGGATTGTCAGAATATATGTTCATACCTTTCATTACTTTGGTTTCAACCATTTGAGAAACACAAGAAAAATTGAAAATGAGTAACCGTTTTCGGTCTTTGGTCTTGCAGGAATTGATGGAGTTGGCTTAGGACTGATCCGGCATCATGAGAGATTAGCAAAGTAATGACAATTTTATGTATAATGTATGGCTGTTTTATCTTCACTATCGCTGGTACTTAATTCTGCTTTGCAGGATGTTTGATATGTGGTGCTTACACATACCTGTTGAAGATCGTACGTCCTTTGAAGGTACACCTTCTTGATGTGTACTTATCATACTGAAGTAGTGTTATCCTCATGTCATATGCTCTTAATAATAATTCAAAGAATGGACAGAAATGCTCATGTGCTTGTAGTTTAAGAAGTATAACTATATAAACCTTAATGATCTTGAACTTATCGTAATTTCCTGTAAGAATACGATGCATAAGAAACCATGTTTTAGCTCATTTTTGGACTAAACTTATAGTTTGTAAAAGCTCTGAAACTATACTAATGAATACAGGGCTAGTTGAGTATGTGGAGAGTGCAGTGAAATCAGAGGGCCAGAGAGCAAGAGACAGACCAGTCTATCTAGTCGGAGAATCCGTTGGAGCATGCATTGCTCTCGCCGTGGCGGCGCGAAATCCGGATATCGATTTGGTATTGATCCTAGTCAACCCAGGTCTTGCTGCCATTAGCCATAGTTTTGTCTTTCTCTGTTTCTCTTCTTTCAGTGGCAACAAGTGCTTACTGAATCATCATTTGTTGTTGCTTTTTGTTGCAGGAACATCTTTCCATAAGTCTCAACTGAAGTCTCTCTCAGTCTTCTTGGATTTGGTCCCTGAACCGTTCCATCTAACCACACCGCAGTTGCTGAATTTCCTGACAGGTTTGCCTAACTTCTCTATTGGAATATTTATGACTCATTTGATGGATAAATTATTTGATTTTACTCTAAGAAATAGCATTGTATATTTAGCTCACTTTTCTGCACTTTGAACCTTTATTATGAAATTAATAAGTAGACTCATTTGAAAGAAGCCAAACGCTCTATCGTTTCGCCTACAGCTGATTAAGTCGTCACACGTATTAGCAACCGAAAAATGTTTTTAGGCAACTTCATGAAGATGCCATCGACTGTTGTTGGGCGTGGTTTTTCATTTCAAGAAGCAGGTCAAGCATTATCAGAGATCACCACTAGTCTACTGCCTTCTCTCACGGTGAGACTCGAATCAATAAACCATCGTTCCAATTTCTTAGTCAGTTCATGTCTGAATCTTAATATTAATTATATGTCATTTTTTGTTCAGTCTTTGCTTGACCTTTTGCCAAAGGAATCTATTGTTTGGAAGTTGAAAATGCTGAGAACAGCGTCATCATTTGTAAATTCCCGTTTGCATGCAGTTAAAGCGCAGACTTTGGTGCTTGCTAGGTATGTTTAGCTCCTGATAATACTTCAGACTTTTATCATGTCCTTGCAATTAGCAATGTGCACATTGTTCCTGATGCTGTCTTTCCATGGATTATATGACATTAAGTAATATTGAAACTTATGGTCCTCCTTGGGGCTGGATCTGAAGATTCTATTCTCCTTTTCTTTTCCAGTTGGAATGATGAACTGCTACCAAGCCGAGAAGAAGCTGAAAGGCTACGTGACGCTCTAGAGAAATGCAGAATCCGTAATTTCAAAGACAACGGTCACAAAATATTGCTGGTATGAAAGCTCGTGTTTCTCTGCATTACATCATCCAGGTCTTAGAAAATGTAATGGTGTGAAGTTCTCACTGGTCCAAGGACCAGACTGTGTTCTTTTTGAGAGAATTCTTTATATGCCATTGAGTTTGTCACAGTTCTACGATTTATTATTAATTTTGTCACGTTTCATAATATGTCATCGACTTTTGCTTAACTTTTACGATTTACCATCGCCTTCCGGTTAGCCTCCGTTAGGACTGTACAATTTTATCTAAATGACCAAAGTACCCCTAGGACAAAAAATTTCCAAAATTTGGACAAAAAATTTAAAATATCATATTATAAACATAAGATTGTAAATATCCAAAATTTGGCCAAAAACTTAAAATCTGATATTTCGGAATTTTTATCTAAATTTCGAAAGTTTTTGTCCTAGGGGTATTTTGGTCATTTGAACAAATTTGCACAGTACTAACGGAGGCTAACCAGACGGCGATAGTAAATCGTAGAAGTTAAGCAAAAGTTAATGGCATATTATAGAACGTAACAAAATTAGTCACAAATCATAGACCTGTGACAAACTCAGTGGTATACAATGGATTCTCTCTTTTTTATTTGTCAATTCAATTTTCAAGTTTGTTCTTGTCCTACACTTAGCAAATTTCATCCATAGTCCAAATTGCTTAGATAGATAACTATTTCCATCCTTGCCATGTCCATGTTAAGCCTACCTTAACACTATTTTCATCTTTGCCAAGTCCATGTTAACTCCTTAAAATATTGGATAGGAAGCTGAATTTGATTTGACAACGGTCATCAAAGGAGCTGGGTACTATCGCCGCTCGTTGCAGACAGACTTTGTTTCGGACTATCTGCCACTGACTCCTGATGAGTTTCAGAAGGCAACTGATCACATCAGGTACCATCTCTCAATACAACTTAAGCTTGGTCAATTCAGAATCCATGCAATTCACCTTTACAGGGAGCAAATTTCCTACTGTTGGAGTAACTAACAAATTGTCACATGAAACTGAACATTTTCTACTGAATTTCTGAAACTTTCAGGATGTTGCAGTACATAGCAAACCCAGTGATGCTATCAACACTGCCTGATGGAAAGATTGTGAGGGGTTTGTCAGGCCTACCCAAGCAAGGTCCTGCAGTGATTGTTGGGTACCACATGCTGATGGGGTTTGAGCTTGGACCTCTGGTGACTGGAGTGCTGGGAAGCACCGGGATCCACATCAGAGGCTTGGCTCATCCCATCATGTTTGACAAGGAGGAGATCATGCCGGATCCATCCTACTATGACATGCATCGGATCATGGGCGCCGTGCCTGTTACCGCAGGCAATTTTTACAAGCTTCTCGCGGAGAAGCACTTTGTGTTGCTGTACCCAGGAGGCGCGCGAGAAGCGCTTCATAGAAAGGTAGCAACAGTTTGGCAGATGGATTATAGTGCCAGTGTCATCATGAAATCAGTTTGAATTTGGCAGATAGATCATAGAGTCAGTGATACCATGAAATCAATCTGAATTTGGCATATAGAACCTGTGAGATCATGAAATCAATCTACTGACTAGAGGATTGGCTGTTCTTCAGGGAGAGGAGTATAAGTTGTTTTGGCCAGAGCAGTCTGAATTTGTGAGGATGGCGTCAAGGTTTGGAGCAACAATAATACCATTTGGAGTAGTTGGAGAAGATGATATATGTGATGTGAGTGCATTCTTACTATTAACTACTTAAATTATTAATAGATGCTAATTTTCTTTGTTGTCTACTTGTTTGGTCTAAGCATAGACAAATATGCTTTACACTATATATTCTAACTGTAATCACTAGGATTGATAAGATTTGGGAGGAAAATTTCCCTTCCATGGGAATTTAGTTCCTAGGTGCTCAGATTAAAAAAGTTGGCACCTTTTTGGATTGTCTTCTGGTTATTCAATTGTCTAATGATAGATGTACCACCTCAGATGTTGTTAGACTATGACGATCTTATGAAGATTCCATTCTATGACATCCTTGACAAGATGCTAAATGAAGATGGTGTGAAGCTAAGGTATATATGCTGCCCATACGCCCATACACAAAAGTCAAAAGAGTTTGGATTTAATTTAATTTTAGTGTTTGTTTTTATGATGTCTCCAGAATTCTTTGGAAAAAAAAAAGATCTGATCTCAATTTACCTCTTGGTTTCATAGGACCGATTCTACCGGAGAATTAAAAAATCAAAGAATCCATCCAGTAGTGGCTGCCCCAAAGATACCAGGGAGATTTTATTTCATCTTTGGGAAGCCAATTGAAACAAGAGGTACATCTCTAAATAACTACACAAGTAAATCTCCAATTAATATACCTGTGGCAACATGCTTTCTTTTGGCAATTTGAAGATAAGCTACTAGGCTAGAACACATGAACTGATGAAGATGTCTTTCTGAGACCTGATTTTGATTGTTTTCATAGGGAGAGAAAAGGAACTAAGAGACAAAGAGAACGCCCAACACCTCTATCTGAATGTTAAGTCCGAAGTTGAGAGCTGCATGAAGTATCTAAAGGAGAAAAGAGAGAAGGACCCTTACAGGAATATACTCCCCAGGCTTCTCTATCAGATGGTTCATGGTCTTGATGCAGAAGTTCCAACATTTGAACCCTGAGAACTAAGATGGTCAGTTGCAGAATTAGATAGGAGTAGATTCAAATCAATTGTTTATATTGTTTCATGCATTTTTATTTCACATAGTTATCAGTTTTTTTTCTCTCAGCAATTCTGCTTGTCAATTTGACGGCAATATTCAGACCATAGAGGTTAATAAAATTCAGTTTACAATCTTTGTTTCGTTTTATGACTAATCTGTGGAAATTGCTCTAGTAAAGGGAGAGTGGCTGAAATTTAGCAGTGTATTTGGGAAATGGGATGGTAATTTGCTGGGGAAAAAAACTATACATTCATGACAGAGATGACAACATCACCATGTATGGTGAAAAAATTATTTAGAGACCATGCACAAGATTCTGAACGAAATGAGGTATTCCATTGGAAGATTAGTCCTGTACAAATGGGTGAATGTTTATAAACACAAGGGATTGATGGACAAGTTAGTGAGGGTATGATATGTACAGATTCCATGTGAAGTGTGCGAGTAAATATCAGTTGCTTATGTCGAAGTACTTGGGATCAGCAGGGAAGTCGTGCTCGACTCGCAGCTGCAAGGAAAAAAAATGTTCATTAGAGAAAACAGAGTTGAGGAAAAATAAAGGAAGAAAGAAACAAATAAACTAACTCTCCTCTAGAAAGGGCACAAGGAAGTCCTTTTTTCTTGGGAATATGCGAAAGAGTTATGCATCATAGTATTAAGATAAGGAAAACAGTTCTGAGATATAACTATATCTATGTGAAATACTGAAACCTACATGTTGTCTATGTTGTTGGTCAGAATTACTGAAACCTACATGCTAGCAATGTAATCAGAATTACTTAAGCCTACTGATTTAAAGAAACAAGAACAGGGTAGCTGCTGTAGTGCTGCATACCTCGCCTTCATCTGCATCTGAGTGTCTTTGAGGAAAGACAACTCTAACATCATTGTAGAGATAGAATCGTCTGTGTTCCTCAGGCCCTGTACTGTGGTTGTATGGTTCTGATGATACATCAGATTTGCAACGCTGCATAGATCTTGACGGTTTCTTGGCAAATGGGCTCAGAAAGCGTAGGTGCAAAGCATAACGAAGAGCACCTCCAGCTGGATCATTGATCTTGGACGATCTACAGCAGTATTTCTTTTCACCTAAGGGAAATGTGTCTGATTGACAGCAGCATACATTGGTACTACTGCCATTTTCTGAATTTTCATTTGATTCTCTAATGTCACACTCCATAGAGCAACCTGTCATGTTCTCACGGCCACCCTTTTCCGAGTCATCGTTCAAGTTGCAGTTCTGCCCTGGTCTACAGCCTGCGTAGTCACAACAATTTGTCAGTATCTATAAACTCCAAAATTTGGATTTAGCTATCACAGGTAATGGCTACATTACATTCAGAAAATAGAGTGCCGCATTCTCTAAGTTCACTTCCAAATTGGACTGACTCGACCTTTGTTTCACTGGCCTTGCTTCCTTCTTTCTTTTGATTAGAGGGAGAAACAGGGAACAGAGTGACCTTTTGCCGCACGAAAGTCTGTCCCATTTTACAATAACAGAAATAAGATGACCTCAGGAGAAAAAAAAATAAAGAAATAAAACTATAAAATCTGAACCATAAACGTAGACATCTGATGTCTGTTCCTTCTAAACAGACAATACCGTACGTGCATCTGGCATTACTTTTGAATGGCATCTTTCATGCACGATGAGATAGTTGTCCTGCCAAGTGCAGCAGTATTGTTCCAAGCAGGGTTCAAGAAACCATTTAGGACAAATAAGAACCACTCCACTGCCCGTTCTCCTTTTTTTTTTTTGCTGGTAACTGATTAAAAACACCAGAAATCCCTCCGAACTTTGCAAACCAGTCAAAAATTATATTGCGAATAGCAAAATCGTGCGGCTAGAAAAATCACACGTACCCGGTGGTATGGCTACAAACAGGATCACTAATTGCTAGTAAATGCTTAAAATAGTGTTGCTTCAGTACAAACTAATAGATGACCACTATCTTTCTACTTCTACTGACATGAAATGGTCAGACCTTTACAACCAAAAATAAGTTCATGGATGGTGTAAAGCACATCTATGTGTCCAGCATGAATTAGATGGCAGGCAGCATTGTCCATATAGTATCAGCTAAGAGGCAATTATAAATATGCCATCATAGGAACTCAAAAAAAACATGAGCCACAAGACAATGCAGAAACATTTGCAGTTACCTCCAGTGTACAAGTCTATGAGGCAAAAAGAAAAGTAAATCATGTCGTATACCAATTCTCAATTTCTCATACCTTGGTTCCAGCAGGCATGTCACTCAAATCATAGTTGCAGAAGAAGGTGTGTAGCGGTGTCTTCTCTGGGTTACTGACAACCTACCAAAGTCAAGAGTTATGCTTCTGGTGAAATAGACACATCATCGAAGCATATGACAATGCAACATATCTTTTAAAAGACTAACCAATGGAAGAACCATTTGAGCATAAGCAATTAAGTCCAAAGAAAGCTATCCATGACAGGAGGGCATAAAATGACATGATGCAGAGTAGTAAAAGTATCATTACAAATCCAGCTTCCCCAGTACCCATCATGGTACAAGAGTAAATATCCCATGATAAATAACTAGATTTGTGGTGCATAATTGGTACATGCATATGCATGTCGCCCACTTGCATGTGCACTAACATATATACACACCAATGCATCATGAACAATCCAGCAACATACAGTGAATTAATGCAAATCTCAAAGTCAAGAATATGGTACCAGCTGCACACGCCCTTTAACTGGGATGCGTAACCGACTCTTCGCTGATCGTGAATCATGATTACTCAGGCTTCTTTTGAGCTTTGGGCTTTTGCTACTGCTCATAGGCAACCTCCCCGCAAGATCGATCGATGAATAGTAGAGTAAGGAGCTGTTCTCATCAATGCTGGTAGCTGAAAATGGAAGCTTCTGAGTTGGGGGTGAGAAGTTACCACCAGTCACATTCAGGACAGCAAGGAAACCGTCAATATTCTGCACTTTAGGAGAACGCGGCAGAGTAAATATCAACTGGCATCACTCGAAAAATATCAACTTATGGTACACCACTAAAAGCTAAATTAGGAGCGTATAAATACTACGGACCTGATTGTCTTTTCCACAGGAATAGCGACCAGATAAAAGAGATTCCTCAAAAGAGCCAATTAACGACCTTCGTACAGGAAGGAGACCAATACTCCGAATACATCCAATGCATGGGGATACAGAGGCAGATTCTGGGCCCCAGTTTTGAGATTTTCTATCTGAACTCTTCTTAGTGATCCTCATATCGAAGTCACCTTGTAAGATATTAGTTTTTTCAAACGCATCTCTTATCCTTGACCTACCATGACCTTCTGAATACCCTTCACACGTTGATCCTTCAGTTTCTCCCAATGATTCTCCATGAGATCCTACAGTATTTGTTCCATGCATCCAATTTGGGCCGAGAGGAGACAGATTAAGCAGAGGAGGATGTGCCAATTTTGCAAGTGGAACAGCAACACTTTCAAGAGCTTCCAGGTGATCTGAACAAGAAAATGACTCCCTGCTCTCAAGCAAAGGACCATCAGTGAATGTACTAACACTAAATTTATCGACACCCTGCTCTGTACTCCAGTTGGAGTATCTCAAAGCTGGCCATGTAGGTGCCTCAAAAGAATCAAGAATTGCAGTGTTTGCTTTTTTACGATCTTGAAAGCCAGAAGTATTAAGTCTCCTGGCACAATCAGGATGCTGAATTTTGGCATCATCAGAACCAATATTCAGGGCATCACCTCGGAAATGTCCAGGGAGCGCATTGTTCAAAGGCGACAACACCCTTTTCCTTGCATGAGGCCCATGCTGTTCAATCAATGAATGGCAATTATCAATGACTAAAGGTGAATCCATATTGTCAGCTACCATCGTATCAGGACCTCCAGTGGAATTAGCAAAACCTGATTCAAAGCCAACAATCCTCATTGCAGGCATCTGAACATTTGATCCCAATTTAGGGCCTGATCTGGAACCTACATCCCCTGTGTCAGGTTTTAGACCTTGGAAGCCTGCAGGCCCATAAGCAGCATGGCTGGCTCTAAAATTGCCATCAAATCCATTCAAAGAATCTAAAATATCATTTCTCTTGAAATCACTGATGGATGAGCACGGAGATGCCCTGTTACTTGAGCTTTCTGCAGGAAGCTTGCCCAAATGACAGGTGCTATTCCCCACAAAATGAGGACAAACAATAAGAGATGCACTCATTGTAGGAAGCACTTCCTCCTTGATTGCAGGAACCTGAGGCAAACCCATCTCACTAGAGTTACTCCAGCAAAAGGAAATCAATTTTACTCGTGCCCACACTTTGTTCCTATTCAGATTTTACCATGATCCACTTCAGCCTCTTACTTTCAGCAAAACAGTCTCTAGCAATTGTTCCAGTAATAATCAGCTAAACTATGATGAAACAAGAAGGCTAAAACTACAATGTGGTTTCTGAATCAAACCCCATCAACACTAATGATTTCACCATCCCACCACCAATCATGTTCCAATAGTTACTGCAACAATTGGAGATGAAGCACAATTTGGAGCCTGAACAAGCAACGAGGAACCTGGGATGAACCATCCCAATAGATCAGATCAGAGTCCTGCAAACACAAAACAGAGGATGTCACCGCACACTGTTAAATAAGCTTTTCGATAATTTCTCTAGCACAATGAACATGACAGCATTAACAATCAACCACCAAAGAACAAACAGGCTATCCATATGTGATATGTCAACATGATGCAATGCAGCAAAAGTAGCAAAACATAGACATCCATTGCACATCAACATTGAGTTGGGGCGCAATGAAGATTGATAAATGAGACATCAATGCGCTAATCATAAAGTCATCCCAAGCTCATAAGAACTGCTACAAAACTACAATGTCTGAAATCTACTGCTGTTCATACAAAATTTCTTGGCAGTTATCTCTTCCAGGGGAATAGAAAGGCACCCGACGTGCCCCAAATCAGACAAATCAACCGCTCCGAGAGCGATCGCGACATCGATGATCAGAGCACACGAAGAAACAGAATCTCATCTACACCCCCGAGATCCCCCCCCCCCCAACCATCTCAAAATAAAACAAAATCCACAAAACAGAAAAGCGCAAACGATGCCGCACAAATTCAGAACAACCGAACGGCCATCGCGAACCAAAATCACGAAACCGGAATGGAAATCGGGCGCAAAAAACAACAATCGTGGTTCCCAATAACCACCAAATCGCGCAGTTTGTCATCTCTACAATCTGGGGGGGCGAGTTCGATCCGATCATCTCCAAAAAAAGAAATTCACGCGGGGGTCTCATCTCATCTGCCTAGAGGGGCAAAATTACCAGCAAGCGGAATGGCCATTTCTGCCACGAGAGTCTCTCACTTTCTCGCCCTCCTCCCCTGGTTTCGCTTGCGCGTCTTCTCTTCTCCTCGTGATGGTGGTTTGGTGGTGGTGTTCTTCTCTCTCCTATCTTCGCTTCTCCCTTCCCATGGTTAAATAGGCGGATTCCAAGGATTTTCACCCCTCCGGCAATTTATTATTATTATTTTTACCTGAAGGCCTCCTTTTGAAGAAATGTTTTTTGGTTTTTTTTTGTTGCGATCCTGACCGTAGATAAAGAGAGATGGAGGGCCCTGATTTTGATATTTGTGGAGATTAGGCCTGATGGAAATTATTATGAATTTATAAATAGAGGGCACTGAATGGCAGTTTTTTGAAGTAGAAGTAGAACCAATGAACGATGGATATCTCACTGTTGAATTGAGTTATTATAGGATTTAGATCGGATCGTGTGAAATTCTTATAATTTCTCCCTGATTCTAAGGATATATTAGACCGACGGATTCGCGGCATAGCAATGCAGCAATGCTAGTAATATATACTACATTCGTCTTGAAATATAGTTATCACCAATTCAGATTCGTAGTCTTAGATGACGTCAAATTCAGTTCTAGCTAGCTATATTTTGAGACGGGGTATTAGTATCTACCAAATTTGTTGGTTTGTCTAATTACAACCAGACAACCAAAGCATCATTGTCCTCAAATCACAAAAAGTTGAAGCAAAGTTTAAATTGGAGCTAGTTTGCAACGCATGAATTTTATAGGTTTTTCATATAAACATCCCAAGGATGTGTTCATATTTTCTTTGTTTTTGGACGAACAGAGAACAAACAAATACCATGTATTCCAAATGGATTTGGTCTCTTAGACGTAGAGGGCAGGTTTTCTAATCCATTTTCATCATATACGAGCATCCAATTAGGTTCAAATTCAGACACATGTAGTAACCTAAACTCAGTTCACAGCGGAGTAAAATACACCAGTAACACCCTGTCATTTCGTTCTGGCTCTGTCCCCGATTCCAAATGGGCATGCTAGCCTGCCTAACCTGATGCACAAGTCTCAGAAACTTTAGAGTACGCGCTGCACTGCCAAACGTATAGTCAAGCTGAACGGAATCCCGTACGGTTCTTCAGAAGCGCATAGAGAGAGAAAAAAAAACAGATAAAAAAAGCACGGCCGGTTGTGTTGCTGCTTCTGGTCCTCCCCAACCCAACTATTGGCATGACAGGAAAAGGGCGAGGAGCCGTACTGGCTGCACAGGGAAAACCAATGGAAAAAGAAATGTCAAGATGTGCAGGCGCAGCCAATGCAAGGCCACCGACCAGACCAGGCACGTGAAACCAAAGGCTTTATTTATCTTTTGTTGTTGCCTTGTGTTTGCGTTGCGTGCCTCGGCAGCTACGCCTCTCCCTGCCGCTGACGCCGTCGGTTCAGGGTTGTTGTTCAGATCGGCAAAAGAAGGCAAAGATACGCTTACTCGGCTCAAGACATCAACATCATCATCAATTGATGAGATTGTAGTGACCAGTGAACATCTTCAATTCAGTTTGCATAAGATCACCAACACTACTAAGGTGACTTCTTCACCTAACTTTTTCAACTCAAGTTTTTTTTTTTCATGCGCACGTTTTTCAAACGGCTAAACAGTGTGTTTTTTTGCAAAAAGTTTCTATACGAAAGTTGTTTTAAAAAATCATATTAATTCATTTTTTTAAAAAAATTAGTAAATACTTAATTAATCATGTGCTAATGAGTCGCTCCGTTTTCTGTGCAGAGGGAATATTTTTTCAAACCTAACAAACGAACACAGCCTAATTAGACGAAAGTACGATTATCCCCGTCAAGCTTCTCTAAATACTAGTATTTCTCTAAAAACTTCTATTATTTGTATTGTTTGGAAACTTTTTCTCAAGTTATTTGTTAACTTTGTGATATGTATTTTTATTTTGTACTTATAATCAATTATTTATAATTGAATGTTCGTTTGTGTTGAATGGAATGTAATTCTAAATGGATGAATGATTTGTGATAATTATTCAAGTGTACAAAATGAATGAATTAACTATTATAAAGTTAAAAAATAAATTTAAAAATATTATAAGAATTTCATATATAATAAGTTTTTTTAATCATATCGTTTAATAAATCAGGAAGCATGATGCCATTCCATTTTCCTAAAACGAACAATGCCACGCTGGCAGCTTGGTCATGGACAGCTTCATGAAATTCAGTTTTGCTCTGAATAATTCTTTTGATCAATTCAGTCAGTCCACTCCTGCCATTTCTAACAACTAGAATTAACACAGATAGCTGGAATTAGCCCTGTCTGAGAAGCAAAGATATTAAATTAAAAGGAACCATCTAATACAGATCCAAGATCATCAATTCGTCAGGTAATTCCAGCTTCTGATCTAGCATTGTCCTTGGCGTTCATGATTGAGGCATGTGACAAAGCTGCACAATTGCTTGCTGGTCCATGTACTGACCGCACCTGTTAAGACTTTAGAAGTAATTGATCGTTTCTTCAAATACTACCCAGCTGAAGAAACAACACCTTTCGTACTTCTGAAGCTATTCATCAGTACAACCTGGTACGCTCCCATGTCGTAATTTGATCAATCTTACTAGAGTACAGAATTATGGAGTTAAAGCTTCAGCTTACAAAATGTCCAAAAATAATACTGCAGGATAACTCTAAGGGATTACCTCTTCTTTTTGTTCAGGTTTTACGCTGTTGATTTTGCATCCAGAAATTTTGGTGCCACACAAAACGTACATCTCCAGCAAAACCTCAAACTAGAAGGAAGCTTTACAAACTGCCTGTATATTTGGACAGAAATAGATGAACTCTCATGAAAAATCTTCATTCTCTTGCCACAGCCAATTATTGCTCACACAGATGGTACAGATTGTCATAATCTTCATTCTATGAATAACAGCACTAGTGTTTTTCTTTTTTGGCAAAATTGAGGCCCTCATGTTAAAAATTAAGATGGTTGATGCTTACATGAGCACTGGAAAACAGGTGGCATTCAAGTCATCTCAAGGGCACAACAAACAAATCTTACATCAATTAATCTGAGAGAAAAATGGAGATTTTATTCCACAACTCGTTATTTCCACAATTACATCTTAACCATGGGGGATACAAACGAAACACCAACTAATTTGCAATATTGGCCGAGTTCACATACTAATATGTACAATATTCTTCCATGACAAGATAGCTGAGCCCCTTGATACGTAATAAACGTTCACCTCAACACCAAATATTCTGCAAAGGAAAGGTAATTGAGAAAAAGGATTAGTCTGATATAGAGCCATTGTATTACATGTCACAGCAATAAAATGAAGGTGCTTGCCAAACTACCTTCTACTTGGACCTGTTCTAGTTCATCTTAACTCTCAAAAGGAACTAAAACCACTTGAAATAATGCTATAATACATTTGTATCCACATGTATTAATGTATGTGTGCATATACATCCAACTAGTGTTATGCGGTCAGTAGTGATGGCAACCAAATAAATGCAAATGAATAAACTTCTATAGTCCAAACCAAGGTTGTCAGTATCCCGATCCGTATCGTAGTATCTTACGATACTACGATCCTACCTAGTATCCTAATTTTCATAGTATCTCGATCTTACTATTCATTTCCACACGAACCTATGAAATCTTATGTAGTATCCCAATACTACGATCCTTACAATCCTACCAAATATTATTTAAAATAAGATGGATTGAAAATAATGTGAATAAATATGCTCAAGTTTACATAAAAACCAATTCAATTTATCAAAATCAATATTATATGCTTTAAATTTATACAACATATTTTATATTTTATATAAAAATATATATATATTCTAAAATTTGATAGTATCCTGATCCTATGATAGTATCTCGATACTATGATACTACAAATCAGAAAACGATCCTACCTAGTATCTCGATACTGATTACCTTGGTCCAAACAGCATCACTGATGTTTTCGCCCTCACGTATGATAGTAAGCTCCGAACTAACACAAAAAAAAATTCAAGGGGTAACCCAAACTTGATTGTGCTTACGTGCTCTATTAAGGATGGACTAAAAACAATAAACTGCTCCTAAGGAAGTTTCTACCAAAATTGATGTAGTATTACAGAGAACTAGACTCACCCTATGTTTTGCTAACTGACTCGGTAGCTCCTGACAATGGCCGATGATCCTCCAACGATGTTTGTGCTGAAGGAAGACTAGAAAGGCTCATTCTGGCAGGCCCTTTATCCTGAAGATCTTCCGTCTCTTTACCATCTGAAATACCTGATGTTCTCATGCCCCTAGAAGGTATCGAGAAACTGCGGGATATAGGCCCAGGCGGTGTCGGTAAAGGTGACGCAGTTTGAGGAGCACTTGGAGGTGTTTGCCTTGGCCTAAAATGATCCTGGCCTCTGGGTGCCAAAGGGGCAGAATTTGGCACCAATGGAGCAGAGTGGGCAACTAAACTGGGAAATGTTGTATGTTTTGATGCATTAGCAGGTGGCCGAGGAAGCTCATGAAGCTCCTTGATTTTAGGTGAGGACAACAGCGGTGGCGAGGTATTGGGAGAAACTCTGACATGTATTGATGGCTGATGTGAAGAGCTGTGCCTAGGCGGTACAGAAACAACATCAATATTCTCTGTTGACCTTGACCTGGGAACAATAGGACCAGAAAAGGATCCTCTCTTCACCTTTTTGTTGTCAGAAGCCTTCGAGTCATGATAACCAGGTAAAGCGAGATCACCCAATGGGAGCACAAGCATTGTCCTGGTGTCTGCAGTATTAGTATTGCTCTCTTTCAGCACTGAATGTGCATTGGATAATCTGGTAGGACTTGGTAGCTTATTGTCTCTCAAATCTCCCACATTTGTACTTGGCTGGAGTGGAGATGAATGGAATGCACCTTTGTTTCCAAGAGGAGATCCAGAAGTAGGATTTCCTGTAACTGTCTGAGAGGTGTCTCTAACATCATTTGGAGTAGGCAAAACATAAGTATTTAGCTTCCTCGTATGAGAACGCCGCAACTCTTTTATTCTCTCTGCTGCCTCGAGTTTTTTTTCAGGAAAAAGTGGGGCTGACTGACTCCCAGATCTCTGCCTTTCACCAGGAAAAGAGGAATACTCTGCTTTACTTCTGTCAAGAAGTTCCTGCAAAACCAGAAAATTAGAAGGCATCCAAAGACATGAAAAGAAAAACATGATTGTGAAGAAACAGGTATATTTTGGGACAAGACAATGAAGCCAACTAAAAAGAAAAAAGAAATGTGTAGTCGTATACAAATTCAACTTAACTGCATACATGGAAGCACAATATGCCTTGTAAATTGAACATATGGAATGCCACTTATCTGCTTAGATCTTTCCTAACAGAAGAAATAACAATATAACATTCTGACTAATTATGTCATCATAGTTATTCAGTTTGCACTTTGTAGTAGCTGTTTTACGGAAATTTGAAAATGTAACATCCATTTCTTTTAAAAGGCGGGAAATAAAAATTCACGCATGAAACTCATTAAAGCGATACAATCTTACACCTGTGCAGTGAGCTATGATTGCTAATAGTAAGAGACCATGCAAAATTCTAAAATATCATTCTGTAGGATAGTGAATTATGCTTAAAGTACCTCTGTAGGGCTCCTGGAAGCATGACCAGCTTCTGTGCCTTCCTTATTTTCTCCATAATCAAAGGATAGCTCTTCATGACTGTCATTGTAATCATCCTCATTTTCATCATCCACTGAATAATCCTCCTCATCAAGTGCACTGAACTGATGATCAATGTGTTGCTGCTCAGCAGCAAGCCTAACATGTGGCTCTACAGCCTCAAGAGATTTGAGCCCCTTTCTGAATAAATTTAGCTGGTTGGAGTAAAATATCAACAAATTTACACAAAATTAGCTTTTGTACAGATTGCCGAAGAAAAAAAAAAGAAGTGGAGTATTTCCAAATGACAGAATGTGCACCTGAGCAGCATGGTGCCGAGCAGCTTGTGTGAAAAGACTTCTGAACTGTCCTTGCTTCAATGACTTTAGCCGGAATAGAAAAAGAGTCGCTTCCTCTTGATAATCATCCTGAGCTTGTTTCAATTGTTCTGACGCGCCGGTATCACTTTTGGCATTCTTAGATCTTCCCTTTTCTTTCTGCGCATTCAGCAGAAATTCGTACAACTCTCTGAAAGAAGTATTTGGAATTCAAAAATTGTGTCAACAGGGAAAAATATAAACCACATTCTGTACAGTCAGCATACCTTTTTTCATCACACTGGCGCTTCATTTCCTGTAATAAAAAAGCACCCTATTACTTAATTGCAGTTCTGAGTGGAATAAATCATAGTCATCTATTGAACATGTCACTAGGATTATTTAAGCAAGCACCTATTACATAATAAATACTCAACAAATCAGAACAAATGCAACAAGGAGAACATGACAAAACAAAGTTGTGAAGTGTTAACCTGCATAGTAGATAAAACAAAAAAATAGGTATTTATACTAGATTTTATGTAAACTAAGGCTCCCTTTAAACAGGGATTGTACTGAATGCAAACACACACACACACACACACACACACACACACACACACAAACTAGTGTTTATTAGCCAAACTTTTGTTTTTTAGCGAGTTCATGTATTGTGCATATGATCAGCAGGGTAAAAGGGCAGGAAAAAAAGAGTTAAGACGACATAGAACAAGGAAGGAATAGGCCCCAGAAAAAATAGCATGAACATAAGAGGGAATATGCACAAAATATTGCACATAATGCCTAAAATTATTAGAATGGAAGAACATACCTCTACAGTTTGAAGTTCATTAAGAAGGGACAGTGATGGAGTGGTGATGGTATTAAGAACATGCACACGCTGGGGAAAATATAGTGACACTGATTAGCAGTAGAAGATTATGGTAAAGATGTGACTCCAACAATAAACAACTTACAACTTACATAACTATCTACAAGCTTCCGCAGTTCAAACTGGGCCTTTCCAAGCAACAGCAAAACTTTATCTGGGGGATACTGTTCAATGTAAGCATTAAGCAGCAACGTGTACAATAGGCAAAACTTACATGGAATGATCATGAACATTAGGGTGGCATTATTATCCTACTTTTATTCATTTTCCTCACAATATGAGATAGTGACTATTGACTAGCAGATGAGAATGGGCGCAAAAAGCTTCCCTTAGCTCAATTTATCATCTTCCACGAAGAGCTTAACTGTTGTGGTTGAAAGATATGTGTTTATGCAAGGGAGTGAGAACCATTAATTACAACAGAACATAATTACCATTAATCCCATCCTTGTTTGGTGTGACTCTTTTAAGTAAACAAGTCCCCATTTCCTGCAGTGCTTCTGAGAACTCTGCATGCATGAATGGATAAAATGATCATTGATATGCAAAAAAGAGTCAAGACACCTATATTTCAGTTGCTATAACCTTATAAAACATTAGCATAAGATCTAATAAAGCTGCTAACGTATGAAAAAAGAGCAAATGAACTGAGGCTATACAATATAAGAATGGTCAACAACCCATAAAACACCTAAGTTTCTGCACCATCTGTAGTCTGTACATTAGTTGAAAACCATGAAATTTTTTTCTTAAATGCTTTCTCAATTAACCAAGAAACATTAAGGTTTTTACCATTCAAAAATGAGCAGTTGTTAGTTCTATTGAAGGACTTGTGTAAAAGGAAATGGCAACAACACACACACACAAAAACAAAATACAAGATAAAACATATACTTAACTGATCTCAAAAGGCAAAAGGTATTATCGGGGAATAAACATACCATATGCACTATTTGCAATCGCTGCTGCAACAGAAAGCAGATTGTCATAACAGCTCCTCATATCTGCCATATCCTGTCAAAGTAAAATTTCAGTTTAAAACAAATTTAGTAAGAACCTTAACAAGGGAAAGTTTTAACGTAGGAAACTTGGCTGGAATTTGGATTAAGCTTTACCGTTGGTAAATAAAAAAAAATGCTTCTCATATATCATCACTGTTTGCACCTATTCAGAAAACCACCCTTATACAACATTTTGATTTTTCAATAATTAGAAACTGACGCTAGGCAATGGTGAGTGGTGACTCCCTTGCAGGATCCGATTGGATTTGGTAAGACCTAAACTGCAGTAAAAAAATGTACCACATGCTTCTCATATAGTCATATGTCATCAATGTTTCCACCTATAGACAATCTCCCTCATTCAGCATTTTCGTTTTCAACTATTAAACACATATGAATCAATTGCCACTAGGCAATGGAGCACTAACTTGTCAGATCCAATTAGAATTGACAAGGACATCATCACTACAAGGCATTCAGCTTAGCCGTGAGTTATGTCGTGGCTACAACACTAGCGCAGCTATACTTCTAAATTGTTCGATGTTTTTTAAAAAAAAATCCACACTACAGAGCAGAGGATCAAAGGAATTTTTCTCTCGGAATTACATGAAACTCCGCTCATAAGAGGGCAAATGTGAGAAGATAAGACTCTGAAATCCGAATGTTCGAGTATTTCCAGTTCCCACCCAGAAAACAAACCCGCGCTAGGAACTTACTCCTGCTTCTTCTTCATCAACAATCTCCCTACCGAACATGGAGCACAGATCCGAACACATCATCCCATCCTACTCCGACAGCAATCAAAATTCCCAAAACAATTTGCACAACCAAGCTTAACAGCTAATCGCGAACCGATTTCGCAGACTCCCCACACCCAGCAGCTCACGTGCGCAGCCGCCAAACCACACGCACAGAGAAGCGGAGAACCGCTCCCCCAGAGAGAGATCTCCACACGCCAACTCACTCACACACACTCACTCACCCACGCGCCCACACGGAGAACGGGAGGTACGGAGCAGAGCCCCCTCACCTGCGAGGCGGCGAGGAGCTCGTTCGCGGCGGCGGCGGCGGCCGGGGAGTGGCCCCCGCCGCCGCGGTGGCGGTCCACACGCTGCTCGTGGCGCTGCAGCGCGAAGCCCCGCAGCTTCCGCAGCGACGACTTCATCTCCTCCCTCCCTACCTACCCGAGCGTCCGGATCAGGCGCGCGCCGCCGTGCCGAGCTCCAGATCGCCCCCAATTCCGGTGGAGAAACCCAACCTGATTCCGAGCGAAACCCTAGCTACACCACCACTCCTCACTGAGAGAGAGGGGAGAGGAAATGGGGAATTCTTTTCTCCTCTTTTTTTTTTGGTTTGCCTCTTTCTTTCCGGGCTCGAGTGCGAGTGGCGTACTGTTGCGCTTTCTTTAATCCCTAATCGCGCGCTGTGTTTAAGGTGACTTAATTAAGTAGTAATTGATAATTAATTAGCGCCTCGTTTTTTGAAAAAAAAATATATAGTTTTCGATTGCTTTGTATGTTTATTTAAGCTGCCCCGGTCTTTGTTTGGTCAAAGAGAGCAATCGGTGGACAAAAGGAAAGCGGTTGGTTTTGGTTATGCCTTGCTTGCACACATTCCTGCTCCGGTTTGGTAGTACAAATAATAATGTTTCTAATTCTTTTTTAATAATATATAATAATAGTGATGATAGTAATTTGGCTTTGGTGTTTGCACTTTAATATTTTCTTTAATTGGACTGTTCTTTTCTTTGCTGCTTTATTAATGTCTTCTCTTTCTTTGTTACATGTTGCAGTCCATGATTCAGTCAAAAAGAAAGATTTGTAAAAGAAAGGCAAAAAGAAAAGAGATAGTACTACTAAAAAATACATTTTCTACATGACTGCAAGTGTGCGTAGATCAACCAAGGTTGTGTTCTTCTCATAACTTTCTCAACCTCTCATTTCTCGTTTTTCACGCGCACGCTTTGAAACTGCTAAACGATGTATTTTTTATAAAAATTTTCTATGAAAAAGTTGCTTTAAAAAATTATATTAATCTATTTTTAAAATTTTTATCTAATACTTAATTAATTATACGTTAATATTTTTTTTCCATGCCAAGAGACAAGGTTGAGAACCTTTGCCTCTCGAACTCAGCCCAGGTGACATTTTTCCAGCTGAATTTTATTGCTGTTTTCTTATATAATAATATAATGGAACGTGATTTTCTGTTAGGTGATGGGAGATGTTACAATAATTGTTATAGCGATTGATGGTTACGTGCACCAGATCCGTGCTCAATTAGCACGGACCGTTTGACCAAATCATTTAGGTCTTCCTAGTTAGCTGTATCGTTGTACGAAAAAAAAAAGGTTGAGTCACTATTACACCAGCAATTCGGTGGGGATCACATTGATCGTTAGTAATTGTGGCGATACAAGATCGGAGTGGAGATAACGGCTAATTAAGTCGATTTTAGGAAAAGATTAAAAAACCTTGAAACGAATTTAATCACAGAGAGAGGCATCGACATCAACAGCGAGAGGTTTCAGACAGTTCAAAATGTTGACTAACGCGAGAGTTTAGAACCCGGATTTTTGGGCGAACAGCAACATGCAACATGCGCAATCGCTGTCATTAGTTAGTACTATTCATTGACCTCGTCTTTTTGCAACAAATGTGTCCAACAGCTCAGTTTTTCTTTCATTTATGTAACTAGCGCCAGTGTGAACTGTGAACCAATCACCGTAAGCTGCATAATTCTCGCACACACCAAAAAAAAAAGAAGGGAAATTTGGGGCACCACCAACGAAAGCAGTGATGCAACTGCAGCTAAAAGAATAGGGGGGGGGGGGGGTNTCATGGAATATCTTGCAAAATTAGCTCGCTTTGGGTTTGGGCAATTGTTGGACACCATTATGAATCATATTTTGTTGGCCGGACGGGAAAAAGAAAGATGATGTAAAAGGTCTCTCCTATCAGGCAGTTGCTGCCATGGGCACCGCTCTGTAGCACGCACGCTTCGCTGCACGGACAATATCGTCAACCTGTAGGCACAACAATAACGTCGTTAATATAAATGAAGATAAAGAAATGATCAGCATAGAGGTCGATGCATTTCACAATTACATGCCCTCGTAGGTCCAGTTTAAAACTGTAGGTATAGCAAAAAAAAAAAATCATGCACGCGGAGTTTAGCCTTCACATTTCATTTACATTAAAGGTATATATAATAATAATGCTAGTGCAGAAATCAAATGTGATTTTGAACCACAGAATGTCTAAAAAGAGTACCGCAAGTATTTCCACCATTCTGCAAACCATAAAGCATAAAGTCGAAGAGATGCTGATGACCACCCTGATCACAGTGGTCACCCGGAACACGCAAACCGACAATAGGACAGAATCACCAACTTCTTAATAGTGAACACCTCCAGAGATAACTGGGTGGCAGACAACATCCACCAGAAAGTCTTAACTAGAAGTCATAGTACAGTTAGGTTATATCCCATGGCAAGTGTGCCATATGCTTTCCAGCTTATGGTCAAATATCTATTGCTCTAGTTGTTGGGTGGAAAGGGCAATCAAGGAAATACTTCTATTTATGAGAGTGTATGCACGTATAGCAACCTCTACATTATACACTACAAAACAATAGGTCAATAGCCCCACACCTTTTTCCTTTTGCAACTCTACTGAAACATTGCTCCTGCAAATATTTCTGTAAACCAGACACATAGCATATGGCCCACACATAAATCGATTTGTTCTAACAAATAAGGTTATGACAATGATGGTAACTGTTTATTAAAAAAAGGCTCATCTTCATAATTCAGTCTCCTGGATCGGAATGCCCCTCAAGGTCAGCCAGTAATCAACACTATGTGCACACTATCCTGTTCAACAACACCACTACAACTACGAAATAGAACTGATATTTCTTTATTCCCTGCTAATTTCAGATTCACTATATTCATTCCCTCCAGAAGCACCAATCAAATGGTTTTAGACGTAAATAAAAACAGAGCAACTTGAAGAAAACAAATCATCACACCCGTTACATTCAGCACAACTTCACGACATAAGAACACATTTCCACCCCACAATGTAAAGGTTGAATAGAAGTAACTACTACTCAATTATGACAACAGAAATAAATATATGCAACTAATAAAACTAGGAATTCCACCCCAACAGTGCTAGTCTGTGCAAGTCCTCGGCACAAAACGCATGGTAGAGAAAAGAATCATGAACAAAAGGTGTGTACAAGACACAACATAAAATTTTGGATAGAAACAGGAAAGGACCTGTGGGACAGCCATCCTCTCGAGATTGGCAGCATAGGGCATGGGTACATCAGCTCCAGCAATCCTCTCAACTGGTGCGTCAAGATATTCAAAACTTTCTTCTACAACAGACATGCTGCAAAGAAAACGAGTGTCAGAACTAAAAGTCCTTATCCACACACAGGTGTGCCAATGCATGTGTGGAGAGAGAGAGTACCATATCTCAGCACCAATCCCATGCTGTGGGAAGCTTTCCTCAATGGTCACCAATCTATTTGTTTTTCTAACAGATGCATTGATAGTAGCTCTATCAAGTGGTCTAATTGAACGAAGGTTTATCACCTATTGGCAAATAGCAGTCAAAAATAAGGAAATTTTTGCAGTATGTGGTTAAAAAGATTGATGCATTATAGATGATTATACTGAACATAAATTGTTTAACAAGAGATCACCTCAGCACTGATTCCTTCTTTGGACAACATCTCTGCGGCCTGAAAAAAAATTGAGCATAAGAACATAGAAAAGTAATATTGCAATCATAAATATGTGAAAGATCTAACTAGCACCGGTACTACTTAAAAACTGAAATAGCATAAACTGAAAGAAACATACACTTTCTAAGGAACAATATGGCAGATCAATTTAATTATCAGACTTATGGATGTACCAACCATCTGTTCGATAAACAATCCCTCTATCCACACAAAATGGGAAAAAAAATGCTATTCCCAAAAGGCATAGCTCACAGGTGCCACTACAGACATACAGTAATCAGAATTTACAGAGATATGAAATGCCACATCATAGAAAACTTCACAAATGATGTGCCAAAACATATAAAGTTATTGACGTAACATACTCATCCTCCATATTGTTTACCAATTACAAAACGACGCACCTGAAGAGCATATCCAACCATCTTGGAGTATGCAGTAATTGTAACATCTTTGCCCTCACGCTCTATCTACAGAGAGAAGATCCACAGGTAAGTACATCAAACTTCACTGACTGTATAACAGAAATATATATCAGCATGTATCTGGTATACTAGTATCTAGAAAACTAGGTGTTCATCAAAAGGAACTCCTGTGAAACAATCAAGGTAATTCTATGCAAGTATGTCTCTTTCCCAAACATGTGTACACAACTAGTACAACATACCTTTGCTTTGCCAATTGGCAGAGCGAAACTAGAATCAAGCACTTCAGCAGAAATAGGGAATGACTCTCCATAACTGCAGAAAATAGTATATCAGCATCTTGGGGAAATGACCGCTAGTCAGTAAGCAGAATAGCATAACAAGATCATATGTTCCATACAGCAGTTCATTTTCCAAGAAAACAACAGGGTCCGGATCCCTAATTGCAGCTTTGAGCAAGCCGCGAGCATCTTCTGCAGAATATGGAGCCAGAACCTTAAGACCCGGAACATGTGCATACCAAGCCGCATAACACTGCAAACCAATTCAGTTTGTAAATGAATGATTGCAATTATAATGACATATTTAAGTGGCAAAATAATTCTACCATGATTTATCAAAAACAAGTGATGCCTAAAAAGCCAGATGATTTAAGCACAAACTGATCTTAAACAGCCAAACTTCCTGCTCAGCTCACTGCAGCTTCACATGCCACAATAAAGAACTCTCATAATTAATCTTTGGTTTCTTTTCTACACCTAAAGACCAGCATTTGGGGGGGAGGGGGACATTAAGTATTTCAGCATTAGCAAAGAGGTTGCCAGATCATCAAAAGGGGTGTTTCTGGTTAGAACAGCACAACAAAAGGAAACAATGAACTTTTACAAAGTTTAATGGAGTCCTAGGATGATAAACTAATTCATAAGCCATTCCCTGATCACAAACCTGCGAGTGTTGAGCACCAACTCCAGCAGCAGCTCCATTTGGTCCTCTGAAAACAATAGGGACAGATATCTGACCCGCTGACATGTAGTTTGACTTGGCAGCTGAATTGATGATATGATCAATTGCCTAAATGTGTAATATAAATAATTAAAACGAAATCACAGCATACAAAAACTGAAATCTGTCATTGGTACAAATAATGGAGAAGTAAACATAATCATGTACACCTGATAAATATATGTCAATTATTAAGCTTCAGAAAAAAAAAGAGGGTTTCTTATCAAAGAAGGTGGACCTCTGCATACTAGATCCTGAGTGACGAACACTTTATCAAGCATATGTGTACAATATGGATTAGTGGATGATTTAACTAAAATGCAGGAAAGATAATCTATACTAGCAAATTAACAAATTAGTTGTACAACATCTTACCTAAGTGTTACATTGTTTTACATACGATGAACACAGTAAATGCTATCCAAACAATTTAATAGGCAAAAACTAATATAAAAATTCAACAGAGATCCTTTGCTGCAAGCAACAATATAAACTGATTCCACTATCATAGTAGCATATTGATAATTTGTGAATTACCAACCTGCATTGAGAAATTGAATGTCATGAACTCTACAACAGGTCGAAGACCTTGATACGCTGCACCAACAGCAATTCCAGTAAAGCCAGCCTGGAAAAGCAGAACTGAAGCAGATAAGTACTAGAACATGAATGCATGATACCTCAGCGTGAAAAAATGTGAATGGGCAGAAAAGAAAGGTAGGTAAGAAGGTTTTTAGAATCACCTCTGTGATTGGTGTATCAAGAACCCTGTCAGGACCATACTTGTCAAGCAAGCCCTTTGAAATCTACAACAGAACACACTTCATGAACAACGATAAGAGCTAACATGTTTACAGCGGACCTGAGGAAAGGCACAACTACTAATATTTTTTAACTTCACACACCTTGTATGCACCTTGATACTCTCCCACCTGCCACGAAAGAAAAGGCATTAGAAAAAACACAAATCAGGGAGAGAGAGAGAGTGAGTGAGTTCCACATGTACCTCTTCACCCATCAGAAAAACAGAAGGATCAGCAGACATTTCCTCATCGAGTGCAGAGTTCAGCGCTTCACGGACAGTCATCTGAATAAGTAAAATATGTTGCAGATAACTTGCCAATTGCCATATCAAGGTGCCCAACAAAGAAAAACTAATTTTAATATAGAAATGTCATTTTTCCCTTTTGCCCACTCAACCACCTATGAAGATCCTTTCAGTGCAAAGAGCAAACCAGCAGATGCTTCACTTGCCATTCATTCACTGTGCTGCTAACTTGATAAGTAATTGAGCAAAAAATAAACACCAATGAAAAGGGCAAGAACAATGCAAAGGAATAAGCATGTAGATATATGATGCGATAGAAATTGCTTCATTTAGCAACTGCCATGGCCGCCTAGTGCGCCATAACAACCACGGTCAGCAAGCAATGTAGATCAAACGTGTTAGACATGATTACAAGACAACAATACATCTTTATCAAACAAAGAAAAATCATTACCGGCTTACCAATAAAATAATTAGGAATATAAATAGGACCTTCCAGCATAAACAAATTAAATCACCACGAATCACCAACACAAGTTCCCTAAATCCTTCTCCCGTGCATGCTATTATCCACATCTAAAGAAAAACCGCACAATATCATCCGAAGAGACTGCATCTCCATTTCTAGTATAGTGACTGCCAAATGAATTAATACAAACTGTTAACCCTGGAGCCTGACTGTCAGCGGGAAATTTGGGCACGCGACCCACATCTATAGGCAGTTTAGATATCAGTTCACTCCGACATCGAGTCTACATGTGGCTACAAATCATCGGTCATCAAAACATGAGAACATTCTATTCTTCAATCGGGATAACCTAATTCCATTGTACTATACATATGAACTGACATCAACACTAATCCAAAGTTGATCTTAACAAAAAAAAAAAGGTACACATTGAAACATCACATTATCTCCATGACCCGTCAGCCACTTCCAATAGCCGTCCAACCACCTCAACACCAAACTAGAAACAAATCGCTCCATTAATAGTACCGAAACAACAAAATACACGACATCAATGATACAACCAACCACCAAAACCCAATTTCCCGTCAACAAACAGAACAACGCAATTCCGCGGGCCCGACCAGATCATCATTATTCATTCAACACCAATGCAGCGAGCATGATTGAAAAAAAAAACTAGGGTTACACCCAGGCTCTCACCTCCTTCGCCGTGGCGGAGTACGCCCTCGCCGCCTCCGCCGCCGCCGCCGTCGTCGGGCGGAGCGTCCGCAGCACCTGCCCCAGCATCTGCAACCCCACACCATTCATTACCCGTCAGCGACCCCCAATCACAGATCGAAACCGAACCGCACCGAACCCCGGGAAATCCGAGGGATGCGGGCGGGCGAGCGAGAGAAAACCGAGGAGGTCGTCCTCGTCGGCACTCACGGGCCCGGATCCGAGCTGCCTCCTCGCGGCTCCCAGCATCCTCCCCTCCTGGTCGCGATCGGCGGGCGTAGAAACTCGCGGCGGTGGTCGACGGCGCGGCGCGGGGCCTGGATTCGCCGCCGGATTGGGGGGCAGCGAGAGAGACGGGGAGGAGGAGGAGACGCCGCCTCGCGAATGGGAGAGAGAGAGAGATAGGAGATCGATTAGTTGGTGGGGAGAAGGGAAGCGTGGATACGTCTCTGGGCGAGATTTTTATTTAGCGCGCTTTTTTGCAGGAAAGCCCCCCAGATTAATGCGCATTTATTAGTATAATTACTGTAATTACATATTGGCCCAAAGGCCCGGTCTGGTTTGTGGGGTAATTGGGCCGGCCCGTCAAAGTCGAGACTACTGCGATGGGCTCTCAGATTGCTATCACCTTAATGACGGCCTGTTTAGCAGAAATGTCTTTTTTTCTAATTATCTATTTGAATTTCGCGATGGCAACTGTATATTCAGAAAAAAATACAGAAAAAAAATGTATAACTCCAGTCTCTACATCAACAAAGATGAACATAACCATATTTATGGATACAAAGAATTAAACCTGGTGGGTAGAATCATGCACTCACGATTCTACCGCTACAACTATACATTTAGAAAATTCGTGGATTGACTTGAATGTATCGACGAGTAATTTTTAATTAAGAACATAAACAAGTTTTTGATATCTTCTATCTAAGAACATAAACATGTTTTCGATATTTTCTATCTAAGAAAATATTTTCTATCCAAGAAAATAAACATGTTTTTATATTGTATTTTCACGATAAAGGGAGGGAAATCAAGTCCTCTTCAGTTGTCCATATTTTCTAATAAGCCAAAATGGTTTATTAGGGAATAAAAATTAATTTATAGGTAAAACTTATATATATATATATATATATATATATATATATATTATTAACGACTTAAAAGTCAATATTGAAATAAAACCACATTGAAAATATCTTAAAATCAACTTCAAAATTAAATTTGAAATTTGAAATTTTAGCTTTTGCTTTAGTTTATTAGGGTAACCAATAAGGCTCTCAGTTTAATTGTACAGACCAAACCCTCTCCCTCACTCCCATATATGCATTGCCTCTAGAAAATTTGTTTCCCGGCAAACTTTACTTATGCTCACTATATTTCTCAAGTTTTATTGAGCTCTTTTTATAGACTAGATGTGACAATTCTTCAGCAAGAATATATTCACACTACTATGATAGTACTACTTCTTACTACTATTCACGGTAACCAGGAGCAAATAATAAGACAACCTCTAGTATGCAGGTCGCCACTTGGAGGAGTTCAGACTTCAGACTTCACGAAAGTTCAGAGCAAAGATCGCCATCTTTGCTGAACTGTCACCACTGTTCGCGACGTGATCGGCAGAGCACCGGGATTCAACGCCAATATCTCGCGGTGGATTCGCAGGTGTCTGTCACTCACTCTCACTGACTCGCTTGAGCCAGGGGCCATGTCGTTTCTTCCTCCCTTCCTTCCCTGATCAAACCTCTCCGGAGCCTAGCGTCTCATTTTCAGCCTATCTAGCCTATCTTTTCGCCGCTAATGCTTATACTTATAAATCAAAATTTGAATTTAAATTTGGAATTGATTTTGAGGTTTGTTATCGTAGTTTATTTTTTAACCTTTGCTTTTAGATCGCTAAGAATACATATATAAAAGTTTTATTCATAACTATTTTTTGTTTGTAAATATGTTGTTTGTCTTATTCAGATTCCCTGAATAAGCCAAACGATGGCCTCGTTCGCCTCTTGGAAGCTGCAAACGTTTTTTTCCTCTCCAGTTTAGGGAGGCGACTTGTCTCGAGCTTTATCATTTACCTTACAACAAATTAGCCATGATCAAAATTTAAATTTTAAAGCTTCATTTTGGAGTTAATCTTAAAATATTTTTTACTTTATTTTTTTCAGCATTGGTCTTTAAGTCGCTAAAGACACACACATATATATATATAAGTTTCACTCACAAATTTATTTTTTTATTGCTAATAAGCTGTTGTGGCATATAATCAATCCTTGGCAAACCGACTGGGCTCTTATCGTGGAGGAGGCATTTGACCATCTTGGTACACAGATTTATGATTCTATTTCTGTTTGGAAGTTAATTTACATCTCATATAAAACAGTGGTTTTTTTTGTGAAAACTTAAAACAGTGTATAGATGTGTTTTTTCTTCAGACAGTTGAAATGCTTTTGTTGCGAGCTAGAGGTTGCAGAGAGAAAATTGGATTGAAGTTAATCTGACTGTTGCAGAAATGACAGCTGAATAATGGTAGCTATTGGTAGCTAGCAACTGGTGATCGATCTGATGTTCCTGCTTAATTGAGGTTCCCTTATCTTAATAAATGATCAAGAGAAACTTACAAGTTACAATTGATACAGATGTCACAGCTGCTGCTCAGTAATCTTTACTTAGGAGCTTTCTTAAGCTGGGGCTTCTCTCTTCAACCTGCTGCTTAAACTTAAACTCCTAATCATTATGGTACAAGGAGAAGTACAAGAAAAGCAATGGAGGGACAAAAGAGAAGAAGAAAAATCACTAGTACTAGTAATTAATTAAGGGGATTTTCAGCATGTCTAGGCCTCTCTTTGAGAGGCAGCTGGAGCACCATTGATGCTGATGCTGCCACTGCTGACTTCTTCTTCTTCTTCTCCGTCTGAAACCTCAGCCGTGACACAGCTCGACGACGACGGCGATGGCGACGGCTGCCCACGGTGACCGTGGACACCGATGACCGGCGTTTCGCCGACGGCGTCGCCGGCTCGCCTTCTTGATGACCTGTTGTTCTTCAGAAAAATCCGGCACACCACCCATTCTCCTGGCTGAGCCATGCAACTCTGCAAAATAAAACATTTTGATACCACTCATCAGATTCAGACGATCAAATTTAGTAAGCTCTCAAGTCTGAACTGAGCTGAATGCATGTTTAATCTACAGCGATGGGTGCATGCTAGATGAGATGTGACAAGAGGTTCAATTAAATTTTGATGGAACACAATGCAAGACAGTGGCCGCACACAGTGAAGTGTCCTAATCCACGTAGCCAAGCAGGTTAAGTTACTTTGAAAGGAGGCGAGATTCTCTCATGTCTGCATGATTGAGATGCTGCCGTGCGCTGTGGAAAGCCTTACAAAAGCTGCAAACTTTTCTTCCGTTAACCGAAAAATTCACATACATATGCTAAGTTTGTTCTAATAAAAGTTTAAACTAAACTGGGTTAATTTGAACTTTTGAAGCAAAACCTAAGGATGGTTCAGAATGTCATTAGACTTAATCACATGTATTACTATTTACACTTGGTCAGTCAATTGCTGAGTTATTAATTAAGAATTGGGGAATTCAGACTCACATGGTTCCCGCTCATCTTCTGGCCGGCGACGGCGACGGCGGCGGCGGCGGCGAGGCGATACTCGTGCATGACCCAGCCGGTCCGCGACGGCGGCTTCGCGCGGAGGAAGAGCAACGTCGTCTTGACGCCGACGAGGTGCTGACCGCCGCCGCACCCGAAGCCACGCAGGAACACCGGCTTCTCCGTCCCCGTCGCCTTCCAGTACCCACTCCCCGCCCTCCTCCGCCACCCTCCGCCGCCGCCGCCCTTCCGGCCGCTCGCCGCCGTGAGCTGCCGGAAGCTGAAGAAGTACGCCTCCCCCTCGCCGGCGCCTGCACACAAGGAGAGAATTCACGATCAGTCTCCGCTCGAGCTTGGCAGTGGCACCTCGAAACCAAATCGATCAAGAAGCCGCACCAGGGAGGTCCCAGGGGTCGAGCACGGCGGCGTCGTGGACGTCCGGGATGACGGCGGCGGGGAGCGGCCGGGACAGCGCCTTCCGGCGGAGGTACTGCACCACCAGCTCCTCGTCGGTCGGGTGGAACCTGAACCCCGGCGGCAGCTGCTGCCTCGGCGTCGCCATTACTAAGCTCTTCAACTCAGTTAGCTAATCACACAGTGAATGCACAGTAGCAGCCAAGCTGAGTAATTAACAACCAGTGAGACACTGTCATAGCTGCAGCTCAAGCTTCACAAATCACAAGTGACTTATGAGCTCATCAGGGTGGTCAGTTCTTGGTTTTCTTTTCTTTTTTTAGTAGGCAGGAAGGGCAACGGAGGATGAGTTCTTGGAATGTTCAGAGTTTTCAGAGAGAGGGGAGGGAGAGAGTTCTTGGGATGGGTTTGATGATGAGTGGAGTGGAGAAGAAAAGGTGGGGAATTTATAGGATCCATGTGGCGTGGAGCAGACTCCAATCCTGCCCCCATTGCTTAAATAGTATGATTCCTTCTCCGATTTGACATGATCCAATCCTGTTTCACCCTAAACATGTCTCCTAAATCCTGATTGATACAAAAACTTTTTCTTCTCCCCTCTTTTTCACTTAAGGAAAGTGGAGAAAAAAAATCCAAGTACCACTTGCCAGAGATTTAATTAATTGGTTTTTTTTGTGTGTGTTAAGATAGACTAGAGGGTTTATGGTCAATTGTTAATCATGCCATGTAAGCAATTCACTTTACTCGATGGCTTGGATTTATATGTCCATTGCACAAAAAATAACTCTGCCTTAGCGGCAACTTGAACTCGAGTATTTTTGTTGCTATGCTTGCTATATGATTCCATGTTTTTAGGGACATTTTTGTCTGATTATTAATTTTAAAAACACTTTTTTCTGATAAAAATCATGAAGCAAACTTCAGGATTGGCACTTTGCTCGTTTTTGCACATCGGATTCGACCCTGATGTGCCCTATGCAAACTGCAGCTTGCAAGTGATTGACAGGAGGATACACACACACAGGTGCAGATGTTCTTGTCAGTGATGCCTTGTGAGCTAATCAACTGGCTTAGCAGAGTTGATTATCGCCATGTGTTGTGCGTGCTTCCGTGGTACTTCGTGTGGATTAGGAGGAATCATTAGCGCCTTTTCTTGCTTCTAATTGTAATCATGTCACTCTTTGGTCGTTGCTTAATATGCTGAGTTGCTTCCTGCCCCCTCCTTCCAAGCAACCAAGCATCACCGATGCCTGAATCTTAGGGCCTCCTGGGCCCACACACCTGACAGATATTTCAAGGGCACTGTCAAAAAAAACATTTTATCTGACTTAGATTCATCTGCATCAGCATCTGACTTTCCAATTGACAACTGTATAACTAACTTGTAGGTTTCTCTCTGATTTTTCTGAAGAAATGGAAATTTTTTCTCTGTGTGATTATGCACAGGAAGAAATAACTGTCTCATCCAATGCCCATTGGTTCAGACACACTCTTTTTTCCCCTCTCAATTCATCAGCATTAGCAGGGCAAAATCTACACGAAACGAGTGAGAATATTAACCGTAAGCCACATTTAAGTATTCAGCAGCACAGGTTAACAGAATGGTGACGTCACAGCTCGCACCTTGCCGGGGAAGATGACGTCCAAGCATAGCTCACAGAGCAACTCCGTGCAAGCAACAGGGTTAAAATCTCTGGGCTCCCCTGTCGCCATTACCGTGACAAATACAGGCTTGGATTGGAATAACTCCAGCAGGAGGAGAGGCTTGTGGACTGGAATTGCTTGCCTTGCCCCAATCAAATTCGGTGACTTTTTGGTGTGCCAAAAGGGATCATTTTACCCCCCAAGAGGTAACTTGCCCAGTGTTACTACCTTTCATGGCATCTAGATGTCTACCAGTCTATGTGACGATGCCAAGTTGCCAACGCTGTCGAACCCGGGTTTCGAACCTATGACCTCAACAACGATAATAATGAGTTTTTATTATCGAATTGCATGTATCAACCAGTTCAATTCAATTACCCAAAAACTTAAACCGGTGAGAAAATGAGGATTTAAACTTGAAAACTCTGGCTCTGATACGTATTGAGTTGCACGTACCAACCAGTTCAATCCAGAAGCATAAGGCGACGAGGAAACGTGAACAATTTACTTATACGCCACCATTCATGAATTATCGATGATGTTTCGGTACATGTAACTATGTAGCACATGAAACCATGTGGATGAGAGGGAGAATTTGTTACTAATACGAATCTTATTATTCTGGATTACACTTGAGGAGAAATGGGGACAGAAATTAGGCTCAAGTTGAAGTGCCCAAGCAACAGGTCCCCTTCAACTCCTCCAAGCACTATATCTTTCAATAATGCAAATTGTTGACAGAATGGCCACAAACAACACATGGTTGGGCATCAGGAGGGGAGGAGGGACCAGGTGATGCTGGACCAGAAATAGGAATCCTGATGAGAACACCCCCACCAATTACATTTCGTTCCACAATCCTCATTCGTCGACTTGCTGTCGCGAGTCGGCATCGTCCTCGAGCGAATCACGACCGAATTCCATGAAACATTGAGTGTGTCCCGAGGGTTCTTTCAGAGTTCAGACCTATCTAGCTGGATCAGTGTGGATCAGGAGAGATTAATGCAATTCGCAACTCTCACAATTGTCTGTCTCACCTGATGTCATTGGTCCCATTTCCTTAAACAAACAGCAAGTGCAGTTTCAGGTACTGCTAGCTTAGGCTTATCTTTTCAGATTATTTACCGGACCATTGAAACAGATTGTTTCTTCCGCTTCAAAAAATATTTTTTTTAAAAAAAATTCTTCTATTGCTTAGAACACTTGTTTTAGGTTATTCGTTATGTTTATTTATCAAAAGAATTCGAAGTAACAATCCGCTCAATAATTTGTTTTAAACTGAGGCTTAGGTACAGAGAGCTGATAGCTGCAGAGAGCAAGCCAGAAAAAGCTATCTATCAGCAATAGGTACAGACCAATCATATGAGTAGTAGTAGTAGTAAGCAGAGACAGATCAATCAGCTAGAGTGTCCTACATTTCCTCTAACACAAGCCATTTCCATTTCTCTCGGTGTTAACTTAGGAACCCGGAAACCGGCATATCGATGAATCGATCGATCGATCGATCCATGTCGCCATGATCATGATCGATCATGTCGTGTGTGTGCAGGTGTGAACAGTTGGTGTTCATCGCTCGTTTTCTGAAGTTATTTCTGAAAGCTTAAGACTAATTAATACACTACTGCTACTGGTACTGAACAATCTCTAATCATATCGGTTGGGTACTTTGGGGTTGCTTTCTCTTTGTGTGGCAGATTGTCAATGCCTTTGGAGTGCGGGTGCCTCTGACTTGTGCGTGGTGAGACCCTTGCCCATGAACTGAAGCAAACACTGCAATTGCCAACCTTAATTAATACTGATCTTTGAGTTGATTACTACTATCTTGGCCTGAAAAGATGGCTAGGATCATAGCATCCAGTAGGCAAATATTATGGAAGAAAAGGAAATGGTCTTACTTGGGTTGATGCCTTCTGTTCCCAGATAAGCAGCTAGGACCCCGGAAACTGCATGCCCAATGATTTCATGATTTCATCCGCTTTGGCCGCCACGAGCTCGGGTTGGTTAATTAGGAGTTAGGACCTAGTCACCTTTAGTGATCAGGACATGTAAACTTCTCAAAGCTAGAGGTAATTATTTTTCAATCAGTAGTAGGTTATTTTCTGAACATGTATTGAGTATAAATGACTCAACTTTGACAGTATGTTTGGCAAGGTTAGGCAGGGTTCTTTTGCCTTGATAGGTTGATGTGTGTGCAAGTGGCCTTAAATTAGCTTTCTTTTCATCTTAGCTTTGGCCAAAGCTTGAACATTCTCACTCCTTTTACTGGTCAGAAGGCTGCTGGCTATTCAGTGATTCTTCTTTCAATCCAGCAGGTTTGCATTGGTGCCTTTGGAGCATCTATCTTCCACTGGTCTAAAGTTTCAGAAGTTTTCAGAGATTAGCACTGAAAGATCCTGCCTGTGATTCCTGTTCTAAATGCAGAGCTCTTAACTTTAATTGTTGCATTGTTTGATCAGGGTAATAAATTAACAATGTTGCATTGTTTTTCTTTTGAAAGGTAGCAATGTTGCATTGTTTGATCACATTGATGTGATGTGTCTCACTTTTGGAGGGATTTGTTTCCAGGTGAAGATTAGGTCTTTGCTTGGTCACATGCATGGCACATGTCCATGCATGCATGCGTGCAAGCTCTTGATGATGATGATTATGATGATGGTAAACCAGGGTTAGCTTTCATTCTAAGTTGCTTGCTTCTTCAGCTGTTTGTTTGGCAGCTGAGGGCCATGAACATGAAGTACAGTACCACTAAACTCCATGTGCTGAAGGCTGCTGCTGCTGCACATTGTATTACACGGTAATCCCTTGGGTCTTAAGAGAGAGCAGGAAGCATAGAACAGAATGATTAGCTTCACTGCCGACCATTCTTAACTTGGATCACAAGTTCTTTACCTGAATCTATTCGTAAACTCGCAGTTATGATGGTGAGATGCAGAATACTTCGTGCATGAGTTTTTTTAAATATCTGTTAGTAATTGCGAAGATTTTCTATTAAAAAAACCATCCGATTTATACTACGGAGTAATGATAATACAATGCAAATAAGCTCAAAATTCCGGCCCGTACATGTTCATGGGCTAGAATTGAGGCCCATCCAAACGAGGCCTGAATGGCTGAATGAGATGAATGTTGCTACTTGCCTCTATTTTTTTTCTACAAAACATAAGCAATGCCCGATAATTTATTTTTTGGTATCGTTCTTAAATGGTTGAGAATAAGAACTGGGTGCTAGAGCTTGGATATAAGGTTTTTTTTGAAAGAATTCAGAAGTGATGTGTGATGGGCACTATATGCTGAAGTGTTGAAACCAAAAGGTATTAAAAGGTCAATCATGGCTCATCCAAAAAATCCATAACGGTGTGCATATTGTCTTACTGCTCTATGATTTATGGTGAGGGATTTTTTTTAGACATGTATAGATATGCGGTTTGATCATAACTTTGCCACTGATCTCATTTCTCCTTTCTCACATTGTGGCTCTCATGCAGTAGACGGAGAGGTCACTGAGGATGCAGGAAAGCAAGGTGATATATTCAGTATACTGAAGGTTTAGTTTTGCCACACTGGTGAAAATCTCCATGAAGCTCAAGAAGCTAGAGTATATATGTAGCTTAACATGACTCAGATCTAGAGCTGGGTTAGCCATTGATATTGCTTGATATGTCCTATTGGCTTTTATTTCTGTAGTTTAATTACTATTTTATAACTCTCCTACAACCTTAACATCGACATCACCATCCTCCACCCCAACAAGCTTGTCGGCCTCTTCGACGCCCTGTGCTTCGGCTGCGCGCCGCTCGACACAGAGTGATGGTGAACGCAGGTTGCTCAGCGAAATGCCCTAGCTGTCTCCTCACTGTGCAATGCAAAGATCACTCGCTCTAGAGAGTTCAGTGATTCTGGATCTTGGAGAATAACAACAGAAGGAATCGAACAAAAATTGAATAACATAACATTAATATCTACTTTTGCCTAGAAAATGACTCGATTGGTCGTAAATATTTGTTTTTCACAAAATGAAGAGGGGGAGGGAGACTGAGAGAGCAATACCTTCGTTGGGAACTACTATATATGCGGGTTTGCTTATTTCGCGCGAGCATCACAAAAAGGAAAACTCGCCCAGTCATTAGCGTAAAAAAAGAGAAAAGGAATAAGTTCACTTAACGTCCCTCAACTTTACGTCGAGTCTGTCTGAGATCCTCAATCCGCAATACAGAAATCTTTACCCCTCAATTATCACAAACCGTGCAAAAAAGGTCCCGAGATAGTATCGACTCAATTTTTCCCTTGTTACGCTAACGTGGCATACGATGGGCCCCACATGTCAGCGTCATCTTTTCCCCCTAACCACGCACGCGAGGTCAACTGCTCGGCGGGATGGAGGAAGGGAATGAGGGGAGGTCGGGTGTGGTTACCAGCGATTTAGGTGGAGGCGGGGGGTCTCGAAGCCAGCGAGGCAGGTGTCGCACTAGACGCGGCCGCGGACAACGAAGCCCGCACGGAGGCGGTGAAGGGGAACGACGCGAGCGCGCATAGCGTCGTGCCCAGGACGAGGAGGAGGGAGAGTGTGCGGAGAGACGTCATTGTCGCCGCCGACACCGACGAGCTCGCGAGTGAAGCTTGGGTGGCTCGGCCCCTTCTCTCCCCTCTCCCGCCGACGAGGCCAGCTGCCTCTCCTTCCTCTCCTACCGGCGCGACAGGCTGCCTCTCCCTCCTTCTCCCACCGTTGCTCCGCTCGCCGCCGCCCCCTCTCCTCCCTCCCAAGCTCGCCGACCGCCTCTTCCCCTTCTTCTTCCGTCGCCCCTGCCGCGCTTGCCAGTCGTCGTCCCCTCTCTCCCAGGCTCATCGGTTGCCTCTCTGCCCTTTGCCGCCGACGGCCTCTCGAGAAGAGAAAAGAAAAAAGAAAAGAGAAAAGAGAAGAAAGAAGAAGTATGGGTCCCATATTTTTTTCTTCTCGCTTACATGTGGGCCTTATAATTTTTTTATTTTTTCTGACTAGGATGTCACGTCAGCGAAACCAGAGTTTCATACTACCTCAGGACTTTTTTTTGCACGGTTTGTGATAGTTGAGGGGTAAAGATTTCTGGTATTGCAGATTGGGGATCTCAGACAAACTCGACGTAAAGTTGAGGGACGTCAGGTGAACTTATTTCAAGAGAAAATAGATTACGTAAGAAGAAGTCACGGCCCATAGGGAAGCGGCTAAAGCCCAAAAGAGCCCACCTCCTCCTCTAGAGGACTCGACTCTCTCCTCCCCATTCCCCCCACCACCACCACGCCGCCGTCGATCACCGCGGCGGTTGCGGTTGCGGTTGCGATAGAGAGAGGCGAGATCGGCGACCCGCTCTCCCTCCTCACCGTCCAAAGTCCAAACTCGGTGTTGTCGTGAACCCGCTCATCTGAATCGGATTCGGAGATCGAGTGATGTCGAAGGCGGGTGGGTTCCCCAGAGTTGCCTATATAAAATAAACCCTTTTTGTTCCGGCGGGCGGGAGGTGACAACGCGGAGGAAGAGGCGGGATGGGCGAACAAGGCAAGCGCAAGGCGGATGCATGTCCCCTCGGCGGCGGGAAGCGGCGGGCGGTGGCCGTGGAGGTGGTTGTGGAGGAGCGGGACTGGACATCGCCAACCACATCGCGGAGCGGCTGCTGGATGGCGAGGGCGGCGGCGTCAAGAAGTACATGGCGTTCCGCGCCGTGTGCTCCCGCTGGCGCGCGTCCACCGACAGCCCGCGGGATCCCACGCTGGCCGACCGCCGCTTCCGCCCGCGCGGCTGGATCCCGATCTGCGAGAACATCGGCCTCCGCCCCGCGGATGCCGGCTGGATCGCCTACGTCCACGCCGCCACCGGCAAGGTCCGACGCGGCATGCTGCCGGAGGCGGTCCGGGGACACCGGATCGTCGGCTTCACGGACGGCCTCGTCGTGCTGCTCGACACCCGCACCGCCGCCATCCGCGTCGTACACCCCTTCACCCGCGCCATCGTCCACCTCCCAACCCTCGCCATCTTCTTCCACACCGTGCTCCGCCTTCACCCATCCTTCAACATGGACTCCTTCATATGGATGAGCGCCTTCGTCTGCGCCGCCGCCGCCGCCGCCCGCCCAGCCTCCATCGCCGTCGTCATCACGTTCCCCGACATGCCGCTGGTGATCACCGCGCAGCCAGGCAACAAGAGCTGGTCCATGCTTCACACCAACCTCAATCTCTCCACCACCTTGCCCTTCAATGGCCGCCTCTATGGCATGACATAGGGTAACAATCAGCTCGTGCAGGTGTACCCTGGCACCAACAATCCGGCGAGCCCAGCAGCAGCATCCGTTGTCGTTGCCCAAGTGCCAAACGGGATCAGCGGCCGTCCGACCAACTGTGTCTACTACCTCGTTGAGACCATGCCCGGCATGCTTCTAGTCCTTCTGCATAAGAATGCCAACAAGAGTGCCACAGGGTTCACGCTCCTCGCCGTGGACCTCCGCCGTGGGAAGCTCACTCCGATCACCGGCCTAGGCGGCGACAAAGCCCTCTTCCTCGGTCGCGACCGGTGCGTGTCCGTCTCATCCAAGAACCTCCCTTCCATTATCGGCAACACCATCCACTTCGCCATGCCTGGCAGAAACCCGGTGACGGAGTACTCGTTCGACGATTCCTTGTTCAAGAAGCCGGCGACGCGGTCCCAGTTACATAACGGGGTGAGGCCGATCCGCCGGCCGGTGAGGCCGTACGCCCTCGCCGATCACCTTATCACCTACTGCCATCATCGTGAATGGACGTGAGGTCTCATGTTCCATGAGTTTTACTACGTGCCGGCGTCTTACTCGAAACTGAGGGAGATCATTGCTGCCCAGGATTCCAAGGTTGTGGTTCCGGAACTGATTGAGAGGAATGGGGAGCTAACGGTAATGGAGCCTGTTGAGCTTTCTCCCAAGGCAACACCATTGTTAGCAATACCGTTGTCGTATCTTAATCGTTGATACTTCTTGCGGAGCTTTGACAGTAGTCGACATCTTCTTACCTACTGTCATAAGTTCCTCTAGACTCAGATATGGGGGCCGGAGCCCTAGCAAACACCCCTTAGCACATGAACTACGGCAAAAGTTGCTGAGGCGTGGGACTGAAATAAGTAGTGGGCTTTTGTTATGTACTGTCTGTTAAGCTATCCTTTCACACAGCTGTGCAATTAAGCTGATGGAGATATGTGGATCATCTCTTTTTCCTCTTTCTTCCTCCTCTCTACGTATGGACCTTGTTCGAGATGCTTTACTTTGGCTCCATCTGCCCAGCTCGAGAGTGCTTTTGTATTCAAGATAGGTGCGGAGTCCAAGTTAAATGCAGCAGTTGTTTGGTCGAATTGGCTTGCGAGAAACAACTTCATCTTCAAGAACATTATCCTGTCTTATGTGCTGCAACTGACTTCGTCTTCAAGAACATTATCCTGCCTGATGTCCTGCAACTTGCCTACAAAGCGTTGCTGTTTTTGCAACAGTGGAAATCACTTATGCTGATGAAGCTATAAGAGGAACCGGAGATCTTCAGAGACTTATTCCTTGTCAGTTTCCATCCAAAGCCTTCCCTGCCTCATCCTGATAATAATCAGGTTGTCTGACATACCTGCAGGCTGCAGTCAGGATTAAATGTTGGCTAGTTTTGGTCCATCCTGCTTGTAGTAATGTTTGGTCGATGTCTTCAGGAAATTTCTTTATTTTGGTCAGGTTGGGTATTATAAAATCTGCATGCTGTGTACCTGTACGCTGGTAACCCCAGCAAGTTATCTTTGTGTACCCTCTTCTAAGTTTTCTATGTGCATATGTGTTCTCGATGTGATCAATTCAATTAGTTTAAGAAAAGGCTACTGGCAATTAAATTGAGTTTATGGAATAGCTGAGCGCATCTCATGTACTAGACAACTCTTTTGTTACGGTGCCCAACTCATGTTTTGTTTTATTTTCTCAGCTATGTTGTCTGTCTTCACAGATTTGAAGCTTCTTTCTGTTATCATGTACACAACTACGAATGACCTTCCCATTTTTCTAGAGTTACAGTGAATATCATCCATCAGTTAAATTACGTTGTTGTTGATGTGATTTCCGCTGCATCTGCTGGGTTGGATGCATAAATTACTTTCCAGAAAATTGCTCTCTTCATCTGTAACTTTGTTCTTCAAAATTTCAGGGCGCACGCTATTCCGTGTATTTGTGTCAACAAATGCTTATCTATCGAACCTACTTAAAAAATCCACGGGGTTTCGTCCGTCGCCCGCTTAGATCAGGCAGAAAATTACACAGGACTTCAGTCCTTTGCTTATCTGAAGGACTGTGCTTCTTTGAGTGACACCTGTCAGCTCGAATCTCAGAGCAAAGAGCCTCACTTCATCGTCTCCAATAGTCCAATCCCCTTTTCTTCCTCCTGACCGTCCCCTCCTACACATGATCCATCCCGTTAGCGACTGCCCATTCATCCTCCTGCCGGCCAACATGCTAGACAGTGGTGTCGTTGGGCCTGCAACAAGAACGCTACAGTGGCGGTGTCCTGAATCCTGCATTGGTGTCAAAGGTTGAGAAAACTGCTATAGGTGAAACAGATTGATGGCCAATCGACATCTCGAAACATAGAAGGATCCAAAAAAAGCATGTGGATGGTAATTTTGAACACAACAATATCATCAAGGGCTTGCTTTCTCATGTTTCGTGAAAGGAAACCAAAACTTATTGCTCATTTTCTGGCCATGAAGTATTCGGTGCTATTGGTCAATGGAGCTTGCGCGGCCGAGCTTAGTGAGGCCGAAGAGCCACACGTAGGACGTCACTGCAGCGGCGCCATTACCCGGCATGGTGGCTGGAATGGACCACCGTATTGCCCGGCATGGAAAGAGAATCAAGATATGGGATTGTAGAGACAGATGCTAAAGCTTTATGATTCGTATTAGACACGTGTCACTAAGGAAGAAAAGTCCTTCCCTATGAGTAAAGGACTGAGGTCTCGTGTAATTTTCTTCCCGCCCGCACGGGCGTCGCGCCCCTCCCCCTTCTTCTCCCTCCCCTTGTGCGATGCCCCCTCCCCCTTCTTCTCCCTCCCCTTCCCCTAGCGACGGCGTTGGGACGGGTGACATTTTGAAGCCGATGTTGGTGTCCCCCTTTCCCTTTCTTCTTCCTCCTCTCGTGGCGGAGGGGCGGCGTCGTTGCCGAGCAAGTACCCCTCTTCCTCAGTAATCCGGTAGTGGCGGCGGTGGGAGGCGTGGGAACGAAGAAGGTGGTGGTGGGTGGTGACGAGGTGTCAACAAGGTGTTAGCGAGGGGTGTTGAAGCTTAGCCTCGACGGCGACTGTCTCCTTCCTCCCTGTTGCTCACAGTCGTTTTCGCCTGCTTCGCTCGTCGTCGCCCTCCTGTCCCGACTCCCGGTTCCCGCCGTCATCCATCTTCTCCCTAGTCCCAGGGCCCCGCCATCGCCATTGCCTCCTCAAGCCTCGATGAAGACACCTAGATTCGAGGTCGCGACGATGTTGGGGCCGGGCTGGAGGTGCCAACGGTTACGCGATGAGGAGCTGTTAACACCAAAATTTGGTAAGCTTCGAAGTCATCATCGACTTAGGAATTGTATTGGCTTCAGAGTCCTAAGATGAGCCGATGGACATATCAAGTTGTCAACAGTTGGATTCTTCATGGATTCGGTTAAGAAAATTAATCAATTAAAGAAAGCATATCGAGAAGAGACCGAGTTCGAGGAGGATGTAGCATGGCAAGTTATCTATTAATTAGGCAGAGTCAATTAATTTTCTTTTACTTTTAGGAAAAATTGTTTAGAGTTCGAATAGGACTTGTATCTTTTACTTTATATTTAGAAAAGTTTATGTCTTGTCTAATAAGGACTAGTATCTACTTATGGGTATAAATATGTACACCCGGGGTCTATGTAAGATATCTCTCGATCAATACAACTTTCGACGCATCGCCACCCTCTTTCTCGAGGTTTTTACTTATCAATCGACGAAACTTGACACCTGATGTGGGGTTGCATCGGCTTTCGATTTTCGGCGAAGGGGTAAGTCCTACGTTCCGCCGGCCCTACCTATTTATCATATATCTTAGTTAATTTAAGTTGATCATTCAATTTACTTGTATCGGCCAGATCTTTTATAGGGTTTTGTCGATATCGGCTAAATTGTTTTGTCGATCTAGATTAGCTAAGGTATTTACCACTCTTAAAATCAGTCGAAGGCTTGATTGTCTAGATATTATGTTTCTTTTCATACTTTGTGCTGCATCAGCTTTAGTCATGCTTAGAACCATAATCGCTAGCCTGCTTTTTGATTGCCAATAAGGGTTTCATCGGGGTTTCGGCCGATGAGTTATCTGGACGTTGCATCCGCTCACAAGGATTACATACAAGTTGGATTTAGCCAATGACAACAAATGTTTCATTGATTATCTAATCGTTTTGGATTTAATGACATCGGGTCTTCAGCCGATGTTTGCTTTAACTTTCGGATCAACGCTTATTCTATCATATCACTATTAGTCGATTGGTTTCTATTGGATTATTGTCACATCCCGAAGTTTGCTTTCCAGGTTAAAATTCGTGAAATAAATCGCGTAAAATAAATTTTCCTTATTAACCTAAAGCAAAATTCTAATTTAAAAAATAAAGTTAATCAAGTGGAAATGGCATGGTGGGATTTTTCTTGTGTTTCCCATGTTAAAATACACTAACAGGATTTTTAGTGGAATTTTCAGAGCCCTAGAAATAATTTTAATCAATTAAAAAACCTCCACCGTAATAATTAAATCCCTGAGAAATCTTTTTTTCCTTTTCTTTTCTTTTTCCCTTTTTTGGGCCGTTGGCCCAACTTCCTCCCCCTCCCGGGGCGGCCCAAGGCCTCCTGCAGCCGCCCCGCTGCCCCTTCCTCTAGCGGTGGCCCAAGCCGCCCTAAGTCCACGCCGCTTCTCTCTCCCTCCCAGGCCGCCGACAGGTGGGGCCGCCACCCGGGCTGTCTCCCCCGCAGCCGGCTGCCGCTGCCCCACGCCGCCCGCATCTCCCGCGCCGCACGCGCCTCCGCAACCGTCGCCGCCCACTTCCCCGCATCGCCCGCGCCGCCCGCTCCCGCTCCCCCACTTCACGTCACCTCCCCCGCGCCGTAGAGGCCGGGATTCGCAACCGAATCCCGACCCTCTCTCCTCTCTCCCGCCGAACTCCGGTGAGAAATCCGGAGCCGACGGCCGAACCTTAGCCCCGGCCCCCCTATAAATCGGCCACCCTGCGCTCCCCTCTCTTTTATTCCCCTAACGCCGCCGCCTCCGTGCACCCTAGCGCCGCCACCGCCATCATCTCCTTCATCTCCAGTGAGCGCTGCCTCCGCCTTCTCTTTCTCCTCTCGGTGCCGCTAGCGCGCCGCCCCACTCGGTCGCCGCTCGCGCGTGCCCGCCCACCACATCCGACCGCCGCCCGCGCCGCTGCCTCCCGCGTCGGCCGCCGTGCTCGGCGCCGCGCCATGGCCGCGTCGTGGTCGCGGTTGGCGCCGCGTGGCCGCCGCGTCGGCGCCATGTCAGTGCCGCGTGGTGCGCCGCCCGCTCGCCGGCCGGTGGACCGAGACCCGTGCCACCGACAGGTGGGGCCCACTTATCGGCGCCGCCACCTCTCCCGCTGACGTCAGCCCTGGCGCCAGTGATGTCAGCCCTAGGGATTATTGTGCAATAATTGAATAAGGACTTTTCTGTTTATAGTAAAAACACAGTTAATCTTCTAAAATTCATAACTAATTCATCCGGATTCCATTTGAGTCCATTCAAGTTGCAGAAAATTCATAAAATGTCTAGAATCCATTAAAAATGGTTTTGTTCTCTGTTTCAGTAGACTTATAGCCTGTTTGACTGTGTGCTTTGTTTTTCGTTTAGATTCCGGTAATTCCGACTCTCCGGTTTACTTCGAGGTTGTTGCCGAGGTCGATCCAGCGCAGGAGCAAGGCAAGTCATGCTTATTCACTTGAGCATATTGTACCTAAATTGCGAATGTCTTATTTTCCTCTAAATATTGCATTGTTTTATAATGTCATTTATGGGCTTATGTACCTATTATACTCAGCCTTATGGTTCCATTATCTGATTCCGTTGATAGCTTGGGAGGTAATTTGAGTAGTAGCTAGGTTAGGACATGCTTAGCCCTGCTTAGAAACATTAGCACATTATGGGGATAATTAATGTTCCACTATTATTTAACGATGGTTATTTAATGTTGGCTCACGATGGTGAATCGTGAATAATTAAATAATTAGTCTAACTAAAACCTGGATAATGGTGGGTTATGAGCACATGGTTTTGATGGTCGTGCTCATGACAATTAAGGACCGGTTAGCGGGAAACCTTGGAAGAACTATCCTACTTTCCACAAGCCAGCATGGGTAATGGCTGGACTTGTAGTATGACTTATTCCTAGCTGATGCATCCAAGAGAGGGTGGGCGTGATGGAGTTGGGTCGGCGGGGGTTTACCTGTTGATCAGCTGCCAGATTCACCTAGGCACGAGAGGGGGCTGCCTGCCTTGGTTTAAAGGTGGGGGCGAAACCTGAGTTGTGGTATGCTTGGTTAGGAAGGGTTGTGCGAAGGGTCCTGTCGCAGTTCCTTTCCGGTGTACCGTGGTGGTATGTCGGCGCACGGTAACGTGTTGTGGGACTGTCTTGTTGGTACAGTTGTACACCTCTGATTAGAGTAGAACTATTCGAATAGCCGTGCCCGCGGTTATGGGCGATCAACCAGATTCACCGTGATTAGTTACACTTCTAATAACCTGACTTAGTGGAACTGGTGTAGTTCAGGTGGTGGTTTGGGTCTGTCGCAATGTGGGGTAACGTTGGACAGTGATGATTCAATTTTGATTAATTAACTCAACTATTTTACCGCATTTCACTATTGTCTTTAAATGCGTATTTCATGCAAATAACCACTTCAGCCTCCTTTGCTATTACTTGCATCATTACTCCCTTTCCGGTATGACTTGTTGAGTACAGTTGGTAGTACTCAGTCTTGCTTCATTTTTCCCTCACATCAGAGTTGGAGTACGTGTCAGATGGAGGCTACTCAGAGGAGTAGGCTTGCGCTTGCCGTCAAGGATGCCCGTGAAATGGAGTTGCCACGCTGCGAGCGTCTAGTTAATTAGAATCACTTGTTTCTTTTTTCCGCTGCATTTATGTAAGAGATTTCTATGGTGTTTGTAAGACATGGATCTGTATGTCAACTTTGTCGTTTGTGTACCTGTTGACGCCGAATCCGTACCGCCGATGAAGATCCGGCGTGCGGACACACGAAGGCCTGGGAGATCTGCTTAGCTCCAGTGCAGGTCCTAAAATTGATGAAGCGCGGGCGTGCCAGCCAGTTTGATCCTGCCACTGACAAGATATGCAAAATAGCAGACAGAAAGTCTATCGGCCGATAGGCCGATAGGGCAAAAACGTATCGGCCGATAGGCCGATAGCCAAAATAATCGATCGGCCGATGATAACATGATGATATAGCAACATGATATAACATAATCCAAATAAACATTGATCTGAAGATTAAATCACACATCGGCCAGAGGTCCGATGGCATAAACTCTCAATAAGCATATAAACAATAAATACTCTGTTGTCATCGGCCAGATCCAATCTATATGTAAAACTCTTGAGCCGATGCAACGTCCAGATAACTCACCGGCTGAAACCCCGGTGAAACCCTTATTGGCAATCGACAAGCAGGCTAGAGATTACGGTTCTAATCACGACTTAGCGGCACTAAGTATGAAAAGAAACGCAAGATCTAGACAATCAAGCCCTCGACTGATTTTCGGGGTGGTAGATACCTTAACCAATCTAATCTAGCAAGGCGATTTAGTCGATACCGGCGTAAACCCTAAAACGAATCTCGGCCGATACGACTAAATCGAGACGCCAAACCAGATTGACTAAGATATATGATTACCCCTCGTGGGAAGGGCATGAACTCGCCGAAGAAGACGAAAAGTAAAGGTTGGCGATGCACCGAAGTTGTATTGATCGTGAGATAAAAATTACATGAACCTCGGGCTTACATATTTATACCCATAGGCTAACAAAGATCCTAACAGAATACGACTCAAACTTTCCTAAAGATAAAAGGAAACAGATAAAGTCCTTATTGGACACTAAACACACTTTTCTAAAGATAAAAAGGAAACTAACAAATTTTTCCTAATTAATAGATACAAGCCGCATCCTCCTCAAACTCGGTCTTCTCTGGATAAGATCTTCCCGAATCTAACAAGAATCCGACTGCTGTTAGTGATTGGTTTAAGAAAACCCCCATCGGCCGATGTAGAATTTTAGGCCGATACTAGTTTCAAGCTGATATGAACCTTGGGCCAATGGGGACTTCGGGGCTTACCAAATTCTGGTGTTAACAGTACCCTGGTCGGTCCTGGACGGGGATTTTAATACACATTCTGCTTGGAATTCGGGTTAGCGAATTTCTGGGCGTGACAATTATATTATTGTTTTATTGCATTATCATCAACCGATTGTCTTTATATCGTTATTTACATCAAGTGTTGGATGTATAGCCGATTGCTCAAAACCCTATCGACATCGGCTAGTATCGGCATCGGCGGGAATTACTCCATCGGCTTGTCAGTCGATCGGCTCTTTGATTTGCTGTTCATTTATTTTGTTAGTTGCAAGATCAAACTGACTGGCACACCTGCATCTCATCAATTTTAGGACCTACACTGGAGCTAAGCAGATCTCCAGGCCTTCGTGTGCCACACGTAGGATCTACGTCAACACATCTATCGGCACGCTCGACGGGACAGATTTTGCGTGAACACATTTTTGGCATGCCCGGTGGGACACGAGTTTTATACCAACATGTCTGAGGAAGAAGTCAATGCCAAGATCTTGATCACAATGGAGGATTTGACAGAAGAGCAAAGGCAACAGATGGAACAATCTGTGGCTGACTTTGAAAAGTGTTGTCTTCAATCTTTCATTATGATGCAACAAGGACCAATTCAGAAAACTCAATTTTCCAAGCCGATGGTTGGAACACTTCAGGATACAGTTGATGAAGCAGTTCATCGTGCCTTGACCGATCAATTTGGAGTTTTGATGAATATATTACAAGATTTGATCAAGAAATCAGTTCAAAGAATTTAGCTCAGGGGGCAAATCGGTGAACAACTTTATCATCATCGGCAACAACAGAATCATTTTGGGGGCAAGCTCATCAACATCGGCATGACGAGTCATATCAATATCGGCCAAAGGAAGTTCATCAATATAGGATGGTGAAGAGTATCAATATAACAATGGTTGGGCCGATAGAATTGCAAAGTTAGTAGAGAAGCAATTCAGACTTAGACTTAAAAGAGTAGATCCACATGTATCGGCAGCTATATCCTGAATGGTTTGATAGGGTTCCATATTATCATTAGCCGATTGTCTTTATATCGTTATTTACATCAAGTGTTGGATGTACGGTCGATTGCTCAAAACCCTATCGACATCTGTTGGAATTACTCTATCGGCTTGTCAGCCAATCGGCTCTTTGATCTGCTGTTCATTTATCTTGTCAGTTACAGGATCAAATTGACTGGCACGCCTGCATCTCATCAATTTTAGGACCTACACTGGAGCTAAGCAGATCTTCCAGGCCTTCGTGTGCCACATGCAGGATCTACGTCAATATATCTTTCGGCACGCTCGACGGGACAGATTTTACGTCAACAGAAGCCCACAAACAGCGGCGAAACAAGGACTTACAGATATACCATGTATAGGTATATAGCCCAATAGCTTGGCTGACCTTGGTTTCTTCCGTAGCTTCCTCCTAGTCCTGGGCCTCCCTACAGCCTAGCACCAATGACATACAGGAAACAACTCTAGCTTGATGTCTCGTCCTCGCTAGTCGTGACGCCTTCTGCTCCTGCCGCATGAAAATTTTGTTATTCCGAGAGAAAGCGCGATCTGCTAGAAAACCGGAACGCAAAGGAGTACGAGAGGGGAATAAAATGGAAAAGGTAGAATAGGAGTGCAGAAAGGGAATAAAACGAAAAAAAGTCAAAGAGAAACCGAAAGAATAATGAAAAAAAAAGGAAAAAAGCGAAAGAAACAGGGCTCTGAGAGGCGTTTGAAGTACCAAATAAAGAGTTGCGTGTGAATTAGCGCTACCGATTACTTTAATCTATTGTTCATATTTCTAAAACTTTATTCAGTTAATCTTTAAGCCAAAGGGAGTGGAGGGGAATAATTTTGGAACGGATTAATCAAACAAGGACTAAAGCAAATATTTTGAAAATTATTCAGTCTAAAACTAAAAATATTATCAACCCGGGGAATATATAATATGCGGCTATAAAATGGGCACCGTGGATTGGGCTTTAAACCCTCGCCTTCCTCATTCCCAATCTAGGGTTTTCCCGATGGCGTCGGCGTCGCGCTTCCTCCTCCTCTCCAGGCTCCCCGCCGCCGCCGCCTCCTCCCGCCTCCTCCGCCCGCTCGCCGCCGCGGGGAGCCTCCTCCCGGCGGCGCTCGCCCCCTCCGCCCCGCGCGCGGCGGCGGCCAGGTGCTTCGCCACGCAGCCGGCGACCTCCTCGCTGCGAGACTCGTCGCCGAACTGGAGCAACCGCCCACCCAAGGAGTCGATCCTCCTCGATGGCTGCGACTTCGAGCACTGGCTGGTCGTCATGGAACCGCCCCCCGGCGATCCCTCCAACCCCGAGCCCACCCGCGACGAGATTATCGACGGCTACATCAAAACCCTCGCCCAGGTCGTTGGGAGGTATTGCCGTCTTGACGATCCTCCCCCTTCTCCCTCTCATGCGCATCTCACATCCGTGAGATTTCCATGCGCATCTCACATCCGTGAGATTTCGTGGAACGCTCGATTTAATCTGCTAGTTGACTGGTTCGTGTGATTGGGGGTGAGGATATGGGACGGAGGAAGTGAATTTGGAGATGTTAATTAGGTGATATGGGAAGTTTTTCCATGGTATTACTTGCTAACTTCATCTGTGGTGGATTGGCTGATAAATACCTGTTTCAGTGATAGGGTATTCTGTGTTGTTGATGCATATTTCATATTATTCTCACAAGTGTGACTAGGAGTTTATTTAGAGATTCCAGAGGTATTTGTCAATTTCTTTTAATTCGCTACGATTTCCATATTAATATGGTCTCATGGTGCTACATTTAGTTAGTTATTATGGGTCAATAAATTAGTATTTCTGTGGGGATGATTTGTAAATTAGAAGGGAGGTCATGCCCTCCTGTTATTAACAGGATGTTTAAGCATGCTTCATGCCCTGTTTTGAAAATTGATTGTGTTCTATTAATTCTGTCTGACCACTGACATATTTAGGCGTCCATCTTCATGGTAGCATGTGCTAGTTTTTCTGGTTTCTCATTAATTATCGCATCATGTAAGTCCTACTGTATAACAATTTATGTGCTTAGTTTTTTTTATTTTCTTGATATATTCCCTGGGTATTAGCCATTATATAAATTACTCATATTTTTTTTAATCAAATGCGTCCTTCCAGTGAGGAAGAAGCAAGGCATCAGATCTACTCAGTGTCAACTCGGCATTACTTTGCCTTTGGAGCTCTTATATCTGAGGAACTCTCCTACAAACTCAAAGGTATTTATGGTTGTATGAAATTCTTTGTAGGGGATGTTTTATGGGGGTCACTTGTTCTTGCTTTAATGCTGTGCTATTAAATTATTTTGCCAGAGTTGCCCAAGGTCCGTTGGGTTCTTCCAGACTCATACCTGGATGTCAGAAATAAGGACTATGGAGGTAACGTTCATTCTGTTCCTATTGAATTACAGATCATCACTCTCTTTTTTGGATCTGTTTTTATATCATTTGCATGTTAGTTACATAGGTCATCTGTGGTAATTGCTCTCTATGTGTATGGTGCCATATTATGATCAAACTGATTAATTCTAATGTCCCTGTGCAATGCTTTGAACTGATAATTTCTGGCTCTTGTTTTATAGAGGTTATGTTTTCCTGCTTCAAGTATATGCTTTACCATGGAACTCTTCTGCTGATTGCTCTGGTGTCACCTTGTATTCTAGCATACCACTGAACTTCTTATTTGGAGTCTATATCCTGTGAAATCTCCTAGTACTAGGATATCTTGAAATTTAGTTTGCTATTTCTTTGCTAGACCATCTGATAAGTTGATTGCTTGATTATCAGTACTCATCGCAATGAAATCAACTGGTTCAAGCAAACTTTATAAACTTGAGTCAGTAATATCTATTTAGTTATCTAGCTATGAGGGAGTTAATGGTAACTTGGACCTTCTGTTTGTAGTTGTATATATGTCATGCTAGTGGTAGTGATTGCGGACTGTCCGTGGCAGTCACCATCTTCTGTGGTTGAGAATTTGAATACATATGTTATTCTTAGTGTGCTGTTTGTTGCTGAGTTTATAATTATATCTAGCATAATTTTATGAGTTCTTAATTATTTTTATCTGTTTTGTAATGTCTTTATCCATGTGATGGAATCATAGAGATGTGATCTATGAGCATTTGGTGTATTTGACACCTTATCTTTTATCGCAGGAGAACCTTTTATAAATGGAGAAGCTGTTCCTTATGACCCTAAGTACCATGAGGAGTGGGTGAGAAACAATCTGCGTGCCAACGAAAGAACCCGGCGCAATGATAGGCCTAGGAACTTTGACAGGTCAAGGAATTTTGAGAGGAGAAGGGAGAACATGCAGAACTTCCAGAACAGAGATGTGCCTCCTGGCCAGGGATTCAACAGCCCTCCCACACCAGGTCAGGGCCCAGTCCCACCTCGTGCTGCTCCTCCGATGCACCATGCTCAGGGTAATGTTCCTCCACCTCCACCACCAAATGCAGGTGCTCCTCCAAGCTACCAGCCCCATGCACCGAATCCGCAAGCAGGCTATACAAACTATCAGCAGGGAGGAGCGCCTGGCTACCAAGGTGGAGCCCCTGGCTATCAAGGTAGCAACCAGGGCTACCGAGGTCCACCCCCACCCCCACCATCTGCTTACCAAGGCAACAACCCTGGATACCAGGGAGGAGGGCCAGGTTACCAGGGTGACAACCCACCTCGTTACCAAGGTGGCAACCCTGGCTATGCACCAGGCTACCATGGCCAAGGAGGCAACCCTAGCTACCAGCAAGGCGGCAATAACTACAATGCTGGTGCACCGGCTTATGAGAGGGACGAACAAGGGAGGAATTACCAGTAGAACACTGCTAGAACAAATGATATGTAGAATCTAGTACGAGCATAACTATATTTGTTGCCTGTTGTTATCCCATGCATACTCTTATTCTGCTTTGCGAACTCTGTTTCGTATGTGTTGAGCAATCACTTCGATGTGTCTGGAACTAGCGGTTGTTTGAGGCACTTATATCATTATAAATGTTTGGTCAACTAGTGCTTTTTGTCCAAATAAATACACTGCTAATTGTGTTCTTGTACGGAGCTGGGAAGCTGCTCTGTTAATTCCATTTCTATTGTTCTGCCATCTGTGCGCTATGGTTCAATTGTATGTGCAGCCACGCTGTTCTGCCATCTGTGCGCCCCTTGTCTCCTGTCTGATGTTGCTTGATTACATCTGAGTGGAAGTGGAACCAAACAATTGTATATGCAGCCACGCCTTTGTGCAGTACTGTTCTTTGAAATTGGTTTGGCTATGTTCATGGCTGGAGGAATGAAGGGATTAAGGTTCAGATAAAATACATATACCCCCAAAATATGTTTTTTGAAGGGATTAAGGTTCAGATAAAATTTAAATAAAGGATAGTTGTGATTGGTTAAGGTGAGGGAGTCGTTCAAGAGATATTGACAAGATTTCAATGTTGAGTGCATCTATATTTAGATTGAGGGAGTAGTTTTTTTTATATGATTGAGTTTATGTTTAGTCTAATCTATACTATTATAAATATACGAATTACCCAACTCAACTATAATCCGCTCATGAGCAATTTCATTGGATTTCACGGAATCAGTTGATAAACCAATAAAAATCAATGAGATCCTATAAATTTTGTCAAAAATTAAAATTCAGTTTGAATTTTTTTTGAGCTTGACAAAAAAATGAGTGTTTTGTGTTTTCATCCCAGTTAAAAACGATTCGTGTGATTTCACGAATCTGAGTTCCACTCGAATTGTGAACCGTGCCGCCCGCCTTATGCTCACCATTCACCTATGTCGCTTCGAGCTCCATTGCCCTCCTCCTCCATGAGCTCGACACAGGCAAGCACAAGTTGTATTTATCCTAGTTATTAGCACTCTAACGTGTAGGCTTCAGTTGAGAATGATATTTCATCAAATCAATTTTACATAATGGCATACTGAGAATGATATTTCATCGAATCAATTTTACATAATGGCATACTTCCTCTTGTTTTATAATTTTTGACGTTTTCGACAAGGCCAAAGTTAAAAATTTATAACTTTGACTACCAATAACTTTAAAACTACTTCATCCATCTCAGTTTAATAATCACCGAAACAAAGAGCACAAATACCAAGGACAACCAAACATTTATCATTCTAAAATTAATTTTCATCGGTCAAGGTGCTACGTCGTTTCGTGTCCCGTGGATTACATCATGTTTTAAATATTGCATGGAGTTGCATCAATAAAAATTAATCTTTGTTAATTGTATGCAACGAATTTAATGATACCCATTACTCTTGGCACAAATCAACAAAGAGACACTTATTAGAGGATGATTATTTTGAGAAGACATCGCAAATCTTAGGTGATGATCAAACTAGGATGAAGAAAATATTTAGTTTAAAGACAAATATAGATTTGTCCTACAAAATACTATAATAAAAATAAAAATATATTGATTTATTATACATATTATAATAAAAAAAATATAGTTAAAGATATATATTTAGAGACCGTTATATTGTTTAAAACATCAAAAAAAAATTATGAAACCAGGGAAAACGTTGAAGAGTACTCTAGGGCTGCGTTCGGAACAGTGAGTTCCCAACGCGCTACGCGCTACAGTAATTTTCCCACGCGCACATTTTTCAAACTGCTAAACGGTGTATTTTTTTGCAAAAAGTTTCTATACAAAAGTTGCTTAAAAAACTCAAATTAATCCATTTTTGAAAAAATTTTTAGCTAATACTTAATTAATCATGCGCTAATTGATAGTTTCGTTTTTCGTGTTTACTGTGTAAACTGACGAAACACAGCCTAAGTATTTGGACGAACCCGCCTATGAGATGGTATAATCCCAGATTTCTCACCCAGATCAGGGCTCGTGGAGGAGATATCGACGGCCACGGCGGTGCAGGCAGGCGCACATCCGGCCATCGTCGCCTCGTGCAGGAGGTCCGCTTCTTCTGTGAGAAAAACCCAAGTCCGAAAAGCCGGAACGGTCTAGTTCGGCTTTTTTTTCTCAGTTTTTTTTTCAGAACTGACATTTTTCTGAAAACCGAGGCTTCACGTAACAGATTAAACCGAAGTCAGAAAACCATTTTAATCTGTCGAAATTTTCCTCTCCACATCTCCCGTTCATCCCTTCACTCCCTTCCCTCGTTCTTATCCACAAAATCAGGAGCAGGAGGCGCGGCGCGGAGGCGGGCGAGGGCGGCGCTCACAGCCGGCGGCGGGCGGCGGGCGGCCGCGTCCGTTCTCCTTCCACGCACCAGCACCAGGGCAGGCAGGGCCCTCCTCCTTCCTCAAGCCAAGCACGATCAGGAGGCTGCAACCTCGGGCAGGTGAGGATCGAGTCTTCATGGCTGCACAAGTGATGTTCTCTTTTAGTGATGGTTTTCATGCTCATGAATTTGTGCATGATCTATTTGATATTTGTGCTTTGCAAAAATCTGAACTGCTTATTTATTTACTTGTGAAGTTGTCGTTCGTTCCTAGAATGGAAATGCGCGCAGGCAAACCTCGAAACCTTAAATGGTTAATGAATTAAACAAACTAAAAAAATTAGGATTTTGACAGGAAAATGATATTGATAGATTTGTCGTGAAAAACACGTTCTTATACTTTTAATATTTCTTTTAAATATATAGTTTGAAAAAACAGTGATGAAACATCTGCATTGGAGACTGTGTCGATGGCCCGCTATGTTATATGACACTGTGGTGTGTTCTTGTTTGCCTCACTATGTTATATGGACAAGAGGACCAAGCTTTTTATATTATAGGGCTGCAGGGCATATGTTATTGTCAATGATGACCACGGTTATTGCGTCTAGAAAAAGAAAAAGGATGCGATGAGGCAAGGCATTAGAAATAGGCCAATGAATGAAAGGGATAGGATGAGAATTATCTAAACACTAAAATATGGAAGAATGATTGAACGTGTGTAAACATGCTTGGACTTAATAGAGCCTCCTTCTTTCGCATTTGTGAACTTTTAAGTTGTCGTCCAATCCCATCCAACATGTATCTTAAACAAAAAAATGGTTCATTCAATCCATCCAACCAAACAATCAACTTGGATCATCCCACAAAAACATGGATGCCTATAACCCATCCAAGCTTGCTTTCAAACCAAACACTACCTATGTATCTCTCGCAACGATGTAAGGAGTCACGACTCACAACCTCATAGGCCAAGTATGGCTTTCTCTAGGCCGGTCTGGATGATCAACTACCAGCGGCTGAAACAAAGCAAATAACAATATTGGGTTATTTCGTTGATCAAAATAGTCCAATTAAATTGTTAATTGCTAATTTGATTCACATTGACATCATTAGATGAATGCGAAAGGAAAGGCTTTTACATTATAAAATGTATTTTAATAGCTTCTTAGTGGCAATACCTAGTGGCCTCTGTGTGGCGCGTGCACACCTCGCCTCGGCACCATGTGTCATGGCCTCTGCATCGGCGCACGTGTCTGTCTTCCTCATGCTGCTCCACCAAACAAGTAGCACCTAATCCAGCAAGGTGGCCCGATTCTCAACGTGTCTACTCGATTAGCTTGGTAGCTTATAGGAATTCATTGCGTTGCTTTCTGATTGCGCACGGGTTTTTCAGGTTGGCGCATGTCGAGCGCGGTGGTGAATGGATTGGCTGGTGCCGGTGGTGGCATCATCGCCCAGATCATCACCTACCCCCTCCAGACCGTACAATCATTCTCCCCTACCATCTTATGTAGCTCTGTTGTTCCCTTATAGTCTGCTCAATCCTTCCGCTTCATGATGATGGCCTGAGCAGGTGAACACCCGGCAGCAGACAGAGAGGTCAGCAAAAAAAAAGAAGAAGGCCAATGGCGCAGCCGTCGCCGATACTTCCACCCTCTTCCAGATGCTCCAGGTAGTTCCTCCCAGACTTGTAGTTCATTTGGAATTGCCCCCGCTAATGTTCTAATTGCCAAGTGTGGAATCGAGTTACTGCAGCTGTTCCAAACGGAAGGATGGGGAGGGTTGTATAGCGGCCTCAAACCCTCTCTTATTGGCACCGCTGCTTCACAGGTAAATTCCACTGGTTTTGTAAGTTTGGTGCTACTCACATCATTTTTTTTTTCTCTAACAATTGTGTTGCCCTGTTTGTCAATGTGATGATACTTGGATGAGTCTATACGGTGGTATTCAGGATTTATGGTTCATCCTGTTTGTGGTTGTAGGGAATCTATTACTACTTTTACCAGATTCTCAAAAACAAGGTGGAAGATCTAGCAGTTGCTCGTGGTAAGAAGGGTCTAGGGGATGGTACTGTTGGGATGTTCTCCTGGCTTGGTATTGCAGCTGTTGCTGGGTAAGCCATCTACTCTCGCACTGAAATTGTTAAACATGATTTATATGTCAAGTCAACCTGGAGCCCCAACATTCACCCAAAAAAATTCGATTGCTAGTGGTCCAAGAGGGCATTTCGACAGCATCCTGTCAAACGAATTGCAATAGAGTTCTGATGAATTGGACTGAGCTTGCAAAGGCTAACAGAGTGTTGAAACTTGAAATTGTTTTGGAAAGGGAGATAAGAAACTGTAATTCATGGTAACGTATGGTTGCCATGATTGTTCGTATGACCTTGCCTCCTTAGAACTGACTGAAGCAGTGATTAACTTTGAATTTGAAGCGTGTAATCCTTTCCAGTTAAGATGGTTTTTATTCTGGAAAACCATAGCGTTGTGAAATAGAGTCACCAGTACACTTATCCTTTCTAGTTGTTTAGTGCATCAATCTCTCCAAGGCTCCAACCATAACAAATTCATCAGAAACTTCTTGACAAAGGGATCACCCTTCAATGTTTAATGGGATTTGCACTAACTTGTATTGGATGCAGGGGGAAAATTTAAGAAAAACTTTCCTAACAAGACATGAACATAAATTTGACAATACTAAATGATAAGAATACTCAATAAGGTTAACAAGATTCTATTTTCCTAATATTATAAAGCTCAAACTTCATCAACTTGATTGCATTGTTACAATTCTTTCATACAGGTTGTAGATCGGTTCTTTTTCCCAGTCATTTTAATTGTACTGGCCAAGATTGCACTTTGAATGTAATGTTGCAACATTGATCCTCGGGCATTCTGATGGACACTTTTCTCTGCTGCAGGTCAATCAATGTTCTTCTTACCAATCCAATATGGGTTCTCGTGACTCGTATGCAGGTAAATTTTATTTAACAGCCTATATTTTAAAATGACATAAACACCAAAAAAGATCATCGATGATGGGGTTAATGAGTTACTATACTGTATGTCCTGTCAAAATTCAAAAAAGAGAAGAAATCTTCTAATGTGTTAGAATATTAACATTGGTATTGCACCCATTAAATTTAATTACTGTTGCATTTGCCCCCCACTTTCTGGTAGCATACTTACCTTCTTTGTACCTGCCTGACTCCAAGCATTAGCTTTGTTTTTTATGATGACAATGATCCATGAAACTTCAGGAGGTGCCGAATCACAAGGATTATTGGTCCATGACATCTTTTGTGAAATTAGTTGGAAGACCATGGTCGGTTGTAACCAAGCTTGTACTAACAATGCAACTACTATTAAATTGGAACATTCTAATGTTATTCAAAATATCTGTAGGTTTTTTTATCATCAGTTTGGAAATTAACTTTATTCCATTTTTCAGACACATACGCAAGCAGAAAAGAAGATCATGGAGTCTAAAAAGGAGCTTTTGCTGAAGGATGTCGCTAGGGCCAATTCAATAGAGGTCTCAATTCTTAAGGATAGGTTGTATAAACTTGATTCTGAAAAGCCTCGTCCATATGGGACAATTCAAGCGGTGAGTAATTGAGCACACTCACATTCCTCAAGTTGCTATACATTATTTTGTATATATAATCCATTTCTTAACAATTATGCAGCACATAAAATAAGATAGTATATGAATCCCCCACCCCTCTCTCTATTTTTTGTTGAGAGTTGAGACCACATCTAGATATTTAGATAGATTTCGCACTTGTACTATTTAGATAGCACGAGAATTTTTGAATTTTTTACCAAATTGCTTTCTTCCTTCTAGGATTAATTGCTGCACTCACAAATTTTAAAATTCTGTTTGCAAAAAACTTGCACATGTATACATTGAATAGTAGCTGCAGTGCCATTTCAAGTTTTGGGCCCTACAAACTTGCTTTTAACTAATCAAATGTATTTGTCACTTGTCAGACATGATTTTTCTTACTTTTATCAGTAGTATGTAGGTCTGTGAGGTCTACCGTGAATCAGGCATAAGAGGATTCTGGAAAGGACTTATTCCAACACTAATTATGGTTAGTTTATGTTTCTCAAAACATTTGAACTGAAATTAGTGGTTATGTAAGTGACTATAGAGAATGAACCATTTAAATTGTTAGGTATGTAATCCATCAATTCAATTTATGATCTATGAAACATTGGCAAAGCGTCTCCGGTCAAAGAGATCTGGAAAGGAACTCCCAAAAAAGAACCTTACTGCTATGGAGGTATGCATTTTGTTTTTTCAATTTAGCTCTGCATTAGAAATTTGCATGTATCTGTGTTTGTGGATATATGAGTAGATGGCATCAGCTATTTGCATGTACTGTCTTCCTAGGAACTTCATGTTTCTTTTTTATTTATAGAAATTTGCATTGTATCTTTCAATCCTATAAATTTCTTCACTGTTTATCCGCTTTGATGCAAATGAAGTTATATTGATCATGATCAATAGTATTTGGTTCAATGTAAAAGGAATCATTGTTGGGGTTGCTTTACTTACCTTCAAATCATTTGTCTATAATTCTTGTACCCCATAAATTATTATATTTAAAGATGCATGCTACGATTATTTGAGCAAACCAGATTATTTGGCCATATAAAGCGCCAGGATTGAGTAATTTCATATATTTACAATTAGTTATGCAGTCACTTTATGATTCTACGAATGCACTAAAGAAAATTTCATCATTATTACTTCCCTTTGTTTAATTATGTCCATAGCACTGACCATATATTTGTTTCTTTGTTCTTCAGATCCAGAGCTAAATAACATCTTAAGCTCTTCGAAATTTCCTTTGATATATTTATATGTCCTATTCTTACCATTTTTCTCCTTGAGCAGGTATTCTTATTAGGTGCAATAGCAAAGCTCGGAGCTACTGTTGTGACATACCCATTGCTAGTGGTTAAGGTAAACTTAATATCTATTAATTTATTAAAGTAATAATAGAAAAATGAGCCTCCACGTTTACTCTCATGGCCTAGAAGTTCTCATATTAATCGAAGAAAAAGAAAAAATAGAGTCTATATAGAAATACAATTTGAAAATAGCTGAAATTCGGAATTAAAAAATAAGGAATATTGGAAGAGGAGACTAGAGTCCATACAGGCATACAATTTAGAGATAATTAAAATTCGGAATTAAAAAATAAGAAAATTAAAAGTAGAGGTTAGAGTCCATATAGAAATACAATAAAGAAATAACTAAAATTCGAAATTAAAAAATAAAAAATATAAGAAGTCTAGAGTCCATATGGAATACAATTTAGAAATAATTGAAATTCAATAGCTGAAATTCGAAATAAAAGATAAGGAATATTGGAAGAGGAGACTAGAGTCATACAGGCATACAATTTAGAGATAATTGAAATTCGGAATTAAAAATGAGAAAATTAAAAGTAGAGGTTAGAGGTCATATAGAAATACAATAAAAAAATAACTAAAATTCGAAATTAAAAAAAAAGAAATGTTGGAAGAAGAGTCCAGAGTTCATATAGAAATACAATTTAAAAATAACTGAAATTCGGAATTAAAAAATAAAGAATATTAAAAGAAGAGTCAAGAGTCCATATAAGAATTTATAACTAATTGAAAGTCAAAATTTTTTTTTAAAAAGTAGAGCTTAGAGTCCATATAGAAATACAATTTGCAAATAACAGAAATTCAGAATTAAAAAACAAGAAATATTGGAAGAGGAGTCTAGAGTCCGTATAGGAATACAATTTAGAAATATCTAAAATTCAAGATTTGAAAATAAGGAATATTGAAAGAAGGGTTTAGAGTTCATATAGGAATAGAATTTAAAAATAAGAAATACTAGAAGAGGAGTCTAGAGTCCATACAGGAATACAATTTAAAAATAAATAAAATTCGAAATTAAAAAATAATTATAACTATCACGTATATACAATACAATATGAATATTACATATTGGTTAGTTTGGTCAAGTTCATATATAATTTAAGATTATGTTGTCATTTTAATATATTTTATAATAATAAAACATGAATATATATATATTATTATATGAGAAAAAATATAATGATACTAGCCGTGCAATCCGTGCGTTATATACATGTAAACCATCTTATTCCGTGCAAAGTGTTAAAATTGATGCATTTCTCACTTGTACATCTGTTCAAGCTCAAATTTTTTTAAGAAATGAGGAATTACTGCCTGTCAGATCAGCCAGTGATGGGCCACTCAGGAGTCAGGATTTCCAAAATAGGCCTGAATAGAAACCCGGAAGTCCACATCGATGCTAGAGATTTCTTTTCCATTTCTCTACTCTGTTTCTCTGATGTTATTAAAACAAATGCTTTCAGCAAAACAACTACAGTACTAATAGCTGTCCTGCATTGTTGCATACAACAACCCCATGAATATGCTGCACCACATTTTTGCTCTCCTTGAGAATATCATTTAATCTTGTGAGACTTTACTCAACAACGACAATATCTAGACCTGCCACGGGTGCAAGTAGTTGCAGGCAATGCCAGTCTATCTGGGTTGAGTGTATGAATAGTTTACATTATCAAAATAGTGTCTTGTTTGTTCGTGCTGTCCTGATTGTTGTATTGAACTAATGCAGTCTAGGTTGCAAGCAAAACAAGAAATTGGCAGGAATGTGATGTCCAGATACACAGGTAATCATTTCCCACCATTTTAACTAACTAGCAGAACACTGTTTCATTTCCATATTTGTTGGAACCATTTTTTTCCTCGCTACTCCTATGTCTTGTGTGTCGATGCATAATACCATACTTCTCCGTCTTAAAATGTAGCAACTTTAAGCTACAAATTTGGAAATTTTGGGACGAAGGGTAGTATTTGCCATTGTGCAAGTAATATTATGCTGTTTGCCTGTGTTTGCCAGGTACGATTGACGCGATCATAAAGATGATCCGGTATGAAGGATTGCACGGGTTTTACAAAGGAATGGGTACGAAGATTGTACAAAGTGTCTTTGCCGCCTCAGTTCTTTTTATGGTAAAAGAAGAGTTGGTAAAATTCGTAGTTATGTTAATTGCTAGGAGTAGGACTGTGCTCGGTCCTAGCTCTAAGAAACGATAGGCAGTTTATATATATCGAAACAATTTGTAACGTCCTCTTCGAGACTATATATCAATCATTTACAAGATAGGAAATCCAAAATGTCTCAAAATACTAATGCTTCTCTTCTTGATGGTGCGTTGTACTTTCCATCTTCAAAAAGAAGACATTAACAACCAATAGCACAAACATGAACAAATGTTTCAACATGCTGAAGAATTTCCTTATTTTTCACTGCAACAATTCAATCCTTTGTTTTCACTTCTTGTCCGCCTCATTGACACGTGGGGCTAGGACCCACAATTCAGTGACAGAAGGAGAAAATTTCAAGATTGCCAAAAACTGCAGTAGCGTAGGTGAAATATGTGGGCGGGTTCGATTTCGAAACCAGTTTCTCAGATATCATAGTTATCAATTTCTTATGCTAATGCTTCTTTTCCTGCTGGTGCACTCCCTTTTCCATCTCCAAGGAAAAAAGAAAACCTTAACAGCCAATAATAGCACATTCGTCACCCATTAAAAAAAATCAAGACCTTAAAGAAATACAAGTTTTCTACTGCACTCCCAATTCACTATGTTAAAAGAGGTACTCTCTCCGTTCTAAAATAAAATATAAGAGGTTCTAAAATAAAATATAAGAGATTTTAGGTAGTATCACGAATCTGAATAAAAGCCTGTCCAGGTTTATAGTACTAAAATATGTCACATAATTTAAATTTTTTTATATTTGAGACGAAGGAAGTACTTTTTAGTGGCATATTTATCGCTACAAGAACTAATGGTTCTTTTCACTCCTTGTCTCAGTGGCATGTAGACCACATTTCGGTGACATAGGGAGTCATAGCTAGTAAATAAGGAACTCCAACGTTTTAGTGACATGAAGGGATGATAAAATGAGGAATTTCTATAATTACGGGAAACGGGAAGGTTCTTTCGTGTGTGAGAGATAAATGTTTTAATCGTGATTCAAACGGAAAAATAAATATCAAAATTACCTCTAACCATATAGGTAGCAAAGTACTAATATACCCTTATAAATCAACGGCTCAGATCATTCTACTAGTAGTAGAATACTACTAATAGAAAGCACCGAAACATGACTCTAATTCACCCCCTCAGATGCGGGAGAGAAGATTCAGAGAGTTCAGAGATGGTGTGCCGACCAGTGCTCGCTTCTTGGCCAGTTCATGAGCAGATGGTGAAAAGCCAACAAGGCATTGATCGTCGATGCTGCTGCTAGTAATCTACTACTACTATACCAAGAAGAAACTGTGCAGGATCAGCTCCCATCCGATGATGCAGAATTGCAGACTGAACATATCCCTGAAGATCCTAGTCATCTTGTGAGAAATTCCATCTGCATTCAATTCATTGGTAGCACACAGTTTCTTGAGCGGCCGAAAGACTATCTCAATTGATTGCCAATCTATCAGAAATGGTATACACTGCAGGTAATGAATAGATCATCACAGTGTAGAGATTCTGAAGCTGGTTTCAACTGCCGTAAATGTTCTTGGTGATGACTGACGAACAAGTGAACATCACTTGGTATACATACTAGTGTCATCTGCTTATGATCATAAGTTCATGAAAGCAATGATATGGCATCCATGATAATGGTAACAAGATGTCTTAAAATCTGATGGAACATTGGACCTAGACCAGGACAAGAAGCAAGAATGCAAGATTGCATCTTTTTTTTTTTCTTTCTGTCACTCACAGGGGGTACAAGGAGTTTGTAAATGCACACATGGAACTTATGCATATGCAGCTGCCATGGCCGTATGCTATGCTGCTGCTGCTGCTGCAAATCTGCAAACTCAAGCTCACATTCTCCACAATGTTGTCACCGATTCATCATCATCAAGGATCGCCACCTGCGCCAGATACGACTGGAGAATTAAGGCAGATTTTGGGTNCACAGTTCAGTTCTTACTACTCTCATCTTCTCTTCTCCCAGCTAGTACTAGTAGTAGTCATAGTCAAAGCATGTGTATTTAAAAACTGTCATATTTGTGCAGATTGCAGTAGAGAAAATTTCAAAAGTCCAGACTTCATTCAGATATGGCGTGCCAGTGCATTGATGGAGTACCTAAAGTCGCTGGAAAATTAATCGGCAAATCTTCAAAGCCAATAACTTGAAGTGACGAGAAGGCACGCAGCTGCGTACTGGTACTTCCTGGGTTTCATAATTTCTGATGTTTTTAGACTAGGTTCTAGCTAAACAATTCAAATTTTTACCATCAATATTTTTTAAAATATTTAATTTGGAGATACAGAATACAATGTGTAGATTAGTGTTGAATAGTACTTTTATAAAATTAAACATTTACTAATTATATATATATATATATATATATATTATAATAGAAAAAATTATATTTTGAAGACTGTATCGTGTTGTCCGTAACGTAAAAAATTATGAAATGCGAGGGAGTAAGTCAAATGAAGTGCATTATGTATGGTGGTTAATATTAGTAGTAGTTGACTAAATTAAGCGAGGGTGCATAGGAAGCTGGAGTTAACAAGAGGTTAAAAATGGCGCGCGAATTCGTAGCTCGCAGCCTCGATCCCCTCTTGTAAATTACCCCAAGCAAATGGTGCCATGCCATGCCATGTGTGGTTCAGGGATTGAGATACGGTGCTGTTGCTAGTGTACCTGCAACTTAAGCAGTAACACTAGCACCACATGATAGCAAATCAATGGTTCAGATCAATGCATCACTGTAGCACCTGTATACTGTAGCAAAAATTATTGTTTTACGTGTTTTGTAGCAACGAATCTGAACCATTGGATAAAAGTACAAATGGTCTAGATTGCTTGCATTTCTTATTGTGCAGTTGCAGTACCAACTGCACCTGATCTCAATTAGTGGTTCAGGATACGAGGGATCAATGCCAAAAGGAGAACTGATGGTCGTTATCTTGAGAAAAGAGCAATCATATGCTTGCTTAAATTATCCTTACAAACAAGTTAGCCAAAGATTTGAAACTTCATTCGTTGACATATTGAGTTTAGACTTCCATGAAATTAAGATCTGAAGTATTTGTATGTAAAAGGAAAAATCTGTACATATGCCATTGCCTAGGAGAGTAGGAGTGCGTGAAATTAATCGTTAAAAATCAAATTCTAAAATTTCAAAGTCAATCTAAACCGATCACGTACGTCCAGTGTGTCAATTTTACTTGACATTTGATCTCAGTTCCTTTCGTTTTTACTCGTCTTTTTCATGCTCGAATTCATTCTACTCCGTTCTACTGTCTGTCACGAGAATTTTTACCGTGATTTCTCCCCTCTTTTACAGATTACTATTCAGCCCTTCTCACTTCTTTCCTGTTCTTTTCGGAATGAATAGATGGATACATACGCTTCTGGAACTCTTAAACATGTGATTTCATAAAACCTTTCTATATATTAATTACTTATAATAATGTTTTAAATCAAAATTTTAAACTTTATGATAGTAACTTCATTCATATGTAGTACTAAGGCTGAGTTCTTGAGTTAGGGTTAGGAGTTAATCTCTCCAACACGTAAAACGGAGCGACTCATTAGCACATGATTAATTAAGTATTTGCTAAATTTTTTAAAAAAATGGATCAATATGATTTTTTAAAGCAACTTTCGTATAAAAACTTTTTGCAAAAAATACACCGTTTATCAGTTTGAAAAATGTACACGCGAAAAACGAGAAAGATAGTTGGGAAGAGTAACAAAATAACACAGCCTTAAACAATTATCACAAATCATTCATATGTTCAGTCATTCAACACAAAATAACGGTAGAACACACAACTAAGGTTTTGTTTAAAAACATATTATTGTGCAGTGTATTACTATGAATTATCTGCTTACATAAATTAAATAATTTGCTAAATAAACTTGATAAATAATTTAAAACAAGTGGTCTAAGTATTATGATAAAAAAAGTTCTTTCAAAAAATGTATTTTTTAAACCATGAAGCAAACAATCCATTTCGACACTCCAGAAAGCAATTTGAAGACAACTAAAGCCAAGCTTTTTCTTTGTTTGTTTCTTCCATCACGTCTTTATCCGTGTTCCGTGGAAAATACTCTAATTGATCTCTCCGTGTTTCATCCCAAATTATAATATGACCTATACTTTTTTACACAGTCATCAATAATATAATTTAACTATTAATTTATTTCATGTTATATTTTTAATAAATATAAAATTAACATTGCATAAAAGTATTTTAAAATATAAATTTAGTAATATAACATGCATAATAATAATTAGTATAAATATGGTTAATATGATCATTAGTTATCGAGTTTATTTTTTTTTAGAAAAGAGGACACGCTATATTCCGTCTACCTCAGATTTTTAAACTACTGATAAATTTATTTTTAAGTTTATAGTAATTAAATTTTTTCTTAAAATTTAATTAGTCATACGTTAATAAACTTTTTTCATTTCATGTGTCCGTACTCAAAACTTCATCATCTCAAACTGGGCCATATCTAGCATTCCAGCTCGTGGGACTTGGCTATGGTGGCTATCTCTCCATCCTTGTGCCTGCATCGTCGTCTCCCTCATCTCTCTCTGTGTTTAAGGATGAGCACCAACAACAACTAGTGTAGTGTGGTGATGGGGGGAGAGGAGATGGAGGAGGAAGACAGTGCCCACTGAATGGGCACAGGCCGCCATTAAAGCATGCCTGCCTGCCATCTCTCTCCCCCCTCTCCGTGCCGGCCTCCCCCTCTGAACCCCCATTTAATGTCTGCGCTACGCCCATTAATGTCTAGACATGTAGAGAGAGAGAGAGAGAGTGAGTGACCACACATCATCCATCCATGGCTTCTCTCTCTCCTCCTCATCGGTTTGATTCTTGAATCTTGATTCTTTGCTGGTTGCTGCCGTTGCATCTGCATCAGCATCTGTTCTTGCGACATTTGCTGGTTTCTTGGTTGGAGTATGGAGTATCTACTGCTGTAACAACTCTGGTTGTGGTTGAAGAGGAGAGGAAGAGAGGAGAGAATAATTAATTGGGGCTTTTGGGAGATCGATTAATTTGGGTTTGGGGATGGATTCATGATTTGGACGTGTTGTGCGTTTGATGGGGGATGGCATGTGCAGGTTCGTTCAGCAGTCAAGATCGCCATAAAACGCAGCGTATGAGATGCGTACCCTTCTTCCTTGATTGGTTGTCTCCTCGCCTACCTCTTCTTCTTCATGAGATGGTAGTAATTCCTTCGTTTTTACCCTGCTCTCGGTTCATCTCTGATCTCGCCATACCGGAATATACATGTAATTACTGCATCGATCGTCAGCATGGTTACATCTGATAGGATTGTGTTAGTGATGCTATTTTAATCGATTGTGGTAGTAAAAGAGGAATAATGAGCAGATTAAGAAGAATAAGGGAAATGTAATGTGCATTCTCATGCGACAAAGCATGGATGGATGGCTTCTACTGAAGCCCTAGGAGATCGAGAGATCGATCGAGCTATATTCAACTATCTTCAATCCTTCATGGTCTGCTTCTTTTCTGAAGATTTCCTTTCTTTCTGTAGATTTCAGCAGCAGGAGATGAGAAGAAAAGGCTGATCACTTTGCAACGATTTAGATATACAGGGAGACTTGTGATCAAAATTCCCCTGCAAGAAGCAGAGTTCATGGCTACCGATCGATCTCTCGTCGTCGTCGTCGTCGTCTTCAGATCGAAGCAGGCTGCGCGATTGATTGCTAGTTTTTACTACTACTACTACTACACCCTCTTGGATGATGATGATGATGATGATGATGGCGAGACGGCTGGGTGATCGTCCTCCTTGCGCGCCGGCGGCCGCGGCGACGGTGGCGCGGCGCAGACCGGGATCACTGACCGGACGCTCACCGCTGGCGGCGCGTGGAACCCGCCGGAGGCGGCGAAGGGCCTCGCCGGTGCGACGCCGCCGTGGTGGTAGTACGGCGCGTAGTAGCACGGCGTCGGCGGCATTGCGTCCGCCCTGTCGCGCAGCATGACAGCGTGCAGCATCTGCACCAGCTCGGCGGCCTTCCTCCGCTCTTCCTCCAGCTCGGCGGCGGCGGCGGCGGCTCGGGAGCCGGACGCCGCCGCTTGCTGCTGCTGCTGCAGCAGGTGCAGGGGAGGCAGTATCTTGGGCCCGGCCGGCGGCGGCGGACGCCCCCATTGGTGTCTGTACAGCGACGGGCTCGGGGCGGCGGCGGCGGTGGCGGTGGCGGCGGAGGAGGAGCNCAAGACCCGCCGGCGAGATGCTTCTTCGGTAGAGACGCCGCCACCGCCGCCGCCTTCCCTTCGCCGCAATCATCCCGCGGCTTCAGCGCGGCGAGCACCCTAGCAACGACCACATGCTCCTGCTCCTCGCCGCCGCCGCCGCCGGGCTCCTTGCGCGCCTCCGGCACTGCACCAACCAAACCACGAACACGTCTCCTCCATTACACGATCTAACCAAGCATGGTGATATATATAATAAATCCGTGGTTCCTAGTCGTTCATTACTCTGCTTGAGCGAGGACCACGCCGCCATGGCGGCGTTCTTCTCCGCGTGCTTCTTGGTCTTCGCCGGGTCACCGGCGAAGCTCATCCCGGCGAGCTCGACCGTCGACGAGAACACCGGCGAGTGCCCCGGCCCCGACCTCACCGTCGTGTACACCGGCAGCTTCAGCCCCGCCCTGTGCGCCGTCTCCTGCAGCAGGTTCTTGTACACCCCCGTCTCATCCTACACCACCACGCCATGGACACCATCACACATCAACCAAGAAGAAGAAGAAAAGAAAAAGATGATGATGAAGATGATGAAGAAGAGAGGATTACGAGGACGCGGGCGGTGAGGGAGGAGGAGGGGCCGCGGAGGGAGAGGCGGGAGAGGGCGACCTCGGCGGCGGCGTGCTCGGCCTGGCGGAGCGTGGTGCAGTTGGAAGGGCCGTCGAAGGTCTCGCCATTGAAGGTGACGGTGGCCTTGAAGCGCGGCGCATGGTCGGGGCCTTCCCTCGTGCACACGTACGACGGCAGGCTGAAGCAGCTCCTCTGCGCCAGCTCCTGCAGCTGGTTCTTGTACATCCTCCTCCTACTCCCTAGCTACTCTCCTTCATTTCATCATGGCATCGATCTCCATTGATGGACACAAGAAAGAGAGAGAGAGAGGGGGAGATAAGCTAGGTGTTTGTTCTTGGGGAGATTGGATGGAGGAGGAAGAAGAAGAAGAGGAAGGTGAGAGTGTGTTTTACTACTAGTACTACTATAGTAGGAGTACCAAATGGTGCACTGTTTTGCTCTCCTCTCTTCTTATTATTTCCTTCTTGCTCATCTCCATCTCTTTCTCACTCTAGCCTCTCTCTCTCTACTGGCCATTGTTGTTTGTTTCTCTCTCTAGACACTATCACTACTACTAGTATTATGTTGTGGGTGTAGAGAGAGAAAGTAGGGCAGAGTGGGGAGGGTGAGAGGGGGGGCAGAGACACCTTCTGGTATTAATTGGGGGGGAGCATTTATGGTGTTTTGTAAGCATGCTGCATCCTCTCACACACACACACTTACCTAGAGCCAGTCGCTCGCTCATCTTCATCTCGCAGTGCGATGCATGTGTGTGCAGGCATCGATCGAGATCTCTCTCTAGCAAACCGAATCGACGGTCGTGATCACACCGGGTTTCGTTTTCTACCGCTGCTGTTTTCATCGAGATGTGATCGTCCTCGTCGTCGTCTTCACTCTCACCACCACGTGATCCCAACGACCCAAAGGTTTATTCAACATAGGAGTATAGGTCAAAAATATCATTTTATTTCGTTTGGTAAGATTTTTTACCTTGGTCTAATTTTTACGGGCTCGCAATATCAAATCATCTCTTTTGATCTTGAGAGTGTATACCAATACCACTCGTAGGTGGTGGCAGGTCGTGGCTATCAACCAACAATGACCATGATTTAACGAAACAAGGTTGTGACTTGTCACACGGAGAAGGTGATGTTGTAACCATACGCTGATACACATTTCCATGCTTACTTACAAAAGGAAGTATATAAGTTCAGAGTTAAACACAATTACACAATGACCAGATAAAAGTTTATTAGATATGCATCTTATCGTTACAAGTGGAGAATCGAAATTGATATACATGTGTCATGGCATACTTATCAGTATCATGACTTACTAATTATGTTTAAACTATAATGTTATGCTCTACGTATAAATAACTTAGGTGTTGTTTTTGCTAAAAGTGATAAGGGTTCTTACCCGATCATGCTAGATCCGTCTTGATACTTATAGTGTTTTGTGAAAACTGAAAGATGCTTTCGTGAGATAAATGAAGATGGGCTTTTTACCTGTGTGCCATTATAAAAGTTCAAAATTCGCTGTATACCATTGAGATGAAAAAAAGCTCCTCGGTATCCTTGTTCAAAGTTTTTTTTACCTACATACCACTTCCGTCACACTACCGTTTCATTCTAACAGAGCTGACTGTAGGCTGAGGCTAAAATTACCTTTATGCCCATCAGTAATTCTACTGTAGGTACAAAACACACCGTTCTTCCCCCATCTTGGTCGCTCTCTGTGGTTCGTTCCCCATCCTGAAACCCTAGGAGAGCTCTGCTCGATCCGGCCGTGAGGAGGGAGCCACGGCGTGGGCGGCTGGAGGGAGGACCGGGCGGCCGTGGCAGCAGGAGCTTCGCGCGGGCGGGGCGCAGGGATTCGCGCGGCCGGGGGCGCAGGGCTTCGCGCGGCCGGGGCATAGGGCATCGCGACCCCTGCGTCGCGGGCGTAGGGAGGGCTCCAGGCGGGGAGTGCAGGTGGTGCTGCGTCGCACGGCCCTTGCGCTACGGGAGCGGTGCTGCCTCGCGGCCCCTGCGCTACGGGAGATAGGCCGCGGGGCCTCACGCGGGAAGGCTGTAGGGCCCAGGCGTAGGAGATGGCGGACGACGAGCGACCAGCTGACGGGTGAGTTGCAACAATGCTTCAATTGCATTACATCAGTGCCATGTTTGCTTTGGTTGGGATTTGATTAAACTCTGTAGACATGTATGTTGTTCATCTTTCAATTGTAGGGATGAAATTGAATGGGGCTTTTTGAATCCACCGGAAATTCTACTATGGGACAATGTTGTAGTCCCATGCACCCCATCAATGCCAGCACCTAGCCATGTAGAACATAGCAAAGGAACTAAAACTGAGACTGTTACAGAGCTAGAAAATGACATGGTTGATGCTGAGGATAATTATCTGATGAATCCTGAACCAGAGAATGAACATGTGGGGGTTGATGAGGAGGGTTTATACCTTGACATAGCACCTGCTTTTCATGCAAATGCTAACACAACTGAGAAAGAGGATGAAGATTCAGAATCAGATTCAGACTCCGAATCTGGTTCTATGTCTGACTCCGATATGGATGCTGAGGTAGATGAGATTGTTAATGATAGATTGCCATCTCACATGCCTCAAGTTGCATACAACAAAGATGACCCTCCTATGGAAGTAGGAAACATCTATCCAAACATGCGTGAATTTAAGTTGGCTCTTGCTACACATACAAGGGTGCAGCAGAGGGTGTCAGCAAAGGATCCAAGAGTAGGCATCAGTGTCCGATCTGTCAGCAATATGGACATCATTGGTACACTTGTAAAGATGGTGACCCAGCAGATATAGCAGCAATGCTTGTTGAAAGGTAACATAGAGCCTGAACTTTATTCTTATTTTTACATGTTTACATTGTTGCTAACATATTTGTCCACGCAGAGGTCCACCTAAAAGGAAGAAAAAGAAGATAACAGTACCTAGTACTGAGCACAACATTGTGCCTGCAGCACCTGCACAAAGAATGGTCTTTCCAGTTCTGCCTACTGTTGTGGATCTATCAAAGAAAAGGAAGAACAAATCATCCTCATCAACTCGTGCGAAGAAACAAAAGAGTACTTCCAATACTTCATCAGCTGAGGCTAGTGACCCCTCCGTGAGGTAAGCTAATTTAAACATAGAGGCAATGTGGCATATTCCAAGCATAAATGATTAACCTAATAGATGAGATCAAAAGCTTAGATAACTACTTAGATATAACAATATTATCTTCCTCCCAGAGCAATTGACTTTACTGACTAGGGAAGAGTCACAAGAGCATAGTTTAAGCTCTTTTTAAGTCTTGATGGGAATATTATCTTCCTACTCTTTTCATTCCTACTCTTTTCATTCCTTTTATTTTCTCAATGAACAAACAAGCTAATCTAAAACTTTATTCTTACAGCAGTGAGAGAACTTGATTAATATTCTCAACTTTACACTTCTTGAACAACTGAACCTATCATCTTACTATATGTTTATTATTAACTCTCTGAAAGACTAGTGCATTACATTAATATTTGCTTTAACCTCCCTTGAGTAACAAGGCATGCGTTTGATGCCAACTATTCCAGGTAACCTAACTATAGGGTATATAATTTCCAGCAGACTTGTTTTTCTAACATAGCCTTTCAGTTTTCAAACTTACAGAGTTCAAAATACTTCCATCAAGAAATGTTTTTAGTCAATAGTCAGTACAGAGCATGAGACAGTAGTTTCAAATCCTAAACTGCTGCCACAGTTCAAATACTGAAAGCTTATCCTTTGCTAATTTCTTATAATTGTCTGTTCACCACTTTAATAGGTTAACTAAAGTTTGTACGCATGTCTTCTTTTTTCAGAGGATCTAGAACAGGATCAAATCACCTAGATCCATTTGCCATCATCTTCCCTTCAGGATCAAGTGAGCTGCACACAACTGACAAGAGCGCAAGTCAGCAACAGCGCAAGAAGAAGAGGGCCATTGCGAAGAAATTGACTCCAAACAAGGCTAGTCCAGCCATGTCAACCCGCAGCAAGGCCCCTACTACTTCCCCTTCTAGTCTAGCCATGGGAACTAGAAGCAAGAAAAAACTTAATCTTTGATGAGTTTGCATCTGTATGGCAAGCTTTTGTAGTACTTCAGGTCTGCATGACCAAGACAATGTTTAAATTAGGGGCGCCCTTAAATTAGTAATGATGTCAACGTGGCCATCTTTTGTGTGTAAACATGACTAGCTATGCACCTTATTAGTAATGAGGTCACTGTGACCATCTTTTGTGTGCAAACTTGATTCTATACAAAGAGAAGGGGGAATCAAAGGATCAAAGTGGCACCTAAGGAAAGAATGAAAATTTTGATGCATTCCATAACTGAGGGCAAATTTGTCTTTTCCACTGGCAGTTAACTGCTGTTACAAGCAAAACTGACCGAAGTGGCATCTGGGGAAAGAAAACTTTGGACAAAGGTACTGAGGAGCTTTTTTTCATCTCAATGGTATACAGCGAATTTTGAACTTTTATAATGGCACACAGGTAAAAAGCCCAATGAAGATCGAATTCACTCATGTAGGATGTGTTCATTGCTCAGGGTTCCTAACTTCATTCCACTCTTTTTCGCACTCACGTTTCTCAAACTAATAAATGGTGTGTGTTTTGTAAAAAAATTCTATAGAAAAATTGCTTTAAAAAAATCTATCGGTGACAAGGGACCGGGGGTGTCGAGACCAAAGGGAAGGGCAGCCACAGGGATCCACGTGGCCCGTTCCCCCGGAGGGGTCGGGCTCGAGGGTGACATGGCGGCTGCCCTCCCGGTTTTCCCCCGGGGTCGGGCCGCTCCCGTTTCTGCCCCGAGGGTTGGGGCGCCCCGACCCCCTGTGATTTTGGTGCCACGTGTGCAGGTTAGGTGAGCATGGCAGAGCTCACCTAACCGCATTTAATGCGGCGTGGCGCGTGCATATCCGGTCCGTGACCGGTCACAGCGAGTGACCGATCCAAGGTAGGAAAAACCGCCGGTAACCGCGCGGTTACCGCGGTTACCGCCCGTACCGCGGGGGTACAATTACCCGTACCGCGCGGTACGGTTTAACGAATTTCGGCCGAATTCAAAAATTTAAAAAAAAAGAAAAAAATCGAAAAAAATTGTGACAGTAGAGCTTGATTTGTAGTGTTTTATGGTGAAGAAATTTCTCAAAAAAGAGTAAAATTTATTCAAATTTGAAAGCAAAACGGAGAATATATTTGGAAATTGAAAAAATAAAAAGAAAATGGGCCGGCCCGTTACTGTGTAGAACTGTGCATCAGGCCCATAGAGGCCCGGGGAGGAGAAAATATCTCCTCCCCATCTCTACCGTCACCCCCTCGCTCTGTTCTCTCTCTCCCACTCCGTCCTCACCCTCGGCGACGCCCGACGTGGCCACTCCGCGCCTAGATCCATCGCCACCGCGCCGGCGAGAAGGGAAACCGCGCGGTAAGCCGCGGTAACCGCGCGGTAAACAACGGTAATCGGCCACGCCAGCTAGCGCACGGTAAGTCTTCTCGTACCGCGCGGTTTCTCACGGTAACCGCGCGATTTGCGTCTGTTATCGCGAGTATTTTCACGGTTGCTGTCGCATTTGTGGACGATGTCTGGTAGCAATAGCGTGCGGTAACCGCGCAATATCGTGCGGTAACCGCGATAAAACCGTGGTTACCGCGCACAACTCGCCGGTATAACGCGGTTTTGTTATTTTGTAATTTTGTAATTTTGTAATATAGATGCACTTTGTTATTTTGTAATATAGATGCACTTTGTAATATAGATGCTTTGTAATATAGATGCACTTTGTAATTTTGTAATATAGATGTTTGTAATATAGATGTACTTTGTAATATGGATGCGAAAACTGTGGTTTGTAATTTTGTAATTGTAAACCACAAATATAGATGCACTTTGTAAATTTGATTTCAAAAAAATTCTTTAGCTAGATTCGAAGCGTCTATTAGTACTATGTCACTATGTGTAAGTAGAATTTTTATGCGTATGTCATTAGTGAATTAAAAATGTAGCGTTGGTGATTTCATTTCTAATACTATACCTTTCACGTATGTTACATACAGGGTGGATATGGCAGATAGTAGGGACCCGGTGTGGGAGCACGGGGAGAGCATAGCACCTGGATGGCGTTGCAAGTATTGTCATCAGAGAAAGGCCGGGGGTGGAGCAACTCGGCTTAAAATTCATTTGGCTGGAAAAGGGAAGGGGGTTACGTATTGCAATTCAGTTCCTCCAGATGTCCGCGAATTCTTCAGGCGCGAGTTGGACAGGATAAAAGATGCAGGTGATACTCGTCACAGTGAGAGGGCAAGAAGGGTTGAAGCGGCTGGGGTCAACTATTATGACCTAACAGGTGATGCCGACGAGGAGGAACAAATGGAAGCAGCCATGCAAGCCTCACGGGAAGAGGCGAGATTTAGGAGGGGTGTGGAGCAACGAGGTGGCACATATGAGCATGGCGGTGGCAGTGGATCCGCTGAGCCCGAGGCACGGAAAGGAAGAAGCAACCCAATTGCCAGTTTGTTGCGTAGGGCTACATCTCACAGGGAGTCACCTTCTGTGAGAGATTACAACCTAGCATCTGCCAAGTCTCCTGTGCAGACACGCATCGATACAGGATTCTTCACAAAGAAAGGGAGGCAAGCTAGGGAGGCCATTGGTGAGTCATGGGCAAGGTTCTTCTACACCTCCGGCATTCCTGCAAGAAATGCTGATAATCCATACTTTGTCAGCGCCGTTCGAGAAACATAGAAGTGGGGTACGTATGCATTTCATATGGATTTACATTGTTCTAACAGTTCGCACACTAATTATTTGGCATTTGTACATTGTAGGTGAAAACATACCTTCTCCAAGTGGTAAGGACATTGATGGGAAGTATCTTGACGCTACAGAGAAGGACGTCAAGAAGCAATTCGACAGGTTCAAACGTGATTGGAATGAGTACGGGGTTACTTTAATGTGTGATTCTTGGACAGGACCGACGGGTATGGCGGTTATCAACTTTTTGATATATTGCAATGGAATCTTGTTTTTCCACAACTCTGTTGATGCCACGGGCCAAAGCCAAGATGCTAACTTCGTACTAAAGGTGACGACGTTCCTTCAACACTTTAGCCTCATTTGATAACATTAAGTGTAGTGTTTGAGGTCTTGTTTAATTTTTATGATTGTCCAATGCAGGAGATAAGAAAGGTGGTACGCGAAGTAGGCCCCCAACATGTCGTTCAGATTATCACTGACAATGGGTCTAACTACAAGAAGGCTTGCAGATTGCTGCGGCAAGAGTATCCAACAATTGTGTGGCAACCTTGTGTGGCGCACACAATTAACTTGATGCTTAAGGAGGTTGGAAAAATACCGGACCATGAAATGGTGATTGAGAGTGTGAGAAAAATTTGCAGATGGCTATACAACCATTCCAAGTTGCATGCCATGATGGTGGTTGCTATAGGTGGTGAACTGGTTAAGTGGAATGCTACAAGGTTCGGCACAAACTACATGTTTCTTGACAGCTTCCTCAGGAGGCGAGATCAGTTCATGCAGTGGATGGCTTCCTCTGGGTTCATGCAAAGCAAATTCAGTGGCACAACTGAGGGCAGGTATGCACACGCATGCCTATCTAGCATGTCTTGGTGGGAGAACTTGCAGGCAGTAGTCAATTCAGTTCAGCCGATGTACTCCTTCCTTCGGTTTGCTGACGAGGACAAGAACCCCAATTTGAGTGAGGTTCTTCTAAGATATCAATTGTTGAGAATGGAGTACGACAGTCTTTTTGCCAACCAAAGGGATAAATTCGAAGCATACATGGCAATTGTTAACAGAAGGATGCACGACCTCTGCAATGGAACTCTAATCAATGCCAGTAAGTAGCCGACATTACATGATGAGAAAATTGGTATTGTACGACTCTCATCGATTTTGTTTCATGATTTGCAGGTGCGGCATTGAACCCTATGACTCACTACCAATACTCTCCAAGTGCCTCCATCTTCCAAGACCTCCGTCAGGCCTTTGAGTGGATGACGGACATCGATACGGCCGCCGTCGCTTTGCTGGAGGTTGAGATGTATCGCCGTAAGACTGGTGAATTTGGGAGGGTCCTTGCAAGAAAGATGGCCACCGATGGAAAAACTTCCCCTGGTATGTTTGTAATCATTTGCACATGTCATATGTCCTGCTGCTTTACACGTATTCAGTGTTGTAAATTGACATGGAAATTGGCATGTGCAGCACAATGGTGGTATATGTTTGCCTCAGACACGCCGAATTTGAAGAGGCTTGCGTTGCGTATGGTTGGTCAATGTTGCTCTTCAAGTGGATGTGAACGGAACTGGAGCACATTCGCATTCGTACACACAAAGGTCCGTAATAAACTTACCCACAAGAAGCTGAGCAAACTAGTTTATGTCAACTACAACCTTCGCCTGCGCATTCAGCTCGCAAATGCCCAAGTAAGGAAGGAGGATGACGATCCCCTTCAAAGACTAGCGGACCTATCATTCTATGAAACTAACAATCATGTTAAAGAATGGATGGATAATGCTCGGTCCAATGCTAACCCAGAACTAGATGAAGACTCAACTGAGAGTGACGCCCCCCTGCCTAGTCCACTTGTAGCCAACCTAGTGGACTTGACTGACCTGCGCAGAACCACGGGAGCTTCTTCATTGCAGAGTGGGCTGATGCGAATGTAGGTGACACTCATATTGGAAAAAGGAAGACTCGGCAGCCACCAAAAGCACCTACATCCAAAAGAGCTAAGGGCAAAGGTCCACAGTCATACAATGCTGATAGCGATGAAGAGACCGAAGGAAGCCCAGACTACCAAGAGTCGAATGATAGTAGCTCAGGAACTGATTCAGATGACGGAGACAACGGTGGTCAAGGAGGGCAACGCACCACTGAAGTGCCTTCTAGAAGTCACCACAGCCCTATTCAATTCACAGGTGAGATGTGCTTCAATTACCATTTAGACCTTTACCATCCATTTCACTATTGATTAATTTTCTTCCTACAATTTCATTTGCAGGTGAGGCCGACTTCACTCACGCGACTCAGGACCGTGATCACGGTGCTCCAAGCTCTCAACGAACTACGGTTTCACCGAGTGAGCACCAACAACGACAGCATCTTGACATACCACAGGATAGCTACAGCTCATTCAGTGCCTCTAGTATTGAAAGTGGCTATCCAACGTATGCGTACGAGTGGCAAGAGCCCCAGTGGTACACTCAATTGTATGCTCAGTGGCAAACAACATCATCATGGACAGGTCAAAGTTGGGAGGAATACAAGGCAGGGTTGCTACACTCGCATGGCTTGATGCTCATGTCCACAGAGGAGTACAACATGGCATATAATCAGTGGAACTTATAGCTTGCTCTATGCTGGTATGTCCTTCTATTTCCTTTCATTGAAAACAAAAGTTGCTTGCTCTATGTTGATATGTTGCTATGTGAACTATCATATTGTGGATGTTATATTATGGACATGTGGACACCTTGTGCGATATCTTGAGATTATTGATTGTTGTTGTCGACATATTATCTTATTATCTTATGAATTGTTCAATTGATTTCAAGTCCGTAATATAGAAAAGATCATGCCAAAATTTTTTTTTATACCCACAAGTATTGTTCAATTGATTTTATGTCCGTAATATAGAAAAGATCATGCCAAAATTTTTTATAGTATACACATAAGTAACCTACATATTTTACTTATTATCCACAAATTCTATACATTTTTAAGCATTTCTCTGATTTTTTTAATTTTATTTTTCATTTCGTTCTTCCTTGGATCAAACATTGCGCGGTAACTGCGCCATACCGCGCGGTTACCGCGCCATACCGCGTGGTAACCGCGGCCGATACCGCGGTTTTGAATTCAAATTTTTGATTTTTGAATTTGTCACGGTTTTGCGCGGTAACCGCGGTTACCGCCGGTTACCGCGCTACCGCCGACCGACGGTAACCGGGCGCAAAACGGTAAGGGCAACCCTGGACCGATCGCAGACCGGTCAGATCACGGGTTAGGTGGCGCCAGGCGGCCTGCAGCACGCCTCGCCCCGTCCCGTCGGAATGACGAGAGCCCTCTGTCTCTCGTCTCTTAGCCGGAGTTGGCGTGCCAACTCTTGGAGTTGGTATGTCAGCCCCGGTCAGATGCTTTCCCGATTCCGGCGCAGGCGAGACGAGAAAGTCGCCCGCCATTTAATGAAAGTTGAAACGGGCGTCCCCTGGATGGGTCGACTGGTCGAGCAGAGACGTGCTGCGGCGTCCGTCAGAGGCTGCTTCCGGCAGTAGGATAGCCCTAAATGTAAAAGAATATTTTCTTTCTTAGGCAGCTCGTGGCCCATGTGGTAGCCCCTTGCCATATAAAAGGAGGCCCAGGCCTAGGAGAGGAGGGGGAGGACTCTGGCTGACTCGGTCTGGGGGCTGGACTCTCTCTGAATCCTATCACACTCTCAGATCTACCAGAACACAGAAGTAGGGTATTACGCTTCTTAGCGACCCGAACCTGTCTAAACCGCCTGCGTTCACGCGTTTTTCTTTCGCTGAGATCCCACAAATCAGGGGCAAAGAATTTCACGTTGCGCCCCCGGCCGAACCAGCAAAGGGGGACCTGCGCGGTCTCCCGGTGAGGAGTTTCACCCTCCGTCATCTGGCGCGCCAGGTAGGGGGCGCGCGCGTGTTTTTCTGAGCCCCATTTCCTTTTGTGTGCGCCAAGCTTCGCCAGGTCAGCCCTATGGCCGAAAAGGCAGTGGCGTACGATCCTTCCTTGAGCGCCAGCGGTGATGGCGGGGAGCAAAACCCGCGCCATCGGGTTCGCACCCCGTCGTCCCCCTCCCGCCGGAACCTTGGGCAGGGGAAGGCGCCTGAGGAAGTCGAGGGATCCGTGACCTCGCCCCCCGCAGGCGATGAAGGAGGACGGCGAGACGAAGTGCGTCTTCGCCTCACCTATGGTGATGGCGGCACGCCCCAGGGCGCGCTCCAGGCGGCGGGCGCGCTCTTGCGTCACCCGCCCATCGTCCCCGATCCAGAGACCCCGACGCAGCTTTGGCTGGATGACGTGGCCAACCTGGTCATGACGACGCAGCAGCGCCTAGGCACCGGCAGGCGGTCTTCCGCCACCGGGACCTCTGGCGCAGCCACCGTCGGCTCTACGTCATCGAGGCGGAGGGGACGACGGGCAACGGCCGGCACCCGCCGTTCGTCCGCGGTTCCCTCGTCAACGCCTCCGACTCATGAGAATATGCATGGGAGGCCAAACGCCCGGCTCGATATCGAGCGCCGACGCGACGCTCGTCGCGCCGCCCATGCAACGGAAGGCGCCTCCTCTAGGGCGCCGCCCCTTTCTGGTCACGGGGGCCGGGCCCCCGTGTCCCCGGTTGGTGGTGCCGGTTGTTGAGCCTTCGTGGCGAGCCTTCGGAATGTCCGTTGGCCCCCGAGGTTTCGGCCCACCATCACCGAAAAATACGACGGAAGCGTCAACCCCGCCGAGTTTCTCCGGATCTACACGACTGGAATAGAAGCCACGGGGGGTGACGACAGGGTCATGGCGAACTTCTTCCCCATGGCCTTGAAGGGCCAGGCGCGGGGTTGGCTAATGAACCTGCCACCCGCGTCGGTCCACTCCTGGGAGGACTTGTGCCAGCAGTTCACCACGAACTTCCAAGGCACATATCCGCGCCCAGGCGAAGAGGTGGACTTGCACGCGGTACAGCGGAGGGACGATGAGTCTCTCCGCTTGTACATCCAGCGGTTCTGTCAAGTCCGCAACACCATACCTTGCATCCCTGCACATGCGGTTATCTACGCATTCAGGAGGGGCGTGCGGCACAACCGCATGGTCGAAAAGATCGCCTCCAAGGAGCCCCAGACTACCGCGCAGCTTTTCAAGCTCGCGAACCGTGTGGCTCGCAAGGAGGAGGCCTGGACCTGGAACTCCTCCGGCTCTGGAGCGACGGCTCCGGCTGCCCCCGAGTCCGCCGCTCATTCAGGGCGGCGGGACAGGAGGAAGAAAAGGTCGGCCCATTCCAACGACGAGGGTCATGTCCTCGCCGCCGAGGGCGCTTTGTGGGCCCCCCGAAAGGGGAGGCCCGTGGGCGACAAAATGAAGGAGGCCGGCGCTCCCGGCAGAGAGCGCCCGGCCGGCAGGTGGTGCACCGTGCACAACACCTCCCTCCACGACCTCGCCAACTGCCGCGCGGTCAAAAGCTTGGCCGAGCGGACGAGGAAGTGGGAGGAGGAGAGGAGGCAGGAACGCCGTGAGGGCAAGGCCCCGACGATTCCCACCGGCAACCGGCGAAGTGAGGCCAAACAGAAGGCCCCCGCTGAGGATGTCGACGATGGCGATGATGACCTGGGCTTTCAGGAGCCCGACGTCGCCACCGTTGATGGGGGAGCGTGCGCTCACGCTTCTCGCCAAAGCCTCAAGGCCATGAAGCGAGAGCTTTTGGCCGCGGTCCCTACCCATGAGGCGGCGCGGCGGGCGCGTTGGTCAGAGGTCACCCTTACCTTTGACCGGACCGACCACCCGCCATGCGTTGCCCGGGGAGGACAGATCGCGATGGTGGTCTCCCCCACTGTCTGCAATGTGAAGTTGAGGCGCATCCTGATAGACGGTGGCGCAGCTCTCAACATCCTCTCCCTCGCGGCCTTTGATGCCATCAAGGCCCCGGGGATGGAGCTCCGGCCATCCCAGCCAATCATTGGCGTGACGCCGGGGCACACCTGGCCGCTAGGTCACATCGACCTCCCGGTCACCTTCGGTGGCCCCGCCAACTTCCGCACCGAGCAGGTGGACTTTGATGTGGCGGATCTCAATTTGTCCTACAACGCGGTCCTGGGAAGGCCCGCGTTGGTGAAGTTCATGGCAGCCACCCACTATGCCTACCTCCAGGTGAAGATGTCGGGCCCAAGTGGCGCCATCACTGTCCACGGCGACCTCAAAGTCGCGCTTGCTTGTATGGAGCAGCGCGCGGACCGCCTCGCCGCGGTGTCCAAGCCTGCGGGCGACGGCGAGAGGCTCAGCGCCTCCACCTCGCCCGCCCCGAGGCAGCGGATGGCCTCAGGCGACGAGGTCCCAGTGAAGGAGGTCGCCCTGGGCAACGGCCCGTCCAAGACCACCCGGATTGGTGGTCTCTTGGACGACAAATAGGAAGACGCGCTCATCTCCTTCCTGCGGGCAAACGCCGACGTCTTCGTGTGGAGACCGTCAGACATGCCTGGGGTCCCCAGGGAGGTGAACGAGCACCGTCTCGCCGTGCAGCCGGTCGCAAGGCCCGTCCGGCAGAAGGTGCGGCGGCAGGCCCCAGAGCGCCAATCCTTCATCCGTGAAGAGGTGGCGCGGCTTCTGGAGGCCGGATTCATCCGTGAGGTCATCCATCCGGAGTGGCTCGCGAACCCGGTTGTCGTCCCCAAGGCGAACGACAAGCTCCGGATGTGCATTGACTACACCGACCTCAACAAGGCATGTCCTAAGGACCCTTATCCCCTGCCACGCATAGATCAAATTGTCGACTCCACCACGGGGTGCGACCTTTTGTGTTTTCTAGATGCATACTCAGGATATCATCAGATTCGCATGGCTAGGGAGGATGAGGAAAAAACTGCATTCATTACCCCTGTAGGGACTTATTGTTATACAACCATGCCCTTCGGGTTAAAGAATGCAGGTCCTACTTTTCAGCGTACTACTCGTATTTCTTTGGGTAGTTAGATAGGACGCAATGTTGAGGCCTACGTCGATGACTTGGTTGTAAAAACGCGCAACCAAGAGACCTTGCTCTCAGATTTAGCAGACACTTTCGAAAGTCTCCGCTCCGCCCGCATAAAACTGAACCCCGAAAAGTGTGTGTTCGGTGTGCCTGCGGGCAAGCTTCTCGGGTTCTTGATCTCTGCCCGAGGCTTTGAGGCCAACCCCGAGAAGATACGAGCTATAGAGCGGATGCGCCCCCCCAGCAAGCTTAAGGACGTGTAATGCGTCACCGGATGCATAGCTGCCTTAAGCCGATTCATATCGAGGCTGGGAGAGAAGGCGCTGCCCCTATTTAAGCTCCTCAAGTGCTCCGGGCCGTTTACCTGGACGGAGGAGGCTGAGCAGGCCCTCACCCAGTTGAAGGTATACCTCATTTCCCCCCAATCCTGGTCGCCCTGGAGCCAGATGAGTCGTTGCTACTCTACCTGGCGGCAACCCCGCAGGTAGTCAGCACGGCGTTGGTTGTGGAGCGCGACGAGGACAGCCCTCGGCCCGCGCGCCCCCACCCTGTGCCGACTCGACCCGGGACAGAGAAGGAAGGAGAGGTCCCCAAGCCGGACGGCGGCCTAAGGCCCCTGACGACCGGATGTGGCCCTCTGCCCGCTCGTCCGACGGCGCCGGACGCCCCCGACCCCCAAGAAGGCCCCGGGGCCACTGCGGGAAGGCCGCGCCCGACGCCCTCCGACCCCGAGGTCGTCGGCACAGAAGCCGAGTGGGCCCGGCAAGGCCCCTCCGATGACAAGCGCCCCGGGAACGGTGCCCTCAACGAAAAGGACAGGCCCCGCCGAAAGGTGCAGCAGCCTGTCTACTTCGTTAGTGAGGCGCTGCGGGCCACTAAGACCCGATACCCTCAGGGCCAGAAGATGCTCTACGCGATTCTGATGGCCTCGAGGAAGCTGCGCCATTATTTCCAGGCGCATCGGGTCACGGTGGTCACGTCCTACCCCCTCGGCCAAATCTTGTGCAACCGAGAGGGTACTGGACGGGTGGTAAAATGGGCAATCGAACTCTCCGAATTCGACTTGCGCTTTGAACCACGTCACGCGATCAAGAGCCAGGCCCTCACCGACTTCGTGGCGGAGTGGACCCCGGCTCCCGAGCCCGATCTCGCACTTTCCGCCCCCGAGGCCAGCACGAGCCCCTCGCAGCTGCCTCACGCCACATACTGGGTGATGCAGTTCGATGGCTTCCTGGCCCTTCAGGGCGCCGGCGTGGGGGTTACCTTGACCTCGCCAAGCGGAGACGTCCTCAGATACTTGGTTCGCCTAGATTTTCGGGCAACCAACAATATTGCGGAGTACGAGGGACTCCTTGCGGGACTCAGAGTGGCGGCCGGAATGGGGATCCGCCGCCTCCTGGTTCTGGGCGACTCCCAGTTAGTCGTTAACCAGGTCTCCAAGGAGTACCGGTGCTCCGACCCGCAGATGGATGCCTACGTCCGCAAGGTGCGGCGTATGGAGCGCCATTTCGACGGGTTAGAACTTCGGCACGTTCCCAGACGGGATAACGCGGTCGCCGACGAACTCTCGAGGCTCGCTTCATCGCGAGCCCCGACCCCACCGGGTGCCTTTGAAGAAAGGCTGGCCCAGCCGTCGGCGCGACCCGATCCCCAAGGGGAAACGGACGCGCCTGCACAGCCCCCGAGGCCCGTCGGAGTCCAGGCGTCGGGACCCGGGGGGGCCGAGCCCGGCCCCCCAAGATTGATCGCCTGGATGACTAAGATCCATGCGCTCCTCAAAGATCAGACTCTACTCGAGGACCGCGAAGGGAGTGAACGCGTCAGTCGCATCTCCAAGCGCTACGTGCTGGTGAAAGGGGCCCTCTACCGGCACGGGGCCAACGGAGTCCTCCTGAAGTGCATTCCTTGGGAACAAGGCGTCGAGCTTCTTGTCGATGTCCATGAAGGCGAGTGCGGAGCCCACTTCGCCTCGCGCACCTTGGTCGGCAAGGCCTTTCGCCAGGGTTTCTATTGGCCGATGGCGCTCCACGACGCAGCGGACCTGGTCCGACGATGCAGGGCGTGCGAGTTTCACGCCAAGCAAATGCATCAGCCAGCTCTTCGACGACTACTGCGAAGACATGGGCATCAAGCTCTGTTTCGCCTCACCCGCCCACCCCAGAAGCAACAGCCAGGTGGAGCGCGCCAACGCGGAAACCCTCAAGGGCCTCAAGACGAAGACCTTCAACATCCTCAAGAAGCATGGCGACTCGTGGATCGAGGAGCTGCCAGCGGTGCTCTGGGCGAACCGAACCACCTCAAGCCGAGCAACGGGGGAAACGCCCTTCTTCCTCGTCTACGGCGCGGAGGCGGTCCTCCCATCCGAGCTCACCCTGAGGTCCCCTCGGGCCACCATGTATTGCGAGGCTGATCAAGATCAGCTTCGCCGAGACGACCTCGACTACCTGGAAGAGCGAAGGCGGCACGCGGCCCTCCGAGCCGCGCGCTACCAGCAAAGCCTGCGGTGCTACCATCAGCGCCATGTCCGGGCCCGATCACTTTGCGTCGACGATCTCGTCCTACGTCGCGTCCAAACGCGTGCTGGACTGAGCAAACTCTCACCAATGTGGGAGGGTCCATATTGAGTGATCGGCGTCCCCCGGCCGGGCTCGGTTCGATTGGCCACGGGCGACGGCACAGAGCTACCTAACCCGTGGAACATCGAGCATCTTCGCCGCTTCTACCCATAAGGGGGTCGAGTGTCGTACCTCGGGCTCAGGCCAACCCTGCGCCCTCCTCGGGCACGCAGGGTTGGCCGAGGGCTCCCACATGCACATACTTGTTTATTTCTTTCCTAGCATTTTCAATTTCCTAAGGACCACGCCTGTGTTATCGTTTCCTTTTGAAAAGTCTTGACTTGAGTCAGTCTGGTCGTGCTCGACCTTGCCCTCGGCAGCTCGGGTCATCTAAAACCGCCAAACGGGGCCCAGAACCGAGCCGTGCCCCAGGGCGCGGTGAACTCCGGGGGGGAATCGGCAATGGCCCACAATCGGGTCCTCATAACCCTCAGTCACCGCACTCCCGCCCTGGCCAGTCTCGACATGCGGATCTCCCCAGGCACTAGCTCCGACCCGCGCCGCTTGAGGCTAGGGCCCGAGCACGAGCCCTCACTCAAGCCAAGATGCGAAAGGATCGCGACACAGACCATCCATATCACGCGCATATAGCAAGCATAGCTAACATAGAAATTAAAATCTTGTTTGATTGCAGATAAAATGAAGCTAGTTTGTACAAGCATTGGCTCAAAGGCCTCAGAAGATGAAGGAATAAAAAATTAAGATACGCGGGGGCCCGGGGGCTCACTCCGACGTGCCCGGGTTGTCGGCCTCGCTGTCGCTGTTGTCGTCGGCACCATCGTCGCCGTCCTCCTCCTCGTCGGATTCGAGGGCGAAGACGAGTCGAGGGGCCGTCCCCTCGAAGCCGTGGATGATTTGATCGGCGGCATCACGGACTTGGGCGCGCGCGTTGTACTCGGTTCTGGGAGGGAACTCTTCCAGCGCCGTCCACGGGGAGAAATCGGGGTCCCGGGCTTGGTAGCTCGCCAGCACGAGCTCCACCGCTCTCCTGGTGAGGTCCCTTGAGGAAGACTTGACCGTCTCCTCGATCTCCTCGGGGAGCCTCTCAAGGTCCCCGGCCATCTCCGAGAGGCGCTGGGCGAGGCCCCCCGGTTGGCGGCGTACTTTGCGTACCGATTGCTCTAGATGCCCGCCTGACGCCCAGCGCGGTCGAGGCGGGAGACGGCGTCCCTGTTGACGCCAAATCCGTACCGCCGATGAGGATCCGGCATGCAGACACACGAAGGCCTAGGAGATCTGCTTAGCTCCAGTGCAGGTCCTAAAATTGATGAAGCGCGGGCGTGCCAGTCAGTTTGATCCTGCCACTGACAAGATATGCAAAACAACATAACAGAAAGTCTATCGGCCGATAGGCCGATAGGGCAAAAACGTATCGGCCGATAGGCCAATAACCAGAACAACCGATCGGCCGATGAGCCGATGGCACAATTCCAGCCGATGTACTGCACAAATATCTATATAGAGACGATCGGCTGACGATAACATGATGATGTAGCAATATGATATAGCATAATCCAGATAAATATAAGATAAACATTTGATATGAAGATTAAAGCACACATCGGCCAGAAGTCCGATGGCATAAACTCTCAACAAGCAGATAAACAATGAATACTCTGCTGTCATCGGCCAGATCCAATCTATACGTAAAACTCTTGGGCCGATGCAACGTCCAGATAACTCACCGGCTGAAACCCCGGTGAAACCCTTATTGGCAGCCAACAAGCAGGCTAGAGATTACGGTTCTAATCACGACTTAGTAGATCAAATTGGACTGATGCAGCACTAAGTATGAAAAGAAACGCAAGACCTAGACAATCAAGCCCTTGACTGATTTTCAGGGTGGTGGATACCTTAGCCAATCTAATCTAGCAAGGTGATTTAGTCAATACCGGCATAAACCCTAAAGCGAATCTCAGCCGATAAGACTAAATCAAGAAGCCGAACCAGATTGACTAAGATATATGATAGTAGGTGCTTACGTTGACGAGATCAGAACGTTGAAGCCCTAGCCCCGACAGCGCAGGCAGCCATAACGAGACTTACCCTTCGTGTGAAGGGCATGAACTCGCCGAAGAAGACGAAAGTAAAAAGGTTGGCGATGCGCCGAAGTTGATTGATCGTGAGATGTTTTACATGAGCCTTGGGCTTACATATTTATACCCATAAGCTAACAAAAATCCTAACAGAATACAACTCAAACTTTCCTAAAGATAAAAGGAAAGATAAAGTTCTTGCCGGACACTAACACACTTTCCTAAAGATAAAACAGAAAACTAACAAACTCTTCCTAATTAAGAGATACAAGCCGCATCCTTCTCAAACTCGGTCTTCTCTGGATAAGATCTTCCCGAATCTAACAAGAATCCGACTGCTATTGGTGGTTGGTTTGAGATAACCCACATCGGCCGATGTAGAACTCTAGGCCGATACTAGCTTTGAGCCGATATAGATCCTGGGCCGATGAGGACTTCGGGGCTTACCAAATTCTGGTGTTAACAGTCCCGAAGCATGCCGGGCCCTACCTCGTTCACCAGCCGGAGGGCCTCAACCTCCCCGGCGGACGAGTCCAGGGCGCCCAGCAGCTCGGCGATGGTGTGCTCGGCGGCTGTGAGGCGGGCGGCCAGATCGCCGTGGCCTGCGGCCGCCCCGCAGCTGCGCACCTGCGCGTCCAGCTCCCTCGCCCGCGCCTCGAGTTTAGAGGCCCGCTGGTTCAGCGCGTCCCTCTTGGCGCAGGCGCTTTCCAGATTGCGACACGCCCGGAGGAGCAGACTGTCCGCCTGCCGCTGCGCCGCGGCCTCGGCCTCCTCAAGGGCTCGCCCCCGCTCGACGAGCGCGTCTTCGCAGAGGCGGAGTGCGGACTCCTGCTCGACGGAGGCAGCCTCGTGCGTCGCCAGCGTCGCCTCCCGTGTGGCGGCGACAGTCTCGCGTGCCGCCAGCGTCGCCTCCTTCGCGTCCAGGGCGCGGGCGCGCTCCTCCAGCGCCTCCAGCTCCCGGGCACGGAGGTCAAGGGCCTCGGCCCACCGGCGCACGGCGGCCTCTTGCACGAGCAAGCGCGAGGCCCGTCCCCCGAACATAGTGAGGCGCTCCTCCAGCGCCATAGTGCGGGCCTCTAGGGCCTCCTCGCGCTGGCGGATCGCCGCCTCGATCTCCGCCGCCCGCCGCTCCTGGGCAGCGGCGGCGTCGAGAACTCCACGAGCGGCGTCGAGCTTTTCCTCCAGCTCCACCACCCGGCTCCCGTATTCGAGGCGGAAGTCGTCCCGCGCCCCGTCGAGCACGGCGGTGGCGATGAGGGCAGACTCCCACTCCTCCTCCACTTCCCGAGCGATTTCCGCCAGGGTCCTACGGCGAGCCTCGAGCTGCGAGGTGTGCAGGTTGTGCACCTTACGGCCGGCCTCCACCATGGCCTCCACGGAGCGCCGTCCCTCCTCGACGCGCGCCCACGCGGCGTCGATTTCTGCCCGCTCCGCCTGCAGGGCCTGCATTTCGGCGCTTAGCCCGTCCAGCACCGTGCTGTTGGCCGTGGCCAAGGCCTGCAGGAGGGGCTCCGCGCTCAGCAGGGCAGCGGAGGAAAGGGGGGAAGGCCACCTCGGTGGTGGTGAAGCACGGCTCGGCTCGCCGATCGGTGCGTTGGCCTCGGGGGCCTTTCCCGAGGCCGGCTCATCCGGAGCGCCGCCTGGGGCGTCGGGCCCCGGGTGCGCCCCTCGTCACAGGCGGCCTCGGTGGCGGCCTCTGCCTTGGGCGCAGTCGGGTCGGGGACCTGGGTGGCAGCCTCGGCCGCCGGCGCCTCATGCGCGCGCGCCGCCTCTGCCTCCCGGGCAGCATCCTCGGCCCGGCGGACCCTGGCCGCCTCCCGAGCAGCCTCCTCGGCCTGGCAGACTCGGGCCACCTCCCGAGCAGCCTCTTGAGCTTCCCGTAGATGGCCTGCGGCTTCCTGCAGGTCGGCCTCCCACCTCCGAGCCTCTGCGGTCGTTGTCTCCCCGGCCTCGGGCCAGCCGGCCTTGGAGTGACGCGTGGAGCTGGACGGGATCTCGCTGAGGCAGAAGAAAAATACGAAACAAAAAGAGATAAGTAAAGACGAGCCCTGGGGGTTTGGGAATAAGAGTGTGGCCGCTGTGGGTGAGGGGTCGAACCTGCGAGGTGGCCGGCTGAACGACCACTTTGGGGGCGTGATGAGGCTCCCCCTGCACGGCTCGGTCTCCCCCATCTTGCGGAGCCGCTTCTTCTTCCGCTCCCCCTCGGGCTGGGGCGTCGGTGCGGCGTCCTCCGGGCGCCTGCCGCTGACGCGCACCGCCCCGCCCCCTTGGGGAGGAGATGGAGGAGGGGTCGCCTCCTGCTTCCTCTTCCCCTTGGCGTCGGCAGGGCGGCTGCCCCTCGAACCCCCGCCGCGGGGCCCAGAAGCATGGCCCCCTCCGGGAGTAGATTGATCCCCTCTGCGGCTGCCACCCGCGCCATCATGGCCTCGGGGGGGGCGATCCCCCAACGCGCCGACCACCTGCATGATGGCCAGGATGTTGGCGCGCTCTGGGTCGCTGCAGAGGGGGAGGATCCCCCGAGGGATGAGGGATGATTCCACGGAGCTAAGGTTTAGCACCCGTTGAACCACCATCCTGAAGTCCTCGGGGTCCCAATCCCACTTACGCCCCTAGTGGGTCCTTAGGAGGTCCTCGGTCCCGGTGTACTCCCAGGCGCCCCGGGCGCGTCGCCGGAGCGGCACGATCCGGCGGCGGAGGTAGTCGCCGAACACCATGGCCCCTGTGAGCCCCTGGGTTCGCAGGCCCGCCAGGCGATCCAGGACGACGTCGTAGCCGTCCCTCAGATCCACCGTCGCCCGCCAACTTGGCGCCTGCACTGGGTCGCGCTTCGTCGGGGAGGGAGGTGTAGAACCAATCGCTCTTCCAGTCGTCCCACTTCTTGCAAAGGACGCACGGTTTGTAGCGGTTCAACACCTGCCCCCACGGCTGGAAGTAGCAGTCACCGACCACCGTCGGCGGCGATACCGACTGCACGATGAAGAACCACCGAAACAACCGAAGGGATGGGCGCACCCCGATGAACATCTCGCACAGGTGTGCGAAGATGGCCAGCGTCATCACCGCGTTGGGGGTGAGGTGCGCCATCTGGAGGCCATAGAACTCCAGAACATCCATGAAGAATGTGGAGAATGGCGGGATCAAGCCCGCCATGGCGAAGGAGAGAAAGAAGACGGACCGCTCCGGGTAGTGCGGCGCTGGGCGTCCCTCGCCCAGCGCGACCACCTCCCGGGTGGCAAATTCCGGCATGAACCGGCACGGCAGCCCGGCCTGCCTCTCGCTGGTGATGCGAGAAGGCGGCAGCACGCTGCCGTCAAGCGGCGCGGAGCTCCGTGTCATGGCGCCGGCGGAGGGGGAGCTTGAGAATGAGAGCGCGTGGCGAGAGTAAGGCGAGAGAAACGAGAGAGCTAGAGCATGGATGGCAAAGACAAGGAAAAAGTGACGAGAGGAAGGAAACGAATCCCTTCCTCGGTGCCTTTTATGCCCTTGCCTCCGCCGCGCTCGGCTCCTCGTTTCCCGCGCCCACTTCCTTGCCCCCTCGTTTCTCGCGCCCACGCCTCCACTAACCCCACTCGCCCGCTTACGGCGCACGCGTCAGTCGTGCGACCGTGGCGGTTGAGGAGGGGCAGATCGTGTGCGCATTAATCGCGCTCAGTTACCGCAAAAAGTGCCATCATCACTTCCCCAGGCGAAACGGACCGACGTGTCCCGATCCGCGCGCTGCCTCAAGTAATGTTGCGGTTACAAGGAGACCGCTCGTTAATGTCGACTGGCATTCTTCATCGATGTGCGCGGTTCGCGACCGTAGGAGTCCTGCCCGCCTTTGGGGGCCGGTCCCACCTGTCACCAGGGCCGAGGGGTGGCGTCAAGCCTGGGTGTCCCCCCGGTTGTGGCCACCCAGGCGTAACGCCGGGGGCTACTGTCGGTGACATGGGACCGAGGATGTCAAGACCAAAGGGAAGGGCGGCCACAGGGATCCACGTGGCCCGTTCCCCCGGAGGGGTCGGGCCCGAGGGTGACGTGGCGGCTGCCCTCCCGGTTTCCCCCCGGGGTCGGGCCGCTCCCGTTTTTGCCCCGAGGGCTGGGGCGCCCCGACCCTCTGTGGTTTTGGTGCCACGTGTGCAGGTTAGGTGAGCATGGCAGAGCTCACCTAACCGCATTTATGGCGGTTCAGACGAGCGCACTACGCCGCATTTAATGTGGCGTGGCGCGTGCATATCCGGTCCGTGACCGGTCACAGCGAGTGACTGATCGTAGACCGGTCAGATCGCGGGTTAGGTGGCGCCAGGCGGCCTGCAGCACGTCTCGCCCCGTCCCGTCGGAATGACGAGAGCCCTCTGTCTCTCGTCTCTCAGCCGGAGTTGGCGTGCCAACTCCTAGAGTCAGTGTGTCAGCCCCGGTCAGATGCTTTCCCAATTCTGGCGCAGGCGAGACGAGAAAGTCGCCCGCCATTTAATGAAAGTTGAAACGGGCGTCCCCCGGATGGGTCGACTGGCCGAGCAGAGGCGTGCTGCGGCGTCCGTCAGAGGCTGCTTCCGGCAGTAGGATAGCCCTAAATGTAAAAGAATGTTTTCTTTCTTAGGCAGCTCGTGGCTCATGTGGTAGCCCCTTGCCATATAAAAGGAGGCCCAGGCCTAGGAGAGGAGGGGGAGGACTCTGGCTGACTCGGTCTGGGGGCTGGACTCTCTCTGAATCCCATCACACTCTCAGATCTACCAGAACACAGGAGTAGGGTATTACGCTTCTTAGTGGCCCGAACCTGTCTAAACCGTCTGCGTCCACGCGTTTTTCTTTCGCTGAGATCCCACAAATCAGGGGCAAAGAATTTCACGTTGCGCCCCCGGCCGAACCGGCAAAGGGGACCTGCGCGGTCTCCCGGTGAGGAGTTTCACCCTCCGTCAAAATCATATTAATCTATTTTTCTAAAAAATTAGCTACTACTTAATTAATCATGCACTAATAAATCATTTTGTTTTGCGTGTATGAGGGATGAGTTTTCAACTCACTCCGCCAAACTCAGACGTAGCCATGTTGTCGCTGTTGCTTTGCTATGTGGATCGTCGTGTTGGCTTGACCAGTGGATGCCTTCTTGTGCTCTAACACATCAACTCGATTGCCCGCTATGGTCATCACTTGGAAGTGAATAGCATGAGTTGAATTACAGAGAGACATCTTCAAATGTATAAATTTGTTCCTCAATTAGCACTCATGGTTTGACTGCTAGATATAAGGCGTATTTGAAAGAAATGGATTATAGGGTTGAATTTAATTAGCTTAGTCCATAACGCTGTTTTGGAAAAACAATGTCTAGTGTGTAACTGCCATGACGGTTTTATTTTCCATTTACAATACATACCTTGACTTTTGGCATTGGATTAAATGGTCGTTCTAATAGTCTACATCTCTATAATATAAACTCCAAATGTTCAAAGGGAAAATAACCAATAAAGGAATCAAATCTGCCTCTTTTAGTTCTACTTGATCTTTCATAATTTCTAGTTTTTTTTTCGAGAACCTATGTAGAGGATCTCATTTTATATTACTCCTATTCATAAACTAGAAAATTTTCTGGTTAGACTTTAGAGGTATCTAGCTGATTTTTGTTTCTCACTATGCATTTGCACGGTTACTTAAAAAGAAGAATATAAGTTATAGAGCGTAACACACTGATGAGATGAACAACAAATGGTTTCTTAGAAGATGCATCTATCCTTAGGCTGTGTTCGGCTGCATGCACTCCGAACGCGCACAGTGCCGTACAGTGTTTTTCCCCTCGCGCACGCTTTTCAAACTATATAAAAGTTGCTTAAAAAAATCAAATTAATCCATTTTTGAAAAAAAATTTAGCTAATACTTAATTAATCACGCGCTAATGACCGCTCCGTTTTCCGTGTTTACGGTGCGCGTTCTGAACCTCTATGCTGAACAAAGCCTTATACTGTTTTGTAGACCCTAAAAGATGCTTATGTGAGGTAAGCGATGAGCGAATTGAATCGTGTTGATCGCTTATAGCTTAATATGGTCCTTTAATCACTATTGCAACAAAAAGTTTAATTAGTTGATATTGCTACTTTGCTTAACGTATATCATTGTGTTGACTTGCCCCATTAGGCCTTGGTATTCTCTACCACGTCAAACTCGATCATCCCCTGTGGCCATTATTTGAAAGTGGCAACAAGGGTTGAATTGCATAGAGGCATTCTACGAATGTGTAAACTTATGTTGAAAAAGTCTAAACATTTGTTTCTTATTAGCACCCATAATTTGACTGATATATCTTAATGTATGTCTAAAAGAAATGGATTATTGGGTTGAATTTAGCTCAGTTCCTTGTGAGGTTCTGGGAAGAAAAGAAACAAAATCTAGCGTGTAACTAGCACAATAGTTTTATTTTCATTTAGAAATATTTACCTTGACTTCTGGCATTGGATATGTGTAATTTGCATGGATCATAAAAAAAGCTTTTATTTCTTACTATGTAGCTTATAGAACCATGCTATAATCTATATGCACATCTTGTGTTGAAGTTTCTACCATCGATATGCTGAAGTTTCTATCACTCATCACTTCAATAATGTATTGATATTTTACAATTTAAATTCTAAGCTTGTATTTACGACAACAACACAAGCAGTACCATCACAATCACCTTGCCTATCTTACCACCCTTTTTAATCTCAATATATAAATATTAAACTAATTGATGTCATTTTATACTTATTTTATATTGTATCTAGATGTTACATCTTATCTTACTCAGGGTTAAAATCGTAACGGATTTACGTAGCAAATTGTAAAGGATAGACAAATGTCAAACAACTTGTTTCTTTTTTACACAATTTAAAACACATTGATTGATAGCTGCCTGGTGAGACTACCCTATCACCAGCCAGTCCAGCCCCTTTGGCTGCTAACCCGGTCAAAAAAACGATCAAAATCATCAAGTACAGGTGAGGAGGACCGTTCAGCCGTTCGCACCAACCAAACAACGAAAAGAAAAAAAAGACACAAATGTCAACGTGTCACTGGAAAAAGTCAACCCTGTTTGAAAAGTGCTAAAGATAAAGATAAAATAAGATAAAGTGTTTCACGTAAAACGAGATGACAATAACGTGCGATTAATTGAGTTTTAATTATTACAAACTTAAAAAATGGATTAATCTGATATTTTAGAGCAACTTTCATATTAAAAATTTTTGCACGAAACGTACCGTTTGAGAGATTGAAAAGCGTGTCACGAAACTTTATTTTTTATTCGCACTGTTTTAGAAGAAAAAGCCGATTTTTTTTCCCCCGCTTTTAATCCTCTCCTACGATTTTTTTTTCAAAAACCGCACCGGGCTTACCGGGCGGCTACTCGACCCGCCAACCCGCCTCCCCTACTGAGAGTCCGAGACTGCCACACGGGCCCCACCCGCACACCGCCGCGAAAAAGCTTCTCGCCCGGGCCCACTACCCCGGCTGCTGCCGCTGCCGTTGCTACGCGTCCCCGAGAACGTGCACGCGCTCTTCTCTTCTCTCCTCCTCTCCAATTCGTTTCCCCTCCACACCGCGCTTGCTTCGCCATTCCGCCTCCGCATCGGCCGCCGCCGCCGCCTGCTCGTGGTCGCGGCTTTGCGTTGCCGGTGCTGCAGGAGGTGCTTCGGGGGGAGATCTCGGAGGGGTTTGCTGTTTGCTGCTTGAGGTGGTGGCAGTTGAGGAGGAGGAGGAGGAGGGGGGGGGGGGTTGCTGTGGTTGGCGAGTTGGGGCGGGGCTTGGAGTAAGCGGAGGAGGAGGAGGAGGAGGAGGAGGAGGAGGGGGTGGGGAGGTGGTCGTCGGGCAGGCGGGGAGGATGTACGTGCCGCCGTCCCGCGGCGGCGTGGGAGGCGCGGCCGCCGGCGGCGAGCAGCCTAGGGTTTACCAAGTTTGGCGGGGAAGCAACGTAAGCGCTCTCTAGCTCTATGTCTCTCTGTCTAGCTCTCTGGAGCAATTCGATTTTGCGTGCCTGTGTGCGGTGGATCTGGATCTGGGCGCGCGTGCCATTAGCTAGAGCTTTCAGAGAGGATTTTAGCCATTTTATGCGACTTGGCGCTGGCCTGGGAGAAAATGAGATGTTTTCGGTTTCACGTTTTCGCGATTTGTGTAATGACTATGTTCGAAATGCGAGTTTAAGGGCTTTGTCGTGACAGAAGTTTGAGCTGTATTTGATTCTTACTGCTGACTGTAGTGTTCTAGTGGTTTATGGTTAGGAAATATAGCTCTGGATCGGTGGAAATCAGTTCATAATCGAATCATGAAATGTTGATTGAAGCTAGGGGAAAATGTGTGCTTTCTATTGTTACGAGAATACACAGCACAAAATGTTTTATATTTATGTTCAATACTTCAGTTTATTCATCAGGTAGGGTGGGGAATGCTAGTTCATTAGTTTGATGGGGAAGCTACTTCAGTTCTAAGAATATAAACTTTTGATGGCTGTTACATCATTATGAGAATCATGGAATGGGGACTGCAACTTTTGGTGGTACAATATGTTGGGAATGTTTGGTACAGAAAATAAAATGTTTTATATCCGTTGTAAAATGATTAGTTTTGGCGAGAAACAGAGTATATACGGTTGGAAATGTATTCTTTTCCATATTTCTTGTAGAACTGAAACACACTGAGACAATGGTAATTTTGGTCTAATTATCTAAATGATCCTTTTGATTCCTTTGATGGGGTACTTGGATGCATTTTTAAAATATAAAAATTTATTCCAGGATAGCACCTTTGATCCTTTTGATTTCCTTTGATGGGATACTTGGAGGCATTTTTTAAGTAGAAGAATTTATTCCAGGATAGTGTCATGTTTTAGCTTATCTACAGAGTGGTCTATGCGCAGTGCCCTCTGTACATGATTCAATCACATTCTGGCAGCTGTACTGTCAATAAATTAGTGCACGCTTTGTCTGTTGAACAAGAGGTGAAGGAGGTATTTGTTTATGGAGAAAACCTCATATTACCATCTCTTTCCTGGCATCTCCTTTTTACTAGATTCTCCAATTGGGACAGTGCACAAGTAGAGCAAACAATCCATTCAAGCATCCGTCATCTGCACAGTAGTGTGCTTAAGGTTGTGATTGGCCAACGATGTGGGATGATGAATAATCTTGTGGCCTTCTAAAGAAGGATTAGGAAATCTTTCTGGAAGTTTGAATGTACTCTATTTATTTGGCAAGAATGAGGCAGTTTTTTTATAGGGGCAATTTCGTTTCTACCCCTGCTTTGATTTCTAATATTGATTTTACCCCTACTTTTTAGGGTTTTCGTTTTTGCCCTCACTTTTTTGAACCGAAAGGGACGTTTACCCCTGCTTTAGACGGAAGTGAGTGGGACCGTGTTTATGGCAATAAACAAATAGAGAAAAAAAAGAAATAAACATTTTTCGAATTATTGTTTGACCTTATTACCCCTGGGAAGTATCTGGTTCTATCGTTTTTGCCCCTTCCCTTCTATCCATTCTATCCGGTTGCACAGCACACAGCCTCCCACAAAAATCCCATCGGCGGCGCGGCAGGCGGCGGCGAGCGGGTCCACAGGCGTCGGCGTGCGGGTCCACAGGCGGCGGCGAGCGGGCGTCGGTAGGCGGTGGCAAGCGGGCGTCGGCGCGGGCAGGGCAAGCGGCAACGAGCGTGCAGGGAGGTGGCGGCGGGGAAGGAGCTAGGCGGCGGGGAGAGGACTCGCCAGCGGCGGGGAGAAGTCTCGGCGGCGGTGGGAAGAAGGCTTGTTGGCGGCGGGGAAGGGCCTTGGCGGCGGCGGCGGTGGCAGGGGGCTTGGAGGCGGCAGAGGGCTGAGGGTTTGGGGCTAGGCGGCGGGGAAGAGGCTTGCCGGCGATGGTGCTTGGAGGTGGTTAGGCGGCGGCGTGGAGTTGGCTTGGCGACGGCTGGAAGGGGCTAGGAGACAGCAGAGGATGTGAACCTATTTTAATTGGATTTGAGAAGGGGAGCCATGGAGGAAATCATGCAAATGGAGGAGATTTTCATGGAATAAAGTTCCAAAGCTACATGTATAAAATGGGGGCAAAAACATAATTAATGAATACAAATAGGAGAGGGTATAAATGTCCTTTTGCCAATTACTTAACACCGTTAACTTCACCATCCAAAGTAGGGGCAAAACAATCTTTCGGTTCAAAAAAGTGGGGGCAAAAACGAAAACCCTAAAAAGTAGGGGTAAAATCAATATTAGAAATCAAAGCAGGGGCAGAAACAAAATTGTCCCTTTTTTATAACAAAAATTCTTAGCTTGTGGATATAATTGTCCATCCTCCTAATTTTAACAAGCTAGAGAAGTTTTTGATATGGTACACATTCCGTGTTTGGGAGAAACAGCATAGGAACCGTTTCCTATACAAAGGCGCTGAATTACATTTTTAGATATCATTTTCTGTTTCTGATTATTTGGTTGTTTTTATGATATTTTAGTTTTCTTTTTGCCCTTTTCCTATCAGTGTTAGCAGCTCTTAACTTTGTCTTTAGACATCAGTGTTTAATGCCATAAGGTGCCACTTTTTTGGCTAATTAACTCAGTTTTTAAAGATAGCATTCTGACCTTTTTTATAAATCCACTTATAAATTTCTTATTATTGCTTCTAGTTTCACGCATTGGAATAATTGATAACAATTATGAATCTTCTTTTCAGGAGTTTTTCTTGCAAGGCCGGTTCATTTTTGGACCTGATGTGAGATCCTTGTTTCTCACTATCTTCCTCATTCTTGCACCAGTATTAGTCTTCTGTATATTTGTGGCCAGACATCTGATCAATGACTTCCCTGATCACTGGGGAGTTTCAGTTATGGTCGTAGTGGTTGTCTTCACAATATATGTAAGTATTGCTAGTTTGTTGCTTCTCGTTTTTTTCTTGTTCCCTCTAAATCAATTGAAGGTTGTCTTAGTTGGCTGCTCTGAATTTGCATAGTTCATATGACAGTTAGACTATGTTCTCTTTATCTCCTGGCGCTTGCATGATCAGTAAAATTTCTGGGCAGAAATAAAATTATTATGCCAAGGGTTTTTGTTTTGGTTAAATGATTATCGAAATTGGATAAATCTGTCAAAAGTGATGCACATGCATTGTAAAGAGTAACATGTGTATGAGAAACTCATAAAAATGTGATTAGCAACTCGAACATTATTATTCATATGAAAGTGAGTTATCTGCTGAGTGAATAAATTACTTTGACAGTGTAATTTATTGTGTTTGGTTGTTTGCTGCATTTATTTCCCAAGTGAATATGCACTGCTGCAGAGTGTGCAATTAACTGGAGCTTCATTTAATTTTCCAGGATTTGACATTGCTGCTTCTTACCTCTGGTAGAGATCCTGGTATAGTACCGCGTAATACTCATCCACCTGAGCCTGAATCAATTGATGGAGGCAGTGATATGGGAAATGGACAGACTCCACAACAACTGCGTTTACCACGAACAAAAGATGTTTTCGTTAATGGAGTCATTGTAAAGGTCAAATACTGTGATACCTGCATGCTGTACCGGCCACCTCGATGCTCTCACTGTTCTATATGTAATAACTGTGTGGAGCGTTTTGATCATCACTGCCCTTGGGTTGGGCAATGCATTGGAAGGGTAAGTTGACGGTTTAAGATATCCTTATTGGAATTAGCTTGAAGGTTCAATATCATGCGCAGTGTTGTGGTCTGTATACCTCGTGTTGGATTTTCTATATAGATATTAGATTGTTAGTTACTACTTTAAATTTTTAACGAGACAGTGCTAATTATCAGCCTATCTGCTGCAGCGAAATTACCGATTCTTCTACATGTTCGTATTCTCAACCACATTGCTATGCCTCTATGTCTTTGGCTTCTGCTGGGTGTACATTGTTAAAATCAGAGATGCTGAAAATTCAACGATATGGAAAGCAATGTTAAAGACACCGGCATCAATTGTCCTGATCATCTACTGCTTTATTTGTGTGTGGTTCGTTGGTGGTCTGTCTGTCTTTCATTTCTACCTGATGAGCACCAATCAGGTTGGTATCCTTTCGTTTTTTTAAGTTTTTACAAATAAATCTTTCAAGCATAATGTAATGACTTGTTAATCATCCTTCTTTTGACTTGTGTATATCAGACAACCTATGAGAACTTCAGGTATCGGTACGATCGACGGGCTAACCCATATAACAGAGGTATGGTGAACAACTTTCTGGAGATCTTCTGCACTGCAATTCCTCCTTCCAAGAACAATTTCCGAGCTAGGGTCCCAGTGGATCAAGGTTTACAACAAACACGCACGCCAACTAGGGGTTTCATGAGCCCAAACATGGGTAAACCAGTTGGAGATCTTGAATTGGGTAGGAAGCCCATATCATGGGATGAGCCTCGGTCAGCAGCGGATATCAGAGATTTGGAAGTTGGCCTCGGGGGTCTTTTGGATGAGAAAGAGGGTAGAATAGCCCATGCATCCCCAGATCTTTCCCTTCCGGGCGAGCTTGTGGAAGGTAGGGCTGGTATGCATTCGAGACGATCAAGCTGGGGTCACAGAAGCGGAACCTCAGAGTCGATGGACAGCATCGCCGTGCAAATGGGAACTGAAGCTAACTGGGGTTCAATCAGCAGCGGCCATGGCACCACCAGTTCAACTCACTAGCACACATCACTGCATTTCTGACGCTGCATCTGCATCGATTGGATCCATCTCATGAATGAAGAACCAACCATGTGTGTACTCTCTTCTCCTGTGCTGCTTTTCACCTTAGGATATATACACAGTGATTTCTTCCGCCCGTCCTCTGTTGTTGTTCCATCCTGGAAAGGGCATCTATTGATGCACATCGTGTTCTAGTGTGTCTTAAGCAAAAATAACAGATCATCTTTTAACTCAATGCGTGGCTTGGATTATCTCTGTATATATCGAGTCTGTAAGCAAGGTTGTCGTGTTTGGTTTGGTTTGGTTTTCGACGTTCTGTAACTGTACCATGCTGCTCGACTCTTACTCAAGAAATACTACTCCCCAAATCATCCTCTTTTTCCAATGGATTTCTTTTTCTTCAAGTCTCTACTTGGATTTTTTTTAGGACATGGTATGCCATCTGCTTCGCATTCTTCTGCATGCTGAGCTGCTCGTTTGATTCTTGTGTTATCTGCTCAACATTTTGTATTCCGTTGCATGCTGAGCTGCTCATTGGTACTATGAATTTGGTGTAAAAATAACTTCAAATTCAATTTGGTCGAAAACTTTCATTGGCATATGCTCCATGGAATGTATCCAAAAAACAAAAGCCCAGTTGCAATTGCAACCGGGGGCTCTGCTGGGTTAGTACAGTACAGATGCCACTGAAGCGTGTGCAGCATCTGGCTCGCGCCGACCAATCACTCAGTGGGCTTGTGTGTTTGGCATGCTTTCCAACACAAAAAGGGCACATGCTGAGCTGCACTTTCCTGCTCTCGCAGCAATGCAATGCAGAAGCAGCGTCGCTTTTGGTGCTCCCATGAAACTTCTGTGGCATCGCAGTGCCAAACATTCAAGTATATTTTGTACCACCATTTTCTCGCTCAAACCAGAGAAAAATCATCATAAGAAACTTTGTATTTTGAGTGTTCTTTTGTGCGTCATATGATCATATGTCCAGTGAGGCATGTTCTTGCATGTTTCGCATAGCTTCAGTTTCATCCCTCGTGAAGTTGGAGTCCAACCAAATGATTTTAGTTTCTATTAAAAAAAACAGAGCGGGCTAAAGTGATCTGAGAAAAATGAACTAGAAAGGTGAAACGAGTTTCATGCCACTCCATAGCTACACTTTAGTCTCACTCCTAAAGATAGATTTAGGAGTTGGAGCCCTATCAAACAACCTCTAGGTTTATGATGATTATTCAAGGATACAAATGATGAATTGTATATTAGAAAGTTGAAAAGTTGATTTATAAAAGTTTTCTAAAAATGGTTGAAGTTTTTTTTTTTGCAAACAACATAATATTTAGGAGCTTGAAAAATGTGCCCATGATAATCCATAAGCCATTGTGTTAGGTCAAGTTGGATCGTTGTGACACATCAGTCACCCAATAAAAACCGTTCCAGCCACAGTTAAGTACAGAAATCTGAATGGGTTCATGTGAGAGTGAATAAATCATCACTAAGAATCAAGCAGGAAAATGCATGCTTGGTTCCCCTGTCAGGGGCTCCTGATGCAAGCAGATGAAGGCAGCAAGTATGTAGTGGCCTCCAGCTCGAGCAGCAGTGCAGCACTAGAACTGATCCAAAAACATCAAAATTTCCAACACATCAAAGCTCAGAAACTACATGGAAAATTCACACTCCTAAGTGCCTGCACCTGCAGATCCAGTGGATACAAGCAATGGTGTATATTTGGCACACGATCCAAATAATTAACCAGAGCAGATTCCAGTGAGTGGCAAAATGAGATGATATGATCAATGAGGAGATGAATCATATCTTTGATCTCCTCTTATCTCTCTCCCTTTGAATTTAATCTTCCTTTCCAATAATTGAAATGTTCAGAATTCATCACAACATTGCAAATGACTAAGAGTTAGTAACTATCCTGTTCTTCAGTTAACTCAAGGGAAGCTTCTGTATTCTCATTGATACACATGGTACAGGTAACCATGTACCCAAGCTGGTTAAGACTGTGACAAACTCTGCATTTTGCCCTCCTTTTTCTTGTGCTGATCAGAGAAAAGAACACATTTATGCATCTGCTTAATTAGACCCAAGAAACGTGCATGAATACACATCAGTTCAGCACTCTGTGCGGAAAAGATTTTCTCAAGCTTGTCTTCAGCCACAGCAGGAACTCCACAGCTCCACTTGATCAGTAATAATGCATGCATGCATGCCAAGCACTTACTAGCAACACTACTTCTTGTTCATCTTCTTCGTCGCCATCCCGATCAAACTTGCCGTTCTCGGAGAAAGTAAAGGCACAGTTGGGTAGCTGCATTATTGAATTGTTCAGCTATTCACCAGCATGCTGAAAATTATTCAGCTGTTCAGTAGCTAGTAGAAGCAGAGAAGGTGCCAGTGAAACAAGCACTGAAACATTTCCGTTTCATCGCCTCCGCATTGCCGCGATGCAGAAAAGGCCTCGTCGCTGCATGCATATAATGTATTACCACCAAGCTTTGATCCGACAAGTGGCAGGAAAATGTGATTTGCAGCTGTAAAGCAAGTAAAAAAACAGGTATAATTGTCCATGTTTTGATGGTGAAATGTAACTTACTGATCAACCAGATGCAAAGCTAGTTTCAGCTGGTAATTAACTTTGGCCATCTCTGATAGATGCAACTAGCTTAATTGTGTTGTGTTTCTGTGACTTTGTGTGTGGTGCATCATGCATCCACATACTTGCATTTACTCTTTGTGTTCATGAGAATTGGCATGCAGCTAGCTAGCAGCATTGCTGAACCTGAATGCTGATCAGTTCAGAAAAATTCAGATATGAGCACCGATCAATGGATAGAAAGAGAAAAGGCCTAACCTTGACTGAACCGGCCACTTTGCTATAGTGCTGTACTGTTGTCTGCATGCATGCATCTCTCTTGTCAGTGCTGGTCATGGATGTGTATTAACAGTAGTAGTAGTACATTGTGTAATGCATCTTTGCAATTAAAATGCACAATATAGTAGTAACAAAAACAAGGCCTTGTCTTCCCATAGTTTTGGGGTCCATGCAGGTATTCATGTGCAGATTCTGATACTGATCCTGATGATCTGACAGACTGACAAACATGAATCCTCAGATGCAACTGAAGAAGACACCGAAAATGGATTGCACTCTCTGATATAATTTGATCACACTCTACAATATCTGAATATGTCTCTCCTATGTACCAACTTTTTAAATACATTCTGAATTTAATTAATGGAGAGATAATTTGCAAACTTATCTGACAAATGTTCAATTGTTCAGTAAGACTTCAGGTTATAGCAAACAGTAGGAGTATAATATCTCTGGCCACTGGTATAATATCTCTGGACCACTTAGGCACTTGGGCACTATGTAGATACATATGAGAAGAAGAGAAGCTCTACTACTATATATACAGGACTTCTACCCCCAATGCCAAGCACACAAACATTGGGTGCAGTAGTGAATCCTTTTCAGAAGTTCAGAAAACTATAGTTTGCTATTAGCATATATACAGTTAGGTGTTTTGCTCCTGCATTTATCTTCTTTTGAGAAGGAGATCAAGAACAGGCAGTAGGAGGCCTCTTCCTCTTCTCCATGGATCACCTTTGGGCCTCTGTCTTTGGGATTCTTGGTAAGCATCTCATGCATGCACATGCATGCTAGTTCACCATATATACATGCATCCATATGGCACCATATGACATGGCATGGTCTCCCAAATCATGATTTTGTTTAATTATATGTATGACCTCAACATATTATTCTTACTGACATGCATGAAAAATGCACATTTCTTCTCCACAGGAAACATCGTCTCATTCCTGGTCTTCCTCGCACCGATGTGAGTGCCCACCTACATCCAAATCATTTTTCTTATTTGTACACCTAAATTTAACTTCGCGCTCGTCAAAACGCGGGCGATTAAGGTTTTTTTTTTCTACTTTAAAAAATCTTAACTACACACGTACGTGTTTCGACGACGAGTGCAGTTAAATTTTGTTTTTTACTTGAAAAAACTTAACTACACGTTCTGACGAACGTGACGAACGGTGTAGTTAAGTTTTGTTCTTTTACTTTAAAAAACTTGCCAACAACTACGCGTTACGGCGATCGTGCAGGCCGACGTTCCTGAGGGTGTACAGGAAGAAGTCGACGGAGGGGTTCAGCTCGGTGCCGTACGTGGTGGCGCTCTTCAGCTGCACGCTGTGGATACTGTACGCCATGGTGAAGACCAACTCCAGCCCTCTCCTCACCATCAACGCCTTCGGCTGCGTCGTCGAGGCCGCCTACATCGCCGTCTACCTCGTGTACGCGCCCAGGCCGGCGAGGCTAAGGACCCTCGCCTCCTTCCTCCTCCTCAACGTCGCCGGCTTCTCCTTCATCGTCGCCGTCAGCGTCGCCGTCGTCGCGCAGCCGCACCGCGTCAGGGTGCTGGGATCCATCTGCCTCGCCTTCTCCATGGCCGTCTTCGTCGCCCCCATGAGCGTCATCGTAAGCTCAGCTCATCAGCCTTTTTTTCTTTTAACATAATACGTAAAAGCTTTATTGAACTCAGCCAATGATATAATCGTACCGAGAACACTTCCAACTTGAACTCAGCTCATCAGCTTTTTTAGATAGTGAAAGTTTTATTGAACTCAGCCAATTACATCATATGATACAACTGTAGTGAGAACACTTTCAACTTGAACTCAGCTCATTAGCTAGTGATGATCTTGCATCGTACTTGTTGAGACATGTTTGCTGATCGATCGATGGATGGTTGCAGATGGTGGTGATCAAGACGAAGAGCGCGGAGTTCATGCCGTTCTCGCTATCCTTCTTCCTCACGCTCAGCGCCGTCGCCTGGTTCTTCTATGGCCTCTTCACCAACGATCTCTACGTCACTGTAAAAATCACATCAAATTTTTATCATAGTTTAACGAGCAATTTTATCATCCTTAAAAAGATACTGAGAGATATCACATATGTAAAAATATGATATTTTTGGATAATAGATACTTCGAGATATTAAAATTTTTAGTATACAATATTGATATCTTTAAATACTTTTTTAAGGATGGTAAAATTTTCTTAGTTTAATTCATCGATGATTTGATTTGATTGGTTAATTTACGTGTGCGTGCAGCTTCCGAACGTGGGCGGCTTCTTCTTCGGCTGCGTCCAGATGGCGCTCTACTTCATCTACCGGAAGCCTAAGACGGTGGCCGGCGTGATGATCCTGCCGACTACGGCGGCGGTCGACGGTGCCGTGGTGGAGCCTGCCGCGGCGGCGGCGGCGGCGGCGGCGCAGCAGCTGGCGGAGGAGCTGGAGATGGAGCTGGCGGCCGCCGGCGCGCACGCGGTGGCCGTGCTGCCGGCGAGCGCGCTGCCCGTGCTGGCCGAGCTGCACAAGATGGAGCAGGAGATCGGGACGCCGCGCAAGGGCGCCATCAAGACCGTCTGACACATGGCTCGCCTCCATTGGTTGTCGCATGCCATGTCATCATGATGATTACAAGAGCAAAATGCATCAGACCGTAGTGTAATATCACTACTACTACTACTAGTAAATTTCTTATTTTCAGCTGTTTGTTTGTGTTTCATTTGTGTGTTGAAATCGAGTTTGTATTGTGCAATTATCGCACGAAAAGAAAAGAAGTGCGCATGTATTGGTTATTATTAATTAAGTTATTTTGTATCATAAGCATAGTTGCAAGTTGAGAGACTGTTTTTCACTAGCCATGGGGTCTCCATCCAACCATATATCCAATCCAAAGGGGAATCAACCCATCTGAGCTTCCCGGCCCAGGAAGACCAAGTCCATTAAGCCCAATACAACAGTATTTTTGCAAAAAATTTTCCTTCTTTGATAGACTCCTCTAGTGAATATGTGCATAACTGAAATGGATGCTGACCTGACAAGATCAAATTAAAACTAACTCTTATGCTTGAACCATAGCTCACAAGTCACAAAAGAACAAGTGATTCAAACAAACCAGAAACAAGTACTCCAGTGATCTTGCAGGGGAGGCAGTATTCCATCCAAGCAAACTGTCTGATAATCCTATGACCATGAGGCCCCAGAAAACAAATTCACATGCACTATTTTTACAAAGTTTTCAATTTATTTCTATACACAAAAAGGTAAAAAGGAAAAAAAAGGAGAAAGAAAGACGAGACCACACAGCAGCGGCTAGTGCTTGACCAGCCTCTCTCCCATGTCTCCACTCCAGTCCAAGCCGATTCACATGCATTTGTTCTGTTGCATGTATGCTTCCTCTTCCTCCTCCCCATCTCTCACCTTCTCTCTCTTTCTCTCTTCCTCCAATCTGATCTCCATTGCTCACTTTCCTTCCAAGCTAGCAGCTTGCTCAGCTGATCTCCATGGCGGCAATGGCGAGCTCAGGAGCAGCAGCCATAGCCGTGTTCTTGGCAATGGCGCTGGTGTTGAGTGGCACTGAGGCCAGGTTCCTGTCCAACAACATCACGGTGGTTGGCTCTGTCTACTGCGACGCCTGCTCCAACAACACCTTCTCCAAGCACAGCTTCTTCTTGAAGGGTGAGTAGAAATGGTAGTATACCTGTTACACAGTAGCTCAGCTGCATTAGAGTTTGTTTTGATCAATGTGTCATTCTGCATTGTGGTCAATCAGTGTTTTGCTCTGAAATATGGTGGATAAACATAGAGCGTTTTTACAGCAGGTTATTCTTTGTTTCTGAGATAGATTTACAAGATGCCGTAAATCTCTTGCTCATTGCACAGTACTACTACATGTAGGATGTCTTAGAAGTATTAGTTTTTTTTTCTGTTCTAGGAAGATGCCACTGAAAAGTGAAAACTAATAGGCAAGCGTGACAAGACTTCTTTTTGAGTACATTGATTCCCTATGAAGCTAATGGAGACAGAGAAAAGTTGACATGCACGATTGCACATAAATGTGTCTGTGGCTTGTTCTGGATTTATAATTGGTCTGGCCAATTTTCTTGGTCCCAAATTGTAATTGCAGTTTAGTTTTGGTTAATGCTAGCATGAAAGACAAGATGCCTCACAGAATAACTCAAGTTTCTTAGGCCCACTTAAAGCTTGCCATACACTAACTGAAGTTGTAATACAACTGACAATTACTACATGGTGCCTTCAATTGCATAAATGCAGTATCATCCAGCTTCTACTACCCATTTGGCATTGCGAACAGAAGTTTTAACTGGCTCTGAGATGTGCTTGTTACTCAGAGTTCCAATTCAGAGTTTTCATCCTTTTTTAAAAAATGGAAAAAAATGTTTCTGTTGGTTATTTTGAGCGGGATGTACCTCTAAATCTCAGAATGCTATGCAAATTACAATGCTGCCTCAAGCTAGAAATTTTCATGTTTTGGCTTTGTTCTAAAGCCGGGTAATGAAAGTTACCTGTTATCTAAAAACAATAATTTCATTATCCTAATAGAACATCGTGTCTATGAGTTGCCAAAGTATGACATTGCACTATATTACCAATGCCGCATTCTACATTGCTACTGAAACTAAAGCTGAGAGCATTCACAAGAATATTTGGGTTTCATGGATTTCATCAATGCATTAAATCTGAAACCTGAACTAGTAAAAATCAGTAACTTACCAGATATGAAACTGTCTGCATCTTTGGCAAGAGCTGAGATGCTGAAGTCACACCACTAATGGCCACCTTGGTGATGCATGCTGTGCAGGGGCCAGGGTGCTGATCCAGTGCAGCTTCAAGGTGAACTCCACCATGGCCGAGGAGCTCTCCCTGGAGGCAGAGCGCACCACGGACCAGAACGGCGTGTACAAGCTCGACGTGCCGGCCGCCGACGGCTTCGACTGCCGGGAGGGCCACGACCTCCGGTCGGCGTGCCGCGCCACGCTCGTCCGGAGCTCCTCCGCCGCCTGCAACGTCCCGGGCCTCCGGGGATCCACGCAGCACATCGCCCTCCGCTCCCGCGCCACCAACGCCTGCTTCCTCAACCTCAACGCGCTCAACTTCCGTCCCGCCAAGCGGGATGGCGCGCTCTGCCACGGCGGCAATGGCGGTGGAGGCGGCGGCGTGTTCGGCTCGTCGCTCTTCTTCTGGCCGTTCTTGCCGCTCTTCTGGCCGCCGTTCCGGCTACCGGGCGGCGCCGGCGCCGGCGGGACGGTGTCGTTCCCGTGGCCGTTCCCCGTGCCGGACTGGCTGGTGCCGTTCCTGCGGCCGCCGTTCTTGCCGTTCACGCTGTACCAACCGGCACCGGCGGGCTCCGCGCCGCCACCGTTCTACCGCTTCCCGCCTTCCCAACAAGCATCATCGTCTCAGCCTTAAACCTGAAAAAGAAAAAAACAACTCGCCAAGATATGAGATTTCAAGCGTTCTTGCCAAGATTAATCCTAGATTCTTCATGTTAAGCAGCAAGAGAGGTTGCGTCGTGTGCCATTGTTGTAGGTGATGATCTCTGCATCACACATGTAGCTGGAGCTAGTTCAGGTGTTGCCACTGTGTTCATTGAGCTGATGAATACGTGGAAGTGATAATTATATTGTAGTGATGGCTACTTTTAGTATTCAGTAGATTGCCTTGGATGTTTCCTGTCTGCAGCTAGTTTTTGCATCATTTGTACTGATGAATGATATTGCAGCCGCTTAAGTACACCATGCAGCGTAGAGGCTGGTTTAATCCAATTTCTTAAAAAAAAGTACACCATGCAGAGGGTGAAAAAACCTGCAACGGCAGACTAACCTACTACTGCTAATTTTCGATTTTTCTCAACTGACAACAGTTTAAACTGGACATTCCTAAAGGAAATGAACTGAACAATTATTTTGAAACAGAGAGTAATTGATATATACAAGACAGTAGGACTTGTTTTTTTTTTCAAGAATTTGTATTAAGGATGGGGATAATTGTACATCACGAAGCAAGCCAAGAAAAAAGACAAAAAAAAACAAAAGAGTAATAATCGGGCTATCTCTCGCGACAGTAGGACTTGTTGGGTTGATGATCATGAAGGCATATGCCTGATTCAGTCCAGACAAAAACCGAGGAAAAGTTTCTTCGTCTGCGTGTACCAGCAGAGTAACTACCCAATTTGCATATGGCACAAGGAACAGGTACTTATATGTCTCTAACCGACTGCAGAAAGTAGAGTTCACAATTGATTGCTTCGTCTTGTCTCGTGGATTCAACTAGCATGGAACATGGTAGGTCTTTTTGTCAAGACCAATGGTTTTCTTGTAGTGGAATTGACAAGGAAAAGGGGAAGCAAACACAAGATAGGACATGAGGTGTGTTTCATGTAAAAACGGAGAGTTTAGAAGTAATTTGGTTCCTGAAAACTCTTCTCAGCGATGATATTTCAAAGTTCAATTGGACTCAACTATTCAGCAATCAGTTCTAACATATAAAAATCTAGCTCTGTTAATCTGAACATATATATATATTCTCAACCAATAACACATGGTTTAACTTATGCGGAGTATATTCTTAGCCCCAGGAGCAGAGGTGTCAAATTGATGAGAGGTGTCAAATTGACCAGAGGTTCGTTCAGAAAAAAAATTGAGAGTTGACAAGGACTAGGCGACCAAGACTGAATCCATAACCAAAAAAACCAACCATTTGGAGCGTTGCATTGGGTGAGAAAAAGAACAAGGATCCTGTTTAGGCTAAACAACCCTTGTGGCTGGGGAGTTGGACATCTCCATTCTAAGTACAATCATGCACACAGGTCAAGAGCTGTTTATAGCTAAATCTAATGCATTATTGACATGACGCCACTGGCCTCTCCAAGTCGGCCATGGCGTCACTCTTTGCATACTTGCAACTCCTGCTCCGGTTATTAACCTTCCGGTGCTGCCAAATCGTACCCTAAATACACTAATATATCACTGCATTCATGTACCAAGTACTTAAATGCTATATATGCAATCTTCAGTTGTACTTAAATTCTATATATATGCAATCTTCCATTGTACTTCAATTCAATATATCCACTCTTTAATTGTACTTAAATTCAATATATGAAATCATTAATTGTGCAAGAACCATGGATATCTGCCCCCAATCCAAAATATGGCCTTTCCACCAAGAACCCTTCCATCTATATATATCATTCACCTCCTCTCCTTTCACCTTCCTACATGTTCTTGCCTAATCCTCTCACTAATGTGTGTCAAGTTGTTGATGTGCCCACCATTAGAAGGAGCATTCGCAACTTTGTAATCACCAGCTAATTAAAAAGAAGGAAGCTTTTGTATACGTACGTGAGCGTGTGCATGGCCGAGAAGAAGCTGGCAATGGCGGAGAGAGGGCGGAGGGGCCTGATCATGAAGACGCTGGACCGGTGTCGGCCGCCGGCGTGGAGGAGGCCGGCGGAGGGTTGCTTCTCGGTGTACGTCGGCGCGGCGCGGCAGCGGTTCGTCGTCCGGACGGCGAGCGTGAACCACCCGCTGTTCCGGCCGCTGCTGGAGGAGGCCGAGGAGGCGTTCGGGTACGCGGCGGCGGGGCCGCTGCAGCTGCCGTGCGACGCCGCAGTGTTCGCCAGGGTGCTGGAGCAGATCGAGGAGGAGACGGCGGCGGCCGGCGAGACGGCAGCGAGGAGATTACACATATCTTCTCTGAAGAGACGGCGGCACCTCCTCGCCGCCAGAGGGCACTCCGGCTACCGGCTGCTCATCCCCGGCGGCCGGCCTGTCCTCGCCAGCCGGTCGTAGGACGGTGCAGGCATGCAGTGGGGTGTTCTTGTCCATCGAGTTGTCTCTGAGCTTGTAATTCTGATGATAAATCCACCTAAAACAGTTAATGTATCTGCAAATCATGAGCATTGCAACAAGGTTAGTGCTTAGTAGTTGATTGAGATCTTGGGCTTGAGTTTTTTTGTTGAGCTCATATTCAGAGAAGATATGTGTATCTTAAGTTGTAGTAACTGTTGATGCAAATGCTATAAATACAAATTTCCCTAGCTTTTGATGTTTATGATACAGATTTCCTAGCTTTGGATGTTTATGATACAGATTTCGTAGCTTTGGATGTTTATGGTGAAATGATACTCCGAATTCTAGACAGTTTTTGCATATTTTAATGCATATCACATTGATAACTTAATAGTTTTGGGCCTCCTGCAGTTCACTTGTCAGTTGTCATGCATGTGTTCATTGTTTTGCTACCAAGTTATTTTGAAATCTATTGTTCAATACATATAGTATTACAAAGCCTCAATGCATCAAAAACATCTTAAATCAAGATAGCAATTAGCAAGCAACACAGCAGAAACAAGGTGACGAAGAACCAGTACTAACCTCCTGGTGCTTTGCTTGGCTTGCTACATGGAAGGTTGGATCAACATAACGGCCTACCAGTATTCAGCGATTAGCATCTAGTGAGGCAGCGGCTGTGCTGTTATTTTCACCAGCACTTGAGGGACATTTTGTCAAAAAATTGGAATGTGAAAATTCCAATGTAATATGATATGCAATTAATGATTAATGGTCCACTGTTAACTTGGATAACTAAAAGAACAGCATAGAATTTAAAATGGTTAGGTTCCCTGTACTCTTGACATCTGTAGAGTCAAATGACAGGGGCCACATTGTTTCGGTAGCCCTAGTATCATCCGAAAAGCTGTAGCCTACTCAAGCTTTAGACTCAGTAAATAAAATCAATTAGCAAGAAGAACATGTCTTGTTACATGAAACAGGCTGACCTTTCAAAGAACAAGTGTTGGAGGAGACAAGTTTTTTTTTTACTCAATTGGAGGAGAAAATGGTTGTAAAAATTGTACAAATTGGCATAAAACAGCTGGTGAATCAAGATTGTGTCATGTGTCATCTTAGGCAAGGTTTGGGAAAAAAAATTCACTCTTTAAATAAGTACTTTGAATCTTTATCCCAAATTCATAGAGTCCTGTTTTCCAATACTAGCCTCAGTACTAGAATGTCTGTAGATTGTTGATTCTGAAGTCGTCAATTGTAACCAAATTCCAAGAAGGATGCAGTAACATGGTTGCATACTATTAAAGTGTATGCAGTAATACAAATTAGGCGTAACAAGACTGCAGTTGCACGATTTCTGCTCTGCAAAGATATCGCGATTATAGTTGTTCTCGTGAAGAAACACAAAGTATACAACTTTGGCACCTTGCCAGTTGCCACTCCTGAAACTGAGTTCAGTTATCCAATACTCGTTAACAAACAGTGAGGCCCATAGAAAAAATATTCGATCAAGCTCTAAATTCAGTAGTCCCTGACAAGTTTCCAGGCACATAATTTTATTCAGAATTTCGGATAGTAGTCTCACCAAGCTTTGAAAATACCAATATTTACTTGGATCGGAACCTTCACTCCCAAAGTCCCAATCTACAACTCGCAATAAAAACCAGGCGATTACAGTTTCTCCCCGCAACTAAGTAAAACCTACTGATCACCAGGGGAGATGCAATGCATCGCAAGACATAACTGTCGGAATCCCCAAGTAAACCGCACAAAGTCGCATCGCATGATACTACCAGTATCAGAGCACAATTGTGGAAGGCTAGTTGTTGATGACTGAGATATGCGAAGAGAACGAACAGAGGGAGGGAGATTCACCTGGCTCCCGGGAATCTCCAGGCGGTGGAAGCCGGCGACTCGCTCTCCCCGCCGGCTCTCCGTCGCTGCCTCGCTCCGCCGCATCGCCGCCTTCGCATTTGGGTCCAGCGGAAGGGCAAACACGCAATATCAAAGCACGTGACGGGTCTAGATGGAAAAGTACCAACTAATGGGCTGGCTCACAATCATCCGGTCCGGCCCAGTAGACATCACCAGGCCCACGGCCCAATTGACGCCTCCTAAACCCTAATCCTGTCAACGGACGGCCGATACTGCCCACCTCATCCCCCCACGCCGCATCCGACGCTCGCCAAGCGTCCACGTCGCCCCGACGATTGCTTTATAAAATCACCACCTCCGCCTCGCACCACCAGTCGCCGCCGCCTCCTCCTCCTCCTCCTCCTCCGTCCCCCGCCTCGCCGTCTCCCGAGCTCCACCCTCCCCTCCGGCGAAATGGTACGCTCTCTTCTCTGGTGCTAGTGCCCTGGATCTTGTGCTCCGCTGCCTTAGGTTTTTCGCAGTGGCAGCGTCGATTTGTAGCTTGTCTTTGTATGTGAATCTTGGAATGTTCTAAGTAAGATTTGGATGGCGAATCCCGCAGGCACCGAAGCGAGGCGGCAGGGCGCCCGTGCCGGCGAAGAAGAAGACGGTAAAGCTCACCGTCTCTCTGCTCGAAATCTATGGTGTTTCGTTGTTGGAGGTCGTGTGATTGATTTTGATGGGGTTTGTGTTTGCTTGCTTTGCTTTGGTGGGTGGGGTTGTGCAGGAGAAGGTGACGAACCCGCTGTTCGAGAAGAGGCCGAAGCAGTTCGGCATCGGCGGTGCGCTGCCGCCCAAGAAAGACCTGCACAGGTTCGTCAAGTGGCCCAAGGTGGTGCGCATCCAGCGCCAGCGCCGCATCCTCAAGCAGCGGCTCAAGGTGCCCCCGGCGCTCAACCAGTTCACCCGCACCCTCGACAAGAACCTCGGTATTATATATNTATATATATATATATATATATATATATATATATATATATATATATATATATATCTCCATCTCAGTTCGTTCATTATGTCGGATTGCACTCGGAATGCTAATTGGCCGAGCTGGTTAGGTCTTGAATGTGTTATTTCCTTACTAGATTGGCTGGTGAATTTGTTACTCAAATATGATCATGTCAATATTATGCTGGCTGTGTGGATATTCTAGTTAGCACAATATCTATCTGTCAGGTGAATAGAGCATTTTATTATGTTTGTTTTGGACGTAGTGTCTATGATGGAAGGAGGAATAGAAAATGCAACTAGGATAGAATGTTAACAACCTTCTAGTGATTCACGTTTATGGTTGTTGTCGTCAGTTACTCTTGGGAGTCTATCAGTGTGAAAAACCGTCATGCTCTTTTGTTTTACTATTCTACCGCAATGATTTGACCTGGAGTTACTGTATACCATCATTATGTAGAATGCAGGTTATGTTACTGACGTTTTCTTAGTTCTGTGATTCTGTGATTCAGTAGGTAGTTAAGTACCATTTCAAAAGCAAAACAAACAAAAATTCATGTGTTGTAGAGGAATTCATGGTATATGAATATCTGATGTGATTCATGTTTGCAGCAACGAACCTGTTTAAGATGCTTCTCAAGTATCGCCCTGAGGACAAGGCTGCCAAGAAGGAGAGGCTTTTGAAGAGGGCCCAGGCTGAGGCTGAAGGGAAAACCGTTGAGGCGAAGAAGCCAATTGTTGTGAAGTATGGTCTTAACCACGTGACTTACCTCATTGAGCAGGTACAGGAGCTTGTTAAGTTCATTTCTTTGTTAGTCACTAATCAAGGGACTTTTTCATGGGAACATATAATCAAACAACACTTCACTGATAATTTGAATGCTTCCCTTGCAGAGCAAGGCCCAGCTGGTTGTCATCGCTCATGATGTTGATCCAATTGAGCTGGTTGTGTGGCTTCCAGCCCTGTGCAGGAAGATGGAGGTACCTTACTGCATCGTTAAGGGCAAAGCTCGCCTTGGATCGGTATATTTCCTCCTGATTCTCCATAGTCGGTTGAATGTACTTGTTGAAAGTATAGTTGCTAGTAAAAAATGGAGCTCACTCTTTGCAAATGATCATATATAGATTGTTCACAAGAAGACTGCATCTGTTCTGTGCTTGACCACTGTCAAGAACGAGGACAAGCTTGAGTTCAGCAAGATCTTGGAGGCTATCAAGGTAAGGAACCATGACATCCCTTGTTCTGTCATTCATGAATCATCATGCTATCTAGTGCTCTGGTTTTTAGCCCCCTCATTGCTAACTCGGTGGACCATAACTTTGTAGGCGAACTTCAACGACAAGTTCGACGAGGTCAGGAAGAAGTGGGGAGGCGGCATCATGGGTTCCAAGTCGCAGGCGAAGACCAAGGCCAGGGAAAAGGTTCTTGCCAAGGAAGCTGCACAGCGGATGACCTAAATCTATTAGCCCCCCACCGTTGAGCTCGCCTGTAGTTTCATTTTTCAGTGTAATGATTTTGACGAGGAACTCAGTTAGCACCGTGCGACAGTGCTGTCGTTTTCTGAAGTCTAGTTTCATATATTTTCTGTTCACCGGACCATGTTGGGAAACTATGCAAGATATCAGAGCTTTACAATGTTTGATTTCTATGGAGTTTATGCTTTGTGCTTGGTACTGATTTGATGCCTTAGCTGAACCTGAACATATGTTCAAATCACAATATTGCCGCCATTTAATTTTAGGCAAAATTTGTTCTATAGATTGTAAATTTGTGTTTTTTATTTTATAATATCGAAAGTTCTTGGTTAACAAAACTGAAACTTTTGGTGCTACACAAGTATAGTTTTGCATTAGTTTTCACTAGCCTTAGTTTTGGTGCTACACAAATATACGGAATATGACATTTTTTATGGATATTCATGGAGCTATAATAATTCAAAACAATTTTGCTATATATTTGTTGATAAATTTTCTTCCAAAAATTTGACAAATGTAATCATAATATAATTGTAGTGTAATTAATCGTAGTGTAATTAAATTGTAATTTGCATGCATGGAACTATAATGTAATTTGTATGTAACTATTTTTGAACCGATTTGTGATTTGTTTCAAATTCGTGTAAACGAGAAAGGAAAAAAAATCATAACACACGCATAGCATGTGTGAGTGTATTTGGCCCCATGACTTTCATTTCACGAAAATAGGTCCTTATAAAGGAATGTAGGTTGCAATGTAATTACTAATTTTGAAATGAAAATAGCTTGTTACAAAGGAATTTTTGAAAGTACATGTAAGTTACAATCTAATTATATTAGAACATGTATAGGTAGAGTCTAATACGAGCTATTTATGTTAACAGAGATTATCATTTTATAATAGTAATCTTTTAATCATTAATACAGTAATTCTTTTTATTATCCTTCTTTTCTTTTCTTCACCCTCATGCAGCAAACTTTCTGTTAATAAATGTTTTCTTTTCTCCACCATCATACAACAAACTTTTTATTAATAAATGCTAAGAATCAATTTTCGTTAATAAATGTTAAGAGCCAACTCTAAGCCATTGTCATGCGTAGCAACGATGTTTATAGTTTTTTCTTCTCTTTCATTCATGTCACCAAATTTCTTTCATTCACGTCACCAAATTTGCTTGTATGACAACGAAAAGAACTCGTTATTAGACATCATTTTACATGCCCCATAACTATATTATAATTATATCTATCAAATTTTTGGAAATAAATTTGTCAACCAAAAGTAGGCATTCCCTTCTAAAATGCGAACTCGCAAAAATTCTGAAACCAGTAGTAAGTTTGGATTGGGCTAGTAGTAACTCCAGATTAGGCCTAGCCCAATTTGGACAATTGGCCCAAGATTTTACTTGGAGCCCAATTATTTCCCGTCCAATTATACGCATCAGCTTGTCACTGGCAGGTGGGCCCGGGTCCCGTTTCTCCACGTGCTCCTCATTCCCATCTAGCCACAAAGTCCAAAAAGCCCACGAGATCAAGCCGTTAATCCAACGTAAAGACAAGTTCCCGTGCTCTCTAATTCCTCTTCTTCTGATCTCGCAAACAAGAAATCCCCGGGAAAAGAGAAGCGGCGGGACAAGATCGCCAGAGATTCCACGGACAGACGCGCGCCCGCCCAAGGTGAGCTCGATCCATCCCCATCAATGCTGCTCGGTTCGATTTCACTACTTCTGGATTGCGCGGGCGCGTGCTGCTGGTCGAATCAGCCGGTTTTTGGGTGGAAAGATTACGACTTAGTTTGGTTTCTTGTTTAAGATTTGTGTTCTAGGAGTCGGAGCTACTCAGGCTTGCTGGGAGATTGCTCGTTGTTTGTTTCTGTTACTGCGGTTCCGATTTGCGATGCGCCGTTTGTGATTCGCATGTTTGTTACTGGATTTTGCTTCCGTGGATGGCGGCCAAGGGCATCGCGCCGATTCTTGGAGAGTTCTCTAGATCTGGCGGGGATGTTCCGGCTCCTTGATTGCCATTGCTCTAATGCCCCAAGTCGATGGGAGGTTTTAGCTCTCACCTAGGAATAGGATTTGCGCATCAGTAGCAGTTAGGTCGTGAGAACCATCATGGGAAGTGCGTACTTTTTCTGTTATGTGGGAATATTACTTTTTCAGAATGAGACAAATTAGTTCTTGTGTATGCTGATTCACGTGATTTTCATTTATTCTACCTTTGTATTTTGTTTCTGTATTATCATAGGGAGTGAGTAGGTGAGCTATTTTTTTAAAGACAAATCACCGGAGGGGAGAGTTTCCCCACCTGAAAATCATTACCAAACTTAGGGGAGTAGTACATAGTTTTACACTGGGTTTAGGGATTGGAGGGGGGAGAAAATATTTGTTTCCACACAGAGGCTACTACTGTCCTTTCTACACAGCCTTTCAGCCCAAAGGCTGGCATCCTCGATACATCTTCTAAGCACACTCGGTATCGATGCCGGCGCGTTTCTGAAGACAACATCGTAGCGATGGTTCCAAAGTTCCCAGAAGCACAGCAGAAAGAAGATTTAGTGATGGAGCTTAGGCAGTCCGGACGGAGGCTGTAGTTGTGCAATGTTGCTCATCTCCTGAATGTTTGGCTGTAAGCCGATCGCCTCCCAGAAGTGTTTTGCGAATGGGCAATGTAGGCAGAGATGGCTAGCTGTTTCTGTTGTCTTCGCACAAATCACATACTGCAGTGGAGACTACCCCTTTTTTTTATCAGATTTTGTTTCATTGGTAGCCGTTCCTTGACCATCAGCCATGCAAAAAATTGGGCCTTCAGAGGCGCCCTGTTTTTCCAGACAAACTCCCAGTTGGGGCATTGTTCTAGTTGTGCTGCCCTAGCGTTGTAAACTTGCCTGGAGTCGGTGAGCTGTTTCTTGAATACCGCACTAGCTACCCTAACAAAAGCCTTTAATTATAGTATGTGAATTTGGGAGAATGCAGCTGTGTGTTCTTATTCAAGTTAACAGCCTTAATCCTCACTGATTTCAGTAGAAATGCTAAATTACAGCTGTTTGGTAGTTCTTTAATTTTAAGTTTATACTGTCTAACTTCTTGCACATATACTCTGTGTTCATTCCAGTAGGACAATGGATGGAAGGAGTTGGAGATTGGGGTTTTTGTTGGTTCTATGTATCTTGCCTTTCCTGCGCCCTGCTGCAGCCATTCGCTTTGTGATCGATAGGGAAGAGTGCTTCTCTCATAGTGTTGATTATGAAGGAGATACAGTTCATGTATCCTTTGTTGTGATCAAGGCAGAGACGCCATGGCATTATACCGAGGATGGCGTGGATCTTGTGGTATGGTCTTGTTTTTCTTTTTCTTATTACAATATTCATCCATGTAAATACTCCACAATTGTACAGTGTGGTGAGATTCTTGCTTTCATTTTGTGATAAGGAACAATAGCTGCCTAGATATTTTCGTGCTTGTAGTCTGATAATGGGCATGGATTATTGCATATGGACTCCATGTTTTGTTTGATGCTTGCATGAGCCCTGGAAAACTTTCCAGTTATTCCGCATCCAAAACTGATTCAACTTTGATATATGGCAGGTTAAAGATCCCAATGGTAATCAAATCCATGATTCCCGTGACAGAATCAGTGATAAGTTTGAATTCATAGTTCATAAGAGAGGCGTTCACCGCTTCTGCTTCACTAATAAATCCCCATACCATGAAACTGTAGATTTTGATGTACTTGTTGGTCACTTTTCGTATTTTGACCATCATGCCAAAGATGGTAAGAGTTTTTATGGTTTCGTTAAATTGGTCTAACAAGGAGCATGTGGTTGATTCCTTTATTCTGGAAATATGTAGAACATTTTGGCGCTTTGTTTGAGCAAATTGCAAAGTTGGATGAAGCCCTCTACAACATTCAGTTTGAACAGCACTGGTTGGAGGCCCAAACGGACCGCCAAGCAATACGTATGTTCCTCGTGTCTTACTCTCTCTTTTAAATACTAGTACTATTTTGAAATTGTAATATGTGAAGATCTCTTGTTTTCTTTTATCTTATATAAATAGAACTTATGAGTTGTAGCAAATGCTCAAATTTTCTGTTTCTGTACTACCAACTAACTGTCCTGCCTTAGGAGCTCCAGCCTTTTATGTAAAACTTTGGACCATACCACCACACGTGCGACATTACCAAACATCTTGAAATTGATAAATGTTTGTTATGTGCTACATTGATGAACAACATGAGAACACATACCATCTTATGATTTTTTGTAAATCTCATGTTCTGTCAAAAGCAAAATTTACAGCATCTGATAAACGTGTTTTGATGCTAAAACTGCAAGACTATATTTGTCTATCTGATGCAGTAAACGAGAACATGGGCAGGAGGGCAGTTCACAAGGCACTCTTTGAATCAGCTGCTCTTATTGCAGCCAGTGTTGTGCAGGTCTACCTACTACGTCGCCTCTTTGAGCGAAAACTGGGAACATCGAGGGTTTAATTCTCCGATAGTAGGTCTCCTTCTACTCACCAACCCAACTGTATTTCAATACTGCAAAATGTGTTTACAAGATCTGTTCCATCCTGGTCAGATATTTAGCATTTTTGCTCAGAATTCTGTAATTCAGTTTTTTACAGTACTGTGTGGCAGTAACTTGCTGCCTCATCAGACTCAATTCAGCTCATTATATCCATCATCACTTGTATATTAGGTCCTAAGTATTTCGACGGTACGTACTGCTTTAAAACATTTTTCACGATCAAGGTACAGGAGTGCTAGTATTGAGACAAAAAATGAAGAAATAATTCCTTTTCTGACAAAGACTCATAAACTTCAGCTCATCAGTGTTCTATACTTTTGACTCACAATTTCAGAATCCATATTTCGATGAGAACCATTTAGTATGATGTATTCAACGTTTATTGAGCCTGTATTATCTCTCTATTTAGCTTAGCTGTCTGGAGATAGAAAAGCTCAGATGATACCAAATCCAAGGAGATGATACCAAATTGGTTTGTTGCTAACATCACACCATCTGATTAGGATACAGTTGGAAGCCATGTGCAGTCTCGTTGGTCCTAAATTCTTTTGCTGACTGGATTTTTTTGTGTTACGGATAATGATTTCGCAAATAATGATTGGCACCACTGCTCGAGCTGATAAGCATAACAACTCTGGTATTTGCATTTCAATGTCCAGTATGATTGGTACATGGAGTCACTGACAATCGAGTTTGGAATCTCTGACCAAACTTAACAGCCGTCCGTGACACGTATCAACATCATGGATGATAACCAATAATCTTGAAATTGTCAGTAAATTAGTAGCCTGAAGCCCTGTACTTTGTAAAGTTGCATTTCAGATGTCAGCACTTGTTCTTTGAATCAGTTGTACCTTTGTCAGTAATTTAGTAGCCTGAAGCCCTGTACTTTGTAAAGTTGCATTTCAGGCACACGAAATCAGGCATCAGCACTTGTTCTTTGAATCAGTTCTATACCTGTGAAACATTTTCATGAGTGTGTGAGCTCCACCAGAACATTACCTCACTGTTCATCCACAGTTCATGATGTTGTTATTGAGCTCAACAAAAACCTTGATGCAGTGATGATTGCATAGTTTCAAGGGCTATGGCCATCAGTCTCTGAATGAATCTGAGGCTGAAAACCACTGGGTCAAGTTTGGTCATGGTGCAAGAGAAACGAAAGCCATTATTTGTTCAGTTTAAATCTTAGCTTTTACAGATCAAATGCTACCAAAATGTACACAAATTCATGAGATCATCATCTCTTCCCCAGATAAATTGCCATAAATATTTTATACTTAGAATAAAATTTGGTTAAAATTTTATAATTCCGACCATCAATAATTTCTCAAATGCTTAGTTTTTTGAAAAAGAAATGGTTTGCGTAGATTTTTCTCGAAAAGTGCTGTCATAAATATTATAAACCTGTTATTAGATTTTATCAAATTATTCTGATATAAAAATGATAGTCGGGATTTTAAAATTTTCGATTGAATCCTATCCTAAACAATCATATACTAAACGTCAAATATTTATATCGGAGAAAGTAGTTAACTAACATCACCTTGCAATTTAATTAATATAATTATCGTCAACAAAAAGCTCTCCTCCCCCTTTCACTATCCGCAGTGCCCACCACTGTACTGTTCCCCCACCCCACCATTCCTGTCTCTTCTCTTCTTCACTCCTCTCCCCCCTCCCCCATTTGGCCACTAGCTTCCCTCCCCCATTGGAAGGAGAAGCTTGAGGAGCTCCTCCATGGAGCGAGGGAGGCGTGGTGGCTTGTACGGCGTCGCGGCGGCGGCGGCGGCGGCGGTGCTGGTGGTGGCAATGGCGGCGGCCGGCGGCGAGGCGAGGCTGTCGCCAGAGCACTACCGGTCGACGTGCCCCGGCGTGGAGTCCATCGTGCGGTCGGTGGTGGCGAGGAAGGTGAAGGAGACCTTCGTCACCGTCCCGGCCACGCTCCGCCTCTTCTTCCACGACTGCTTCGTCGAGGTGAGCAGCGGCTGACACTGACACCATCTACCGACCTCGTGTTCTTGATTCAGATTTCACAGCGGAATTGAAGGCGTCAGAGTTTCAGAGTTGCACCCAAATTTTCCGTCTTAGGTTTCTTGATTCTTTCGTAATTGATAGCCTGGTTTTGATTTCGGCGAGTAGTTAGCTGTGCATTTGGCATTTGAATCCTTGCAAAATTTCGCAGCTTGCAGCTGCAGAGCTGCTTCTGATGCATTCAGCTCAGCGGCATCAGCAGCTTGTGGGTCTGAATTTTCAGTCAGAGATCGAATATGAATTTAATTGCATCAGAGATCATGTCAAGTTTGGTTTCATGGTGTAAAAATGGAGAGAGATGACACTACTAGTGTGGGGTAATGAGAGATTAGCAGTAGATTATTGGTACGAAATGGCTACTGGATTAGCTCCAAATCACGCACTCGTCGCTTCTGCCATGTGACTGCACGACCCTTCTGTCAACTGGGCTGCGTAATCAAATGCTCACGACAGATGCTTCCTGCATCCCTGCTGGAATACCAGGCGCCACGTTGTCGTATCCGACGTGGCGGACGCGGAATTCCATGCCGTCCACGTCATCATTCCTCCCATTTCATGATGATTTCAAAACTCCAAGATTTAAAATTTTCATAGAGCCGGGTACTAGCAGTATCATCGGTGTGTAAATGCTTCGATCACTTTGAAAATCGAAATTATGTTTTTCAATTGGCACTGAAATTATCTGGGGGGAGTTTTTAACCTTTCTGACAGGGGTGTGACGCGTCAGTCATGATCGCGTCGCGGGGCAACGACGCCGAGAAGGACTCGCCGGACAACCTGTCCCTCGCCGGCGACGGCTTCGACACGGTAGTGCGCGCCAAGGCGGCGGTCGAGAAGAAGTGCCCCGGCGTTGTCTCCTGCGCCGACATCCTCGTCATCGCCGCCAGGGACGTCGTCGCCATGGTAACCATCCATCCATTCATCCTCTTCCCCAAGAAGCTTGCTACACATCACGCGACGTCACGGCCTTTAACAATGTCAATCAATGGCGTTGCAGTCGTCCGGCCCACGCTGGACAGTCGAGCTCGGCCGGCTAGACGGTCTCGTCTCCAAGTCCGGCAGCGTCGCCGGCAAGCTGCCTGGCCCGGACATGCGCGTCAAGGACCTCGCCGCCATGTTCGCCAAGAACAACCTCACCGTGCTCGACATGGTGGCGCTCTCCGGCGCGCACACCGTCGGCTTCGCGCACTGCACGCGCTTCGCCGGCCGGCTGTATGGCGGCGGCGGCGTGGACCCGTCCTACGACCCGGCGTACGCGCGGCAGCTGATGGCAGCGTGCCCGCGCGACGTCGCGCCGACCATCGCCGTCAACATGGACCCGATCACCCCGGCCGCCTTCGACAACGCCTACTACGCCAACCTCGCCGGCGGCCTCGGCCTGTTCACCTCCGACCAGGAGCTCTACGCCGACGCCGCGTCGCGGCCGTCGGTGGCGGGCTTCGCCAAGAACCAGACGTTGTTCTTCGAGGCGTTCAAGGAGGCCATGGTCAAGCTTGGCAGGGTCGGAGTCAAGTCCGGGAAGCATGGAGAGATCAGGAGAGACTGCACAGCTTTCAACTGAACATAGTTGCATAGTTGCACTGCAACATTTGTAAGTTGTAGCAATTGGGAATTTGATCGTATATTACATGAAATCATTTCAAGGTAAGAATTTTCATACTTTCTGTTATCGGTCCAAAAGTCAAGGCTGAGTGACGAAAACGACAAAATGTCTACAAGTTAATTCTAAAATTAAGTTAAAGTTCAAAATAGCCGCAACTCAAAACAACCAAAAATAACTTATGGTCGTTTGAGCTACAGCTAATAAACCGTAGAAAAAAAGAAAAGAATAAAAAATAATTTATAGATAAAACTTGTATATTAATAATAAAAGCCAATGCAGGAAAAAAGATTTCAATGAAAAGACCCTAAAATCACCACTAAAATTAAGATTTGAAATTCTCAAAAAAAAAATAAGATTTAAAATTTAAATTTTGGCTACAATTGATAAGCCAACAAGCATCCCTGCATTTTTATTCTATCCGGAAACGGCATGAGCAAATCTGACGTTGGCAACCGTTTGCCTGACGTTGATACGTGCAGCTTCAGAAAACTGGCTGAGCTTTCTTGTGGCAGGGCAATGGCCATTGCTTCCCGGGGTTGCTCTCCTCTTGCTTTCAAGATCCCTACTTTTGACCTAATCACCCAACCTTCCTTACTGTTGTCTGAACACGAGTCATCTTGGGACCTACTCAACGCTTCCAACATGCATGGACAGTTGCCAGTAGCAATCAGATACTGACCATTTTCAGGTTCAGATATCAGAAGATATACAGAGCTTTCAGATCTTGCTGTCTTAACAAGGATCCAGGTGTTAGGTCATGTTCAGAATGCCTGAATTCATACCGAAATACTATCCCCGTCCCAGAATATAAGAGATCTTTACAATGCAAATACATAGCCAAAATCCCTTTAGATTTTGGGATGGAGGTAGTACCGAATAGTTAAATTATAGCATGAATCAAAGAAAAATCCTGGTTCCCAAAACAGAGCCCTTGAGACAGAGTAACCATTCTAACCAAAACAGAGGCAACCGAGCAGCTCCATAAGATTGGAGGCAATCAGACAGTGCCAGTTGAGCAAAAACAAGATACAAACCTTGAAGCAAAAGAACTCTCCAATTCTGAAACAATTATAAGATCCATGTAATAATAGTAAAACCAAACCGTTCTTTTTCCATATGTACAAAGTTTTCTGTTAAAGCTTGTCATCCTAATTATAATATATAAAACCATCTAAGCTTGTTGCGGCGTTACATGGTAAAAAAGTTGTCCACGAAGGAAAAGATAGGATGGCAACAACATAATGCCGCCCAAACTCTGCTGCTTGTATACACCTCCATGAGAACCTACTTCTCATTCAACTTCACATGTAGGACATGAATGGAGGTTTGGAAAATATATACCCTGCCAGAAGATGACAATCCAAAGCTCTTGTTATACGATAACGCTGGAAATAGTTATCAATGCAATGAAGACAACAACTCTTAAAAGCATGATAGTGATGATCATAGTTATGTAGGCATGATACTGTTTACAGTCAGTAGGAACAAGAAAGGAATTGCAGTAATATCATATATGAACTTATTTTGGGTTGTCATAGCAGGCCTTGATGGTGATCTTATTACATCAACATTATTTTACAACAGAAAATTGATGTACAATACTGTTCTGTTGTGAGGAACAAGCATATAAAGGTTGGTGTTGAAATTGAGGTTCAGCTTCACCTGTATTGTGCCCTTGGAAAGTATTGTCTAATTTCAACAATTAATTATGCTATCCCAAATTTTCTAGATGCATTGACAGCAAAATCTTGAAAGATGAAAGTAATACACTATGTGAAGCTAAACTATATTCTTTTCTTCCTAAGAATCTAAGAAAGCTCTTCTTCTTGATTGTAACTAGTTGCATTTTGTTCCTCTCAAACTTCTTTCTTCCTAAGAAACTCAGCTTGTCTCCCATCGAAATGAATAAAGATATAAACTTTAGCTTTCTGGTCTCCTACTTAGCAAGCACTAAAGCGCTCACGCATCCATTTCATCGTTATATGGCCCTTTTGACTTTATATGTTTACAGCTCCTTTCCCCCTTTCAATTTCATTTGGCTGGTGCTCACCGGCACAATTTTGTCCCTTTCATATCAAATTTCATCAACCTGAAGCTATGACTAGCCTTTCTACTTGTAAGTAGAGAACTAAAATTTTCCAGAAAACAATTTATCTGGGCTTGCACCGACAATCACCGATTGTGACCCATTCCCCTTCTCACCATCGCACCAATTTTAACAACCACATATTGCACACATTATTTGGAATGATGTCTTGCTGAACTAAATCGACAGACCAATCCTAAAACCACAATTTGAATCCAGAACACATATCTCATAATCTGAATATTCAGAGAAGCACCTGAAGTCTGACAGATGCTTCACAATTAAGCATAATTTTAGCAAAGGCACTCAATTTAGCTCATTTTTAACTCTGATAAAGCCAAGAAACGCCACCAATTATCATATTTACCCCCAAATTACGCCTGAATCCACAGTGAATTCCCAATCCTGACTAACCCGAACATGTAAAAGAGGAGCCTTTTGCCTTTTGTCCCCAAATATGTGGGAGCCCTAAACGGCCAAGATCACGTACATGTGGAGGCCACCTTGGGCGAGGAGGAGCACGCGCTGGCGCCGACGGGCCAGAGGATGGCCCTCCAGATCCCTGACAGGTTGGTGACGAATCCGACGAAGAGGAAGACGCAGGCGAGGCCGATGACCCAGGGCATGAGGAAGAACCCCAGCATGAAGGTCACCGACCCGCACAGCATCAGCGCCACCGACGCCCCCAGCAGCATCGACGCCACCCCCGCCGCCGTCACCTGCCGCGGCCACGCCCCCCTTCCACCCCCTTCCTCCGGCCACGCCCGGAGCACGGTCAGCAGCAGCGCGCACAGCTCGTACATCGCCTTCGACTGGTCGGCCTCCGCCGCCGCCGCCGCCGCCGCCCTCATACCCGCGAATCAAGAATCGATCGCCTCGGCAGTGGCGCAAGAATCTTGGAGGAGGCGATGAGATGAGACGGAGGACGAATTGAATCGGAGAAATGGGTTTGCTTGCTTCCGCTTTCGGGTCGGGCTTGCTTGCTTCTTGCTCTCGTGTTCGTGCTGGTTGGTTGAATGAATCGAAATCGATGGCGAGGAAGGCGAGGAGACATGGGCGATGTTGAAATACGGGGGAATGGAATGGGTTTAGACGTCTACGCTACGAGAGGATAATGGTAGGCTGGATTTGTTTATTGGGCAGTTATTTCCGGTGTTGGCGTAGATAACTGTGCAACTCATTGGTTGCGTTGGCGGTCAAATTTGGACTCTAGTACTTGTTGAATCTCAAGGTTTAAATTTTTTTAAAAACACCTCAAAATTACTATTCCCTCCGTTCTATAATATAAAAGATTCTATATATATATATATGACATATCATAATACTATGAATTTAAATAGGGATGAACAGGACACATTCTATTACTATAAGTTGTCCAGATTCATAGTTCTCAAATACGTCTCATTCATTCAAAATTTCTTATATTATAGAACAAAGTGTACTATCTTTTTGGGTCATACTGATGTTTGGGGTAAGGCACGGTTCAGACTTTAGTTGAAACTTTGACGATCATTAGTCTCTAAATCACTGTTTTCAAAAAGGATGATATGAACCGGTTTGGCTTGAAAAATATTATTACTGTACTATGGGTTTATTGGATCTGTTAATTTATTATAACATGTATTGAATGTCTGGTACTCTCTGCGATTTTAATATTATTGATGTTTTAGACAGAATCTCACGTACAAGAAATGATTAATTGTGATGCTGCTCTCCGGTGCTTTAGTTGATGTTTTGAGGCTTGAAAAGTATTATAATAGTACTATACATTTATTGGACCTGCAAATACTACTCTCCTATATACATGGTGCTCTCTTCGGTTTTAAAATTATTAACATTTTGGGCAGAATCTTACGTACCAAGGAATGATTAACTGTTACTCCTTCCAATGCCAAATTAGTTGACGTTTTGAGGCTTGGAAAATATTATAACAGTACTATAAATTTATTGGACCTGTGAATTTATTATACTATGAAAAATGTCAAGGTTTCATAAATTTAATCACCTCTCTTATATATGGTACTTTCTTCGATTTTAAAATTATTGACGTTTTGAACAAAATGTCACACACCAAAAAATGATTAACTGTGATGCTACCTCCTTCCAATGCCAAATTAGTTGACGTTTTGAGGCTTGGAAAATATTATAATAGTACTATAAATTTATTGGACCTGTGAATTTATTATACTATGAAAGTAAATGTCAAGGTTTCATAAATTTAATCACCTCTCTTATATATGTTACTTTCTTCGATTTTAAAATTATTGACGTTTTGAACAAAATCTCACACACCAAAAAATGATTAATTGTGATGCTACTTCCTCTAGTGCCAAATTAGTTGACGTTTTGAGGCTTAAAAAATATTATAATAGGACTATAAATTTATTGGGCCTGAGAATTTATTATAATATGAAATTGAATGGCAAGGTTTCATAAATTTAACCACCTCTCTTATATATGGTACTCACTTCGGTTTTAAAATTAGTGATATTTTGGACAAAATCTCACGCATCAAGGAATGATTAATGTGCATACACGCAATAGTGTGCTATACGATCGATAACGTGCCCTGGCACGTTGGCCTAAAAAATTCAGACAACACCGTTTATTGTATATCACGAGCATTTTAAATTGAACTACGCATGTATCGACAGTGGCATTTTTATGCATATATTACACGTACGCTGTCTATAGTCCATACAAAATAGATTGCAGTTACAAGAAAAATACTGGCACATATGTTAATTAGTAGTATCTCCGGTTCTCTGCACCCTTTGGTAGTTGTGACGACGCAGTGTTATTATGCACAAAACACGTGGTGATGGTGCATGTGCATTATTATCGATCGTATCGATTCTTCATCTCTTCACACAGATGACTTGCTCATTCGTGTTTCGGACAGTACGCAACTCCCTCCAAATTAATTTTATTAAATCTAGCGTTATAACGGACGGATGAAGCTATAGGAATTGTTATTAGTTAATAGCGAAGATCTATCGAAATGCATTATTAGTTAATAGCGAAGATCTATCGAAATGCATTATTCTATAAGTGATCGAAGTACTTGGAAGGACTTTAAACTTATGCAGGTGACTCTCGAAATATATTTTTAATTTTTCAAACTTGTTTTGAATGTTATATATATATGACCAAATAGACTTTGATCCGTTCTATACGGTGATGTGTCATCACCGTGACTTCTATGTGTTAGTAGTAATTTATTTAAAAAAACATATTTTTTTCCTCTATCTAGAGAGGAGAAACCTAAGGTGAGAAAAGATAAAATTTTAAAAATATACTATTGACACGGCCTACTATGACATGTCACATCAATTTATGAAATGAATTATGGCATGTCACATCAATTTATGAAGTGGATTAAAGTCTTTTTGAACTTATAGGACATTCAACACAAGTTTAATATATATTTTAATAGTTTAAATATCGAGATGACATATCTACAAAAGTTAAAGATCGTTTGTATACTATACTCTTATTTTAATATAATCTAAACGTGCAACACAAGGGTTGGACTTGTTACCATCTCGTACGGTGAGTGTACAAACAAGCTTGAGCATGACGATGCTTAATACTTCTTCCGTCGTAAAATATAAAAGATTTTGGGTGGATATGATATAATACTATGAATCTAGACAAGAAGAAAGATGTCCATATTCATAGTAATAGAATATATAAAAAAATTTGAGTGGATGTGACATATCTTAGTACTACGAATTTAAACATGTTTCTTGTCCAGAGTCTAATACTACGAATATGAACATATTTTTTTCTTCAGTTTTATAGTACTATGACGAGTCATATTCATTTTTTTATAGATCAGAACGGAAGAGTATATAGTATAATGTATCCTCGTCTAGCTTGATTTTTGTCCTTGTTGCAACGTGTTACACGCGAGGAAGTCCATTCGGTTTGAGACAACGATGCTAGAGACTAGAGTTGATAGTAGCAGCTGGTACGCGAGGAAATCGTGGGGCACGACCTGTGCCGTGCATTAATGGCTGCGCCATACACGTTAGTACTCGTAGTAGGCTGTACATACAAATAGTCACGACAGGATTAGTTTCCGGGCAATCCGGGCGACGCAGACTCAATCGCTGGTCGTGTTCGTCGTTGCTTGCACGTGGTCACAACATGGGCAGAGTTGAACTCGGACTAAAGCAGTGGCAGAGCCAGTTTATTTTGTGGCCCGTGGATCGAATACCGTTTCATAATTCAATGAGACCATTTTTATAAATTTAATAAATTTACATGTAAAAATCAATAGTTATAATGGTGTTTGTAAAAAACACCATTATAACTCCGTCACTGAACTCAAGTGAGTCAATTCGTGAACCTACTTATATATGACCTGCCACGCACCGTTCGGATACAACTCGTCATGAACCCTACATCGTTCGTCAATCCTGCTGTTCGATCGGCTTGGTGACGAAAGTGTGCACTCGTGACTTGGTGTACTGTTTGGGGAGGAATTAACTGCCGTCCAAAACCGCAGATCGATCGATGTCATGGTTTGGTGCCGTTGTCGAAAGGCTTCAGCTAGCCGCCATGTTATGTTCGTTCTGGGAGGAGCGCCGCCGGAGAAAGTGCAAAGTGATTCTAGTGCTTGTCGCGAAGCGTGCCATGGCGAGCTCGTCGGAGACGACGAGGTAGCCGCCGCCGCCGTCGTCGTCGTCGTCGGCTGCGCGCGGGAAGAGGCCGGCGGCCGCCGCACGCAATCCCGTTCCGGCCCAATTAATGATGAGGCGGCCCAAGCGATATGGGCCGTATCGACACCACGGTCCACCATGTGCGGTGTGGATTAAGGCGGAGAGGTGCGTTGCGCGTTTTGCGGGCTAAACCCTCGGATTACTATGTATTACCATTTGCTCCTTCCGGATAGGTGGCGATCCTATATGGGCCGGGCGGATGGGCCCGAGTTGCCGTCCGATCTATATCGTGCGGGGAAGATCAAGGGGGTCAACTGCAAAACTACGATCGAAACAGGGAGGGCTAATTGCAAAAATACGCTTGCCAAAAACTGCCATCGCACGGGCTGCCACAACGTTTTAATGGGCCGTGATGGGCTTTTGTTGGGACTTTGCCTACCTTGCCCGTACTGCTCTTCCACATTAACACGCGCATCCTCTAAAAAAGAAAAAGAAAAACCAGTTACACGCATTTTTTTTAACGAATCGGCATTGGAATGTACCAATTTCACTTAATAGAGTATAACAGTAAAACTATCCTTAAAAAAGAGTTAAAGTAAAATTGTACAAGTATAAACCTATAGTATAGAAAGAAAAGAAAAAAAAAAGCTATGATAAAAGATCATAAAAGTCTTTTTACTCCTCGCCGATCAGGCGATCAGCGCGGCGTAACTTGCGACCATGGCCGGTCGACGCCGCAGCCCACTCTGTTCGGCGTTGCTCGGAGCAGACAGCACCTTTCGTGGATTTACTCCTGATTATTACTAGCAGTTTAGTGCAGGTGAAGTGGATAATTCTTGGATTCAGATTTGTTTCGCCGAACCACCTGAAGCAATGCAGAATCCAGCTTGGAGATGAAGTGATCTATTATCTGTTGGAATTTTGCCTCGAAATCGCACGGAGAGTAACATCCTGATTGCACTCTGTTTTTTTTTTCATGAACATAGGGGAAATTTGAAGCAGAATACTCAGTCTTACTCTTATCTTTTGAAAGATCAAGGAGAATGCTTAGTCATGATTTTTGTCCCCAAGAATATTTACCAAACTCAAGATCCTTATTCTTATTCGATATTAACACAATCAACAATTGACAAATGTGGTCATTACGATCACAAAATTAATAAAAAAATACACTTCCCAAGACAATGACTGAGCTGTTCATCGTCATCACCATGTATAAGAAGAACAAACACGTAAAACAGAACGATGAATTAATGCATGATTAGTAGTGATGGCCCTTGGTGCGGCCGCACCCCATGATCGACGCCGGCAGCCGCGGCACCATCTCGACGCCCTCCTCGAACACCACGCCCATGCCCATGTACACGTGCGCCTCGAGGTGGCAATGGAACAGCCACACGCCGGGGTTGTTCGCCCGGAACCTCACCGCCGTCCACCCCATCGGGTGCAGCGCCACCGTGTTCTTCATCACGACTCCCCTCGCCTCGTTCAGCCTCGGTCCGTCCACCTCCGGCACGAACTTGCCTTCGCCGTAGCCGAGCACCCACAAGTCGTGCCCATGGAGGTGCCACGGGTGCGTCTCGCTCCGATTCGACAGGATCATCGTGTTCTGCAGCACCACGTCCACCACCGAGCCGAGGGCGAGGCGGTACACGGCGTGGCTGACGGCGAGGTTCGCCGGCGCCGGCGGCGGGGAGGAGATGTCGAGGCTCCTGTGGTCGTAGCTGTCCGGCGGCGGCCGCTGGTCGAACTCGCTGCGGAGGTTGTGTTTCATGGCGACGAGGTAAGGTGTCGCCGGGAAGCTGAGGGACACGCCGTTGATGGCCCACTTGGTGTGGTTGTTGATCTTGTTCTGCGTGTTGAGGAGGAGGAGCACCCGGTCGGGCCTCGCCGGCGGCGGCTCGACGTGGCCCGGGAGCGCGGCGAACGACATGCTCTGCGCGATCCTGCTCGCCGTGTCGTTCCACCGTGGCCCGGCCGGCGGCGGCGTGCGCGGGTCGTCGCTGTGGCCGCCACCGCCACCGGCTGCGGCGTACCTCACGACGGCCCTGCCCGGCGCCGTCTTGGTGGGGTCGCGGCTGACGACGTGCGACGCCGCCCAGTAGCTCCGGGACGGGTCCTGGTCGGCGGTGATCAGCACGGAGTAGGTCTCGCCGGAGTAGATGAAGAGGTTCTTGACCACCACCGGCGTGACGTAGTACCCGTCGGCCTCCACCACCGTCATCGTGTGCCCCTCGATCTCGAAGCTCAGCGACGACAGCGACGTCAGGCTGCCGATGCGGAGGCGGTACGTCTTCCCCGGCGCGGCGGTGAACAGCGTCGGCCAGCCGCATTCGGGCCCAAACGCATTGCACGCCGCGCCGCCGCCGACATTACTGGCCGCCGGTGGCGAGCAGTTGAACACCCCTCTCCCGTTGATCAGCAGCGACTTGGGCTCGCCGACGAACACCATGGGGGTGGAGGCGAGGCCGACGGCTTGCTCGTAGACGCTCTGGTGCCACCAGTCCATGAGGAGGACGGTGTGCTCCTCGTCGTAGGCGAAGGGCTCCGCGACGCCGTCGGGCACCGACACGACGAGCATGCCGTCGAGCCCCGCCACGCGCTGCATGCCGTAGTGCGCGTGGTACATGTACGTGCCCGGCTGAGACCACGTCACAAACACCAAGAAATCAATCAAGAATTGTTCATCCATGATCTATCCAAGCATCGATCGATCATTGTAGCTGCTTGATAGAGCAGCTGGGTTGATTGCTTACCCTGTCAACGATGAATCTGTAGGTGAAGGTCTCGCCAGGGAGGATGGGGCACTGCGTGACGCCGGCGGTGCCGTCAGCCCACGGGCTGCCAATCTGCGACAACACAACCCGGCGGCCGGAGAGCCACATTGCTGTTAGAACAATACTCACACGTGATCGCCGGCGAGCCGGCCAGCCGGCGACGGCGAGGTATGGATATGAATAATGACCTGGCGGATGCCGTGCCAGTGGATGGCGGTGTTCTCGGTGTCGAGCATGTTGTGGACGGTGACGACGAGGGTGTCGCCCTGGGTGGCGCGGATAGTCGGGCCGGGGGACTCGCCGTTGATGGCCACAGCGAGCTTCCGGAAGCAGTCCAGCGACTTGTACTGGTACGTGATGTTCCACGTGTGGTGGTGCGTCTTCGCCTCCGCCGCCGCCGCCGCGCACAGGCACGCCAGCACGGCGAGCCACGTCCTCATCCTCGTCGTACGTGCCTCCCAAACAGTGCCAACCAGCTGACGAGCTCAAGGATTGGGATTTTGCGACGGATCAGTGGCTTGAAATGATCGGTTTCGTGAGCAATTGGTGAGGTGTGTGTGTGCTTGTGCTTTGCCCTGCTCTGCCTCCAGTGCATTTATACTCAAGCGCTGGGCGTGTGTTGATACCTGGTTAATGACCGGGTACCAGGTCAAGCAGCGCTCTGTGTTGAAACGTTACCCCGCAGCACATGTGTGCGTGTCCGGACGGGGTAGGTGAAGTTGTTTAAGTATACTCAGTCAGATCATAAATATATGATATTATTTATAAGTAGAAAAGATTTTATCCAACTTTTGAGCATTTGACCATCAACAGTAACTCAATTGATTATGCTCTGTGTGTAGATTTATGCGTTGAAGAACATCATCATAATATATATATCATATTAATTAAGGGGATTAGGTTTTATAAACTTACTCTATTCTAATGTGAAATCGATAAAATTAGACTGAATATATCTTGTTCTAATGAACATTAAAGAGTAATAATTCTACGGATATTTGCCTCCTCACTTAGTGTAATTAATTAACATATTTCTCTCTTTTCTTATGAAACCGCATCACCTCAATTGTTTTTATTCATTGGTAAATTAATCTATGATTCTAATAGTCTCATTTTTTTCTTTCCTCTATTCTTAAAAGGCACATCATCTTAATTATTTGTAGACTTGATGATCAGTGTATGATTTAAATTGTCTTCGTCTAATCGTCTTCTATTATAAACCAGATCACTTAATTATACCATAGGTGCATATTCCACAGCAAGTTCTTAAGGATGTGTTCGTTACATGAAGTTCCCAAAACACAGTTTGAGCACGAAAAACGGAACGATCCATTAGCGCGTGATTAATTAAGTATTAGCTAAATTTTTTTGAAAAATGGATTAATTTGATTTTTTAAGCAACTTTTGTATAGAAACTTTTTGCAAAAAATACATCGTTTAATAGTTTAAAAAGCATGCGCACTGAAAAAAAGAGTGATGAGTTAGGAAGAAAGAACTCAGCCTAAGTTCTTTTCGGTGATGACCAAGAAAAATTATCTTAGTTTATTTTTCTAGAGGTGTGTGGTCAACGCTGCGTGGGTCTACTAGGGTTTCATAAATGCTGATAGGACAAAAAGACAATCGTATACGCTTTGAGATGGCAGTGCGGATAAAAGATAAAGTTTCATGGCACGCTTTTCAATCTCTCAAACGGTACGTTTCGTGAAAAAAAATTTTAATATGAAAGTTGCTCTAAAATATCAGATTAATCCATTTTTTAAGTTTGTAATAATTAAAACTTAATTAATCGCACGTTATTGTCATCTCATTTTGCGTGAAATACTTTATCTTCATCTTCTACCTAAGCAAATTGTTAAATATGAATGCATGCCATTGCCAGAACAAGTAAACCGTATCATTCGGCGTTTAAATTAATACTAGATGTATACGTGTTTTATGCATGTGGCGCCTGTTCTTAGGGGATGCTTTTTTTGAAGAAAAAAAAAGGCAAAGCAATGTTTTATGAATGTGTGGATGCATATGCATGTACTAACTCCTACTCCGCATGCATGCATACTTAACGAAGACCAGGTCCAGTCAAAGTCAGCTTAAAGATCACTGATGCAGAGACAATCCCCCTAAAAAAAGAATCATATTTATTTCTAAAGAAATAAAAAAGATCATAGTAACTTTTTTGCAATTACACCATAATGTATACACACAGTACACTCACACAAACTGAGAGAGACGAAAATTAGCAGCACGCACACCCACACACGTTGAAAAAGACATAAACTAGCAACACATATCTGATCTTATTAAAATTCTATTAAAAATTTATCTATATATACATAATATTCGTAAACATCAAAATTTAAATTCTACTGGATGAATTTGTACGATCACGATTTTATCACCACCCCAATAATGCTCCGAGGATCACTATAGTTTTTTTATATGCATGCATCTGCATTTCGCTCGTTTGCAATCACATTTACTAGGGCGACTCTGACAAGTACGAACGCAGACGGCTGACATCCCAGCGGCCTGGCCATTTGGATGTTTCTTTTTTCTTAATTTTACGCTGACAAGCATGCTTAATTATAGGTACAATACTAGCCATTTTTTTAAAAGATACTTCCTGATTTAGATCAGATGTAACACATCATATTATCATGAATCTAGATAGGTTCTTTTTCAAATTCGTAATATTACGATATGTCACATCCAATCAAAATTTCTTATATTTTGAAATGAAAGAAGTAATAATGTACTACAACAGCTAATCAGTTAAACTAACCACTCTTGTCAAGAACCTAGAATGTACATATATGCATGGTAACCTCAGCAGTTTATTATATTTGACACACTGAATAGTCAACAAACTTTAACGCAAATTATGAAATGTACAGGCACTGCACTGTACCGTACGTAGTTTTTGTGCAGCATATAGTCAGCCATAGGCTGTCACGTACGGCCTTTTATACCACATACATTTTGACATCAAACAAACTAGTCCTTGCACACGCTTAAAGTGCGTGCATGCATATCATCACATCAGAAAAGTTCACACCCTAGCACACAAACACGGAATTACTACGATCGATTGTACTGAGTAGTAGATCAATCTAATGATGCGACTTGATCTGTGTCGTCACATCCGTTTTTATTGGTTGTCACATCCGCCTTCAGGGTAGCCATGTCGGCATGAAGGCAGTCACGCATGAGTTATTCATCTGCTCTGGAGAAAACCTACAAAAGATAATCAAACTGTGTCAAATATATACTCCTATATAGTACTAGAGTATATGTGTAGAGAGCATCCCATATAGTTTTTGGTGCAGAATAAAATAGATACACAATTGAGTGTTTGAGATTTTAATAAGGTTAGGAAGGTGTTGTTGGTTCAATTTATTTCTTTAAACTTGTGTTAAAATCTCACGGGAAGACATGTGTGTGGGTGTACGTGTATAGTGAGGTTTGTGTGCGTGCGTCTTCTATGTAATAAAAGAAAAATTAAAAACACGATTGGTTTCAAGAACTAATGAGATTAGAGAAACGATTATGAAGCTGAAAGAACAACATACCCGATCTGCAAGGTGGGCTCGGCGGCAGCTTCCAGGGGATGAAAGAATCCGTTGCCGCCACCGTGCGGTGGCACCTGCTGGACTGCATGAGGGGACTGCCGCTCGTAGCCAAGTAGGGTGGCGCCGTGCTCCCACACTTGTCCTTGCAACTGATTGCTCTCCTCCAGCTTTTCCTCGCAAACGAAATCAAAGGGTCGACATTAGTGCTTGCTATTCTTTTCTCCCTTGTGTGTGTGTGCTTTTTTTTTTCATTCCTCAGCCTCATTTTGGTTATTTCACAGAGTGACCTCGTCATGAATTGTTAGTGTGCATTGCTTACGCATGATAGATATTTATGTTAGTATGCACAGTTGATATAATATGCTACTACGAAACATCAGTATTCGTTAGAAATAACCAAAGCACCAAATGTTCTTTTATAATATATGCAATTCATCCTGTAAACTAATATATGCATCAACTAAAACTTGTCCACTGTCTGTTATACTGGCCTTACAAACCATGTTTTATGTTCATGTGTTTGCAAGTTTATGTGTGAAAGGAATATATAAAGTGCTAAACACCGAGTTAACAACACATTGAATTCCTGATCAGATTTCTTGGCCCAAATTTAATTACATGGTTGCGTGGCTTTAATTTGGAACAAGCACACGTAAAAGTAAAGTACAAATTACATTGAAAGACACATACTTCGTTCATGCAGAATCTTAAGATCAAGTAAATGCATGAAACTTAAACAGGACAAGGAATTGAACTTACTTTTCTTCTAAGGCACTTATTTGCTTCACACAACATTTGTTCCTGAAAATGATTTAGGTATATATCATATTTTTTTGGAAATAATAAATTCTTACCTGAAATACATGGTAATCAAGGTAAAATTTATGTCAAGCATGTACCCTCCTCTGGAGATCAGTGAGCTGATCAAGCATATGCTGTGTCTGCAACAAGATTAGAGTTTAAAAAAATTTCAGCATTTCTCGAACATATGTGTATATATCAATGTATGTCATGCTAACTGCACATACTGTAGTTTCTAGATGAAAACATGTCTTGTTATGACCATGAGAAACAGTTAACAAATTACCCTTGTGGATCTAATGTGCCTCAAGGATGAATCAAGTTGTTTTTCAAGCTGCTCTAGCTCTTTGATGCCAAGTGTCCCCAGATCTTCACCAAGAAGATTCCTGTAGTTGTCAACAGAATTAGAGCTACTAATAAGTTACGAGTAGTTGTTTATATTTTGTACTGTGATTCCATATATGTGATGATATGTAGCTAACTGCATGCAACTAATTCTCTAGCAGTCTATATGACCTTTTGGCCTCATTTAGCTAGCCCCCTGATATTATTGTTTTACCATGTGTAAAACCCTATAGAGACAACTGTAGGACCATCATAGGCTCACGTACGTATATTACTTTAGTCTTGTTGATACTAACCATATATTTTATTATATGCATGCAATATCGATTTTTTTCCACCAAAATGGCCAAAGAGTATCTAGCGTACACAGATTTTTTCTTGCCCCAATACACAATAATTTATTCTGGCAACTAGTATAGTGCTATTTAGTCTGCATGTATATATATGAATGAAAGTAATTAACTATGGACTAGACTTTTTTTTCTATCTAGAGAAGTGCCGGATATACTACCCGTTTGTAAAGTCCATTTCATCTTGATAAAATTGAACTCATGCATAAGTAGAAGCCTGATATTACCTTTGGGTCCTCTGTAAATTTTCCACCCGTGCCTTCAGTTTGAGGTACTCATTGCGGCTGCTTTGCACTAACTGAAAGATAAATTTAACTTCAGTACAAAGAAATATGAAATAATTTAGAGATTCTATGCGAAAACAAAATAATATAATCTCATATGCAAAATTAGGCTTCCGAATGAACAATTTATTTATAAATTAAACAGTGATATTCATGAATCCATCTATATCATATCATATGCATGGTCAATAACCAGTGATAAAGAGCTTTTCTGTGCTGCATTCAGAGATATATACTCATTTAAGCTAGCAGAAATTAGAGTTGTAAATCAGTGTTATTATATGTGGAAACACAACAATAATACTTTTTTTAGATAATGGACAACAATAATACTTATGCTAGTTATAGCACTCTTTCGATCATATGCAGCCTTTTGCAGTGCCCTCATTTTTCATAAAATTTTGAGTTACTTCACACATAAATCAAGCAGCACTACACATGTATTAAATTCAGACTCCATTTTTTATTGTACTATTCAACACGTGTACGTATATATATATAATTGGCAATTAATTATAATACTAAAAGCAGTGCATATCTAGGCCGGTTCTATCAATTAAACTGTAGGGATTGAATTGTTGAAGTAATATCCAGTGAGACACAGATCGTTTAATCAGAACACAAGCTAATCTATGCATCAATTTAAATCCATAAAAGCTTGTCATAATTCACTAAAAATTAAAATATATTGATAGAATTTAATAACCTCATTTTCCTTGTTCTGTATTGCAGTATCTGGCCCACCATAGCTGCATTTTTGGTATCTCTCAAGTGTTCTGGTCATGCTGCAAGTTTCAAAAATACCAATGGCTATGTTATGGAAAAAGGAAATAAAGAGACATATATAGTTCGCACGTAACTAAATAACAATCTAGGGCTCATCCTTTTTCAGGGACCATATCAATTAATTAGAGAGAAATTTTTTTTGTTTCTATACTATTTTAAATGTTGATAATGATGGTGACATTGAATCTACAACCACCACCCTTTTCCTTGACATGTGGGTCCATAATGTTGGTAGTGTTGGTGTTTCATCAAAATGCAACATAGCTCCGTGTCACTAACTCTACAAAATCAGTAGGCATTTTAAAACTGATGGCATAAAATGGCTTGATAGGTATACAGTTTTAGGCTTTAAAATAAATGTCAAATGTTATTTTTTAAGAATCTATGGTAACACACAGACAAATCAGCTAGTTTCACAAAACATGAACATTAGCTTCATGACTAGAAGACTATAATTCATGGTAATTTAATTTGTGTCGCTCAGACAAGACGAATGAAGGTGCTTGAAATGTTGGAGACAATTCCTAAGAAACAATACCGTTTTATCTTTATTCTTGCATCGGTAGTTCAAGTTGATTTATATACGTGCATCCATGATATCAACCTAGAGGCCACGTTTTGTAAAGAAAATACCCTCTGAATTTTTATGAGACATCGAATTCAGACGACACACAATGAGATGACATATAACTTCGGGCAGCTTAGTGTTGCTAGGTTGAAACAAGACGTGAATTCAGATTTCTGAAAGATCTACAGTACACGTTGAAAATATCCATTTGTCAGCATAAAATACTGAACTAGCTCTAGCAGCTTTATATGCCTACTATAACTAGAAGGGACATCTGATAAAGCCTTTGTATATTGACAGCTCAGCCATGAGAGCTGAGGAGACCAATCGAATGACAATCGAAAGCTGTCACTAACTGTACCCTGCAGATACTCAAGTGAGTCCTAGGAATATTGTGTACTCCTTGCAGGATTTCTTCGGAGGAGCCGAGGAGGTGTTTCATTCATACCATATCTAAATTGATTTCCTTATTCAATGAAATTATCTACTCCGTATATATCTGAATGTAATTTAGTGCTAAAATTTATAGGTGAATTAATATTATTAATTTAGATACAAAATGAAATCGTTTATACACTACTTATGTACTAATGATGTACTATTCATCATAGAAGATATTCTTAGAATCATATCATCAGTGCAATACAGTGAGTAAGAAAATTTAACAATATACTAGGATCATTGAATCACCCAGCTGGTGGATCCTAGTTCGTCATTACCATTTCCTGGGAGTCCTGTACCAGATTGATGGATAAAACTTTTCTATTCTTAACCAAAAGCAAATATGTTTGTCCAACCAATCCAGAAGCCAGTAAATGGGCTGCTGCTTGGATATAATTTTCCATTCCTTGAAAAAAAAACTAAAGTTTGGAAAATATATGTTTTAAAGATGAATTGGAGATCATGCACGCCTTGCTTATGTATAGGGTAGCTTAACAATATGAATTTTGAAATTAATCGTGTAAATATATACTAAGCTATTTCGTTCTATTTTCATGTTGAGTACGTTGACAACAAAATAGAAGAACCTTGCATTACAATTCTTAACTTAACTTCAAGAGTTCCATACAAACAACAGGACCAATTCTAACTAATTGTTTCCCTCTAAATTAACACAATACCAAATGTTTTTCCCCGCAAAGCAAACAAACAAATGTTTTCTAATTCAAAATCAATTCAACTAGCTTATGTACTACTTGTGAATTTTGGCTAGCCAATCAGATGCTATGTATTTCTGAAAGACAATTATACATATGAATTTTCACATACTTATCTCAGGACAAACAGACTTTATATATATTGATGTTGCCTTAGGCCCTGTGCTTTCCTTCGAGTCCAAACTCCAGCTTCCTTATTTTCCGTCATCACTTTTTTAAATTGTTAAACAATGTATTTTTTATAAAAATTTCTATATAGAAGTTGTTTAGAAAAATCAAATTAAGTTTTTGTAAGTTTATAATAGTTAATACTTAATTAAATCATGTGCTAATGAGTTTTCTCGTTTTGTGTGCATGGAAAATCTCTGTCCCAAACTGATGCAACGAACGCAGTGCAACCATTACTCATCCACGGCCATCCCTTCAAAACACAAAGAAACAAAATCTTAAGGGAAACCCCCAAATCTCGTAAGAAATACTGCCTCAAAACCTTCATGCACTGAACGTTTGTTTAGACACACATCCGATACATGGCTAATGATATGCATGAAGCCTTCACCCAGGTAGCAGATCTTGCTAAATTCATTTGGCGCAGACAAAAAAAATTTTAATTTGTGCCATAAAAGAAAAAAAACTCGAAAATCTCGCACACCCTCCATTAGAAGATCGATCGAACTCTCCAACAATTAATTTTTCTCCCTAAAAATCGACGTGCTCCAGATATAAATCCCTGAATGCCCTATCCCATGCATGCACATAAATTAATTGCAATTAAACCAAACTCCGAACCATTAAGCGCGCTATCTCAAAACCACTACTACCACGGGATCAGAAACCCTCAGATCTACTAGAGTTGAGCACTGCCGATACGCTAGCACCCGATCGAACGAAACAAACTAAAACCCTAATTCCCACAGAATTCCACCAACTTCCTGCTCCCAAACCCTCCGAGAACGCAGCAAAACATGGGCAGCTCCAACCCCGAGCTGCTCCACTCGCAGATCCACCATGTGTAGCCCAGATCCCCGCAAAATCACCACCAGAAAGTTCATAAAACCATCGTGCGCTCCAGATCTGGAGGTGCAGACGCGTGTAACCCTAGCTACCTGCAAGCAGCTACCGATCTAGCTAGCAGAGGCGCGCGCGAGCTCGCTCTCGGGCGGCTTGTGGATGTGTCCGTGTGTATACCTCTGGCCGCTGCAGAACTCGTAGAGCTTGCCGCGGTTGGAGAAGATGATGAGCGCGACCTCGGCGTCGCAGAGCACGGAGAGCTCGTACGCCTTCTTGAGCAGCCCATTCCTCCGCTTCGCGAACGTCACCTGCCTGTTGATCTTGTTCTCGATCCTCTTCAGCTCCACCCTCCCCCTCCCCATCCCGATCTCCTCCTCCTCCTCCTCCTCCTCCTCCACCACCACCACCCACACCTCCCTCCTGCTGCTACCTCACCGCCCCGCTCGAGCTCGATCGATCGATCGATCGCGCGATGAATCAATCTCGCGAAGCGAAGAGAGGGGAAAGGCGAGGAGGAGGAAGAAGGGGTGAGGGGTTTAAAAAGGGAAGGGGAGAGAGGGTGGGCAGCGCGGTGGGGGCTACCCCGCATTGCCATTTCCGGCAAGGTGGTGGGAGGCGGACCACGCGGAACCCTAGGCCGCCTTCGATCCATCGTACGCAAGCTAGGAGGACTAATCTCCGACCCAATTCAATGCGTCTCACTGATTGCTTTGGATTTTTTTTCTATCTCTCTCCTCATGGACGCAGCGGCGACTGAGGATTCGACAGGTCGAGAAATTAAGCGCGGAAAGGCTGGGGAAAAGTAAGTAGAGTCGGGTGCTTTTGCACTTGAAACCTCCGAGCTTTGGGGTTTCGGGAAAATGCCCTTCTTGTGTCCACTACGACACTTGTCTCTTTTTTGGGTTGCAGGCTTGCAGTCGTTGCAGCTGCAGATCAGAAGCAGCAAAATGAACTAAGCTAGAGCTGTGGTTGCCAACTTGCCAAGTTGCCATAGTTCGTGTAGACAAAATGAAGCTGTTTGGGTTTGGACATGGAGATGAGGCTTCTTCGATGGGTATATCTCTTTGCCTGCAGAGAATTTTGCCGTTGCAGTGCTTGCAGTAGTAGATATATATGTGTGTGTGTATGCATGGATGCAGTTTGTGTGTAAGAGGTTTTAAGTTGTAGGCAGGGGAGTGTGTTCTTTCATTTTTCCCAATATATTGGTCGTGATTCTGAAGAGATCGATATTCTGTACCTGGGATAGGAACTGATCAAAGGATTAATGTGTATATGTAACTTTGGTGCGGTAACGTATCACAGATGTTAAGTGCACGCTAGAGATGGACAAATTAGGCTGCAGGCTAACTAATTTTGCTTATGTTAATTAGTATCCATGCATGCTGGGGACTAAAATTAGCAGGAGGGGAAGATATATGAAAAGCAAAATAGTTATATATATATATATATATATATATATATATATATATAGGCTAGCTATCTAGTCACTACTAATAACTAGAGTATGTTATAAACTTAATGATGTATTCATGTTGCGTGGTTAATTTAATTAGGGATTGACCGTTGGCACGGGGTGTCCAGTTTATAAAAAGAAAAGTTAACATATGAAATTGACATGTGCTATGTGCCTATGTATATGTGAAATGTCAATAAATTAAACCGTCCCTGTAAACTTTTTAAATAGTGGCTTATGCAGCATTATAAATCGTTTTTACTTTTTTACTAGTCCAACTTTTCAAAGGTTGATCAAATTTATAAAAAAACAAAGTAACATTTTTAACATAAAACAAATATAGTATCTAAATATATTCAATATTAGATTAAATAAAACTAATTTAGTGTTTTTGATGTTGCTAAAATTTTTATAAACTTGAAAAAAAGTCAAATCGACTTATAATATGAAATGTGGGGAGTAGCGTGCAAAGATCACATTAATTTTGAAGTGCATTGCCAATTCTGTCCTTGTGGATATATCCAGTTCAATTAATCAATACGCCAAAGTAGAATGTTCAATATGTAGTATCATTTACACTTTAAAGTTTAGATTAATAAATATATAATGGTTCATGCTAGGTCCATCTATATATGTACATGCATGTTTTTCCTCTTAATTACCACTACTCCAAACGTGTAGGCATGCAGAAATAATCCCAACAAAATTATGTACGATACAGTAGCCAACTAACTGAGTTAAGCTAATTGTTGAGCACTGAAATTACGTACCAAATGTGTTTACCCCAATCAACACGGTTCGTTTAAAACTACAAGCTCAGGTAGCTTAGCTTAGGCAGGCCAGGATTTGGCATTTCGTGAAAACCGGGTTGATTTTCGTGAAACCATTAGTTGCGGTTTGGGAAAGTCGATCGATATTAGTTGGTTTTCATACGACATTAACTGAAAAAATATCAGTTTTTATCGGTTCTTCCTCGATCAATTTTCAATACCAACGGAAGTGGTTTTCACTTGGAAAAAAAAGATAAACCGTAGGCAAAACTGTATAGAATACAGAATAGCTCAGCAAATAAGTGGGGGGCTAAGAGCATCACCAAAAGCTTTCTTATTCTATTCCCTTTCCTCAAATTTAGAAAATTTTGGTTGAAAATCACATCCAACAGATTCCCTAACCTATCTCCTAATAGTTCAGCATCCCAACTCCGGATATCTCGTTCCTCACTTCCAGGGAACGAATTTGGTTCCCAATCGCCTACTCGCCGCTCTCTCGCGCGCGCCCGGTGAAATGTTCCCGCGCTCCTCTTCTTCGCGTCCTTGTTCCTCACCAGCGACCTCATCCTCTGTGGCAGCGCCCTCTTCCTCGGCGGCGGCGGCCTCTTCCACGGCGGCGGCGACATCTTCCTCGGCGGCACCCTTTTCCTCGCAACAAGGTAGGCTTCAGCCATCGCTTCCGCTTGGTTCCCCAGCGATGGATTTGTTCCACGGCGCGACGCGTGGTGTGGCGACGACGACCGGAGTTCGACCGGTTGGTGGAGGAGGTCAGCTGTTGCCGTCACAAGCACCACCACCGCCTCGATTTGGGGCACCTCCAAGGTACAGCGAGATTTGGCCTGACGGCCATCCGCGTCCCCCACTGCCGCCTAGCCCTCGTGTGGGCTTGCCTCATCCCCGTCCCAGTCAACCTCCATACTCCCTCTCACACGAAGCTTCCGGCAGCAGTTTCTCCAGAGCTTGGTCTGTAGGTGATGAAGAATTCCTCCACATGAGCAATTTTGGTACGGCCCTTCCTGATTCGTTCAGTGTTTAAACATCTGAAGTAAAGTTTATATAATTTAGATATTATCCAACACACTTGTGCTATCTATTAGTCTTAATTTTATATTTCAGGAAGACAATCTGAATTTTGTACCTTCTTATTCTGACATGAAGATTTTACAAGTTACATGTAGCTTTGATGGTACTGCATGCTTTATTTCCATATCTGGGACATGAAGAGTTTGCTATGCTCTGAATTTTTACTACTGACATGAAGATTTTGCTATGCTCTGATTCCCATGCTTTACTGACAGAATTACATCCTGATTTAGCTATGCTCTGAATTTTTTCGATGCTCTGAATTTTTTTGCTTAAGGCTTTCTGTACTAATGCATTTTAGTAGGTTGCATTTCGCATCTAACATACAAATTTCTCCCTGTGATAGCTACACAGGACTATATGAATATTTTCCTGTCTTGAGAGCTTATGTGAAATATTCCATATGTAGCTTGCTTAAAGTAATTTTCTTTATTTAAATCACTGAAAGTATAAAACCAAAAGTCTGAAAGTCTGAAAGGCTGAAATTATCACTTGTTTATCTTTTGTACTACCAAATTTTAAATTTCCTGATGTTGCATTGGTCATTGGCTGCCTTCTACATATATTTTTCTTAATTTGAGATTTTAGGGCTGATTTGAGCTGTGTATGGTTCAATCTGGACAGTACTGTCTAATTTATACAATTGTATAAACCACTTGTGCTATCTGTGAGGGGTTGCATTTTCTGAAATAAAACAGTATGTGCACATATTTTCAGAAATTAGCATGTACTAGTGAATTTGGTGGTATGTACTGATGTGGCTGGTTGGTACTTGCTGTCTGCATAGGAGGCAATACGAGAAATTTTCTTATATGGTTCTGTGTGTGCTTGCATATGTAGCAAAAATGCCTGACTTAAACAAGGGTATTATTGGTGTATATGCTGTTGTAGTTCCCTGTGGTGTATATCCTGCATTTATATCCAGAATTATATAGGGGTATGTACACAATGTAGTACTGAATATTCACTGGTGTTGTGCTGGAATTTCAGTTTGACACTATGTATTGAGTTTGACAAGCTTTGAGTTTGACACTATGGAATTTCAGTATGTACTGAGTTTGATATGCTCTGATTTTTATGCTCTGAGTTTGACACTATGGAATTTCAGTATGTACTGAGTTTGATATGCTCTGATTGTTTTATCCATGGACAGATAGTATGGAGCAAGAGCGATATTACACAAACTTGATCAATGATGAAAGCAATAATTTTGGCTCTAGTGAGATGGGAAGCCAATTTGACGATGAACAAGCACCTGTTGTGAATGAAAATGGTGCTGTCAGATCGAACCAAAAGAGATCCAAAAATTTCAGTTTGGAGGAGGACAACCTTTTGGTGTCAGCATGGATAAATGTATCTTTGGATGCAGTTCAAGGGACAGATCAATCTCATGGTACATATTGGAGCCGTATTTATGATTATTTTCATGAGAACAAGGACTTTGATTCAGATCGCTCCCAAGGTTCACTTATACATCGTTGGTCCGCTATACAAGAGCATGTTAATAAGTATACTGGTTACTTAAGTCAGATTCAGAATCGAAATCAGAGTGGTGTCAATCCCGAGGACATGGTAATACTTGGTTTATGCAGCTTATTTTACAATCTTGTCTTTTATGTTTCTGACTTATGTTCATTTGTTGTAGCATGTGCAGGCAGGCCTATTGTACAAGAACAAAGAGAAAAAGAAGTTTCAGTTCATGCATTGCTATAATGTTTTAAAGAATCTGCCAAAGTGGCATAATAAACGCACTCAGCTGGTAGCTCAAAAAACTTCAAACAAGAAGCAGAAGAACACCGCCCATTCAACTCCTGCGATATCTGCACCTGCATGTAATGCTGACGAGAGCGGGGTTGCTGATCCAGAGAATACAGAAGGTGAGGGAAGACCCTTGGGGAGGAAGAAGGCGAAACAACAGATGCGTGAACGCTCAGATCAATCACGGAAAGAGTCCTTAGACTATCTATGGGATAAGAAGAAAGAGGCCGATGCGGAGAAGGAGCAGAAGCGAGATGAGAGGTACAAAATCGCATTCGCACTTGATCAAAAGCGAATTGATCTAGAAAAAGAGTAGTTTGAGTTCAAGAGAATGATAGAAGAAGATAGGCTTTTGAGGATTGATACTAGTGCAATGAGCATCGAGGAGCAGGAGTACTATCAAAATGTGAAGAATCAAATTCTAAGTCGACGTTCAGATCAAGCATAAATTAGACTTATTACTCATCAATTAGCAATCAAAATTTGTTATGTGTAGACCTTAATATTCTTTAGCTATGGGGACTACTTATTGAACTAGTCAATGTCACTATCTTGTTTTGGTACTGTTTTATGTAACCATAGTGTTTGCTCCTACTACAAACTGAAGTTGCTGCTGATGGAATTGCTTCTTGATTTGAAATGGACCTGCTACTGTCAGTTTGCATTTTCACATCATATAGTTGTTTTCTTGCTAATTGGTCGTGTTGTCCACTGTTGCTGATGCTGCTCCTGATTGGTGGTGCTTGTAAGCTTTGCAAAAGGTTTATTAATTGCAGTACACCACTAATTACTGAACACTAATCATATTATCTGACGACATGATCCTGCAACAGGGGAGAAGGGGACTGAACTCTATTTTTTTGGGGATAAATGGAGGACCAAGCAAGACTAATCGACATGTCATTTTCATCGTAAATCAACCGGTCAAGAAATGATTATTACAAGCTCAGAATTTCTAATTATTACACTATCTGACATTATTTATAATAGCAATGTATGAACTACTAAGAATATATAATCTAAACTTAATATCGGTCTGCATGATGATGCCACAAATGTTCGATGAGGTCTTCTCTCAGTTGGTTATGAACTTCCTTGTCTTGGATTTGTGTGTACTAACTAATGAAATCATTAAAGTCGGGCGTATGTTCATGGGAACCATCCACCTGTTGTCCCATCTCATCATAAACTAAATCAAAATCACCATCGCGCTCGTCCTCCACAATCATGTTATTCATAATTATACAAGTTCTCATTATTTGACGCAGGGTAGCTGGTTTCCAAAAACGTGCTGGTCCACGAACAATAGCAAAGCGAGATTGAAGCACCCCAAATGCTTGTTCAACATCCTTCCTAGCGGCTTCTTGTGCTTTAGCAAAATATTTTCTCTTATTACCTTGAGGCAGCTTAATGCTCTTAACAAGCGTTGCCAATGAAGGATAAATACCATCTGCAAGATAATACCCCATAGTATAGTCATACCCGTTGATGCTAAAATTAACTTTAGGAGCCTGCCCTTCAGCTAGCTTTGCAAACAACGGCGACCGTTGAAGGACATTAATATCATTGTGAAATCCAGGTAAACCGAAAAACGCATACCAAATCCATTGGTCACGTGAGGCAACGGCTTCTAAAACTAAAGTAGGAACTCCCTCTTTTCCTTTGTACTGGCCATGCCATGCAGTCGGGCAGTTCTTCCACTCCCAATGCATACAATCTAAAGAACCCAACATTCTTGGGAACCCTCTTTCTTCTCCCTCAGCAAGTAACCTAGCTATGTCGTTCTCGTTTGGTGTTCTCATATACTCCTCTCCAAAAACTTCATCAACAGCCACCACAAACCTTTTAAAACTCTCAATAATGGTACTACCTCCAATACGAACATACTTATCAACTGCATCTGCTGCTATTCCATAACATAACATACGTGACACTGCTACTACCTTTTGCAAACAGGACAGTCCAAGGATACCGGCCGCATTTCTCTTCTGCACAAAATATTCATCATGTGCTTCAATAGCATTCATTATGCGTAAAAAGAGAGGTTGTCTCATTCTAAACCTGCACGTTAATAATTATCAATAATAATTCTCATCTGTATCAATATTGCAAACAAATATTTACAAAACAAAAAGCACTACTACAAACCTGCGTCTAAATTGAACATGGAGGTACGTAGGTTCTTCGAAAAAATAGTCATTATACAATCTCCAATGACCAGCCAATCTGTCCCGATCAATTACTGCGTGACCTAAAACAGACCCACCACGCTTTGGAACTTCATCATCGTCGAACTGACCGTGCACTATGTCAACCGCCGAAGAAATAAATTCTTCGTCGTCATCTGACGAAGACTCCTCATCCAATAGCATTTGGAGGAGGGTGCTTCGACGACTCATTTTCTTTTTAACCGCGGGGTTGGAGTACAAGGGGAAGACGACCAACAGAGGGAAGGGGAAGTGGCTGGCTGCGGTGGGGGGAGATGGGAGGGGAAGGAGGACTTGGCCAGGGAGAAGATTGGATTCAGGATAGGAGATTAGCGGCAGCAACCGGCGTCATCACAGGAGGACTCGGCGTTAGCACATGGCGCAGAAGAGATCGATGTTGGCAGGAAGAGCTCTCACGCACGCACGAAGGAGGAAAACGATTTCTGTTGTTAGTTAAAGGAGGACCCACTTTTGGTTATAGAAAATCAATTTTAGGCAATATCTTGGAGAGATTAGATTTATCACTTCCTATTTTGATGTTTAGGAAACCCAAAAACTTAATTTTGGGAATGGATTTTTGTCATTCTCTTGGTCATGCTCTAAGCCGTAAAACGCACCACCACCATCACCACCCACCCATCCCCCGTCCCCTGTGCTCCATGCAACAACATGCCTAGACTAGACAAACCCCCGTCGTGTCGTCGCGACCAACCAACGATCCGGACCACGCGAGGTATGAGATATCTAGTAATCTGGGTTACTTTCTCCGTCCTATAAAAAATCAACATGATACTAAATATTGACACATTCTAGTATTACGAATCTGAATAAAGATCTGTTCAAATTTGTAGTACCAGGATATGTTAATTACTCCCTCCGTTTCAAAATAAAAGAGATTTTGATTGGATGAAACATATCCTAGTACTACGAATTTTCTAATACTACGAATCTAAACATTTAGGATGTGTCTCATCCAATCAAAATCTTTTATATTTTAGAATGGATGAAGGGCCTGTTTAGTTCCCTTCAAACTTCAAACTTCAAACTTCAAACCAATCACATCGAATGTTTGGACACATGCATGAAGTATTAAATGTGGATGAAAAAAAAACAATTACACAGTTTACTTGTAAATTGCGAGACGAATCTTTTGAGCCTAATTGCACCATGATTTGACAATGTGGTGCTACAGTAAACATTTGCTAATGACGGATTAATTAGGCTCAAAAGATTCGTCTCGCAATTTACAGGCGGAATCTGTAATTTGTTTTGTTATTAGACTATGTTTAATACTTCAAATGTGTGTCTGTATATCTGATGTGATCTGATGTGACGTTTTTTTAAAAAAAAAGTTTGGAACTAAACACGGGCGAAGTACTAGTTTAGATTGGTTTTTTACTAGGAGGTATCTCGCGCGCGGTTGCATGCGCTTGCTTGCTTTTGTCGGATTGCAATCAATCAATCAATCAATCAATCCATCGTCTCAGCGATCAATCAGTTCACCCGGTCGCCTACTGTGTGGCTGTGTGTATGCGCATACACAGCGACCGTGCCGTGCCGTGTTGTGCGCCGCGCGCCATTTCCTTTCCATTGCCGCCATGTGACAGGGGCCCAAGACAACGAGCTAGGCCCACTGTTACGTGGGCCGTATATGGGCCGAATTAATTACCACTGGCCGAGAAAAAAGACCAGACAGAGCAGAGCTCCTCCTCCAGCAGCTGCTAGTGAAGTTTCTGTACAGGAATTTCCATGGAATTTTCTGCCAATTTTTATGCAAACTTTGCTGCTGCTCAGAGAAATAAAACGGAAGCAACACAACAAGAGATCGAATCACACTGCAGATCACTGGTAGTACTAGTTACTAAAGGGAGGAACAGCTACTGATACTCTTAATGATCATGATCATAAGGCTACTAAGTAAGGCTACTGCCACGAGAAGGGGAGCGACGGGGACGTGCCGTCGGAGGAGCCCTCGCCGCCGACGTGGAACATGCCGTGGTAGTTCATCTCGTTCTCGTTGGAGCCCGGCACCAGCACGGCGTTCAGCTGCTGCTGCTGCTGCTCGCTCTCCATGCTCGGGCAGGTGAACCCACCGCCGGCGACGGCGCCCGCGGCGGCGCTGGTGGCTTGGGAGCAGGTGGCGAACCACGGCGAGCTGCCGCCGAACTGCTGCTGCTGCTGCAGGTTGGGGACCAACGGCTGCGCCATGGGGATGTGGTGGTGGTGATGGTGGTGGTGCTCGGCTCCTGCCGCCGCCGGTGACGGTTGCTGCTGGACCATCCGGCTGACGTCGACGCTGGAGGAGTTGGCTGGGGATGACAGAAGAGAGAGAGCACAATCGGAGTCGAGCACTTGGTGGTGGTGGTGGTGGTGGGTGGTGGTGGTCGTCAGCCCGTCGGAGGAGAACATCTTGTTGCTGCTGCTGCTCTCTGGCGGCGGCGGTGGCGGTGCGACGATGGTGGTCTTGAGAAGAGGCTGGCACACCGAGATCTCCAGCGTCGCCGCCGCGCCGCCGCCCGCGGCGGCGCCGAAGCTTATCTGATCACCCTCATGGAGGAACGGGAACCGCCGGCCTTCCTTGGGGGAGAAGGCCGCCGTCGTCGTAGCCGCCGACGTCGGCGAGCCGACGAAATGCTGCCGGCTGGTCATCACCGGATGAGGGTGGTGGTGATGATGATGATGGCTGTAATATGGGGTCTCCTCGGATTTGATGATCCCAGACCAGCTTGCCTCTGGTCTTGGAGGAGTGAATGATGCGAACCTTGTCCCTACATTTGAATACAGAACTAAAATGGCCTTCATAAAACAATCCGACGAAATGAAATCTCCATTATCTAAATCTAAAAAAAGTTAAATGAAACAAGCGCTAGAACAGCTACTAAATTTGTTCAGTGTGGAAGAAGAAACTGCAGCATTGTGTGAACAGTCTGTTAATTTAAGTTTAAAGCTCCGGGTAATGTGGGTATCTGGCATTTCATCTCAGATTCCAATTCTTGAATTAAGTTCGAGTGATTAACTCACCATGCCCACTAACACAATAACTCAATTCATATATAATTAATCTGACAATAGTATCAGAAAGGTAAACATAAACTGAAACATAATACTATGCACGACAAGATATAGAAATTTTAGCTGTTTTAACTGAAACAAAAGGGGTGCATTGTGCTTTCTAAGCTCCATGTAAAATACAGGCAAACCTATCATCAATTTTTGCAGGAGAAAACAAGTAGAACTTACGGAATATGTCAGTATCAGGTATATTACTGAACTTCGGTTCTACATGCTACAGTTTATGAGCAACTTGGGTTTAATTTGAAGCGGCATTTTGGTGGAGTCTAAATATACATTACTTCGCTTGTTTGCTTTATAGTTAAAATTTCTGGTTTAAGCAAGAGAGGACATTATATAATTTATTTTCAACTATGTCATTAGCATTCAACATACTCTTCAAAACAACAGGTTTTAAACAAGAATACCTTGTTGGCTTGTCATAAAGCTGCCAGAACTCATGCTATCTGCCTGTGGCTTCCTGCGGCGTCGATTGTGCCCATCCAAGCGTTTTCTACAACTACGCTTAGCCTCATCAAACTCCCCAAGCAAGTGAAACCTAGAGAAATGAAAAGCCATGATAGGAAATCCAAACATCAAAATCCCTTTTAGTACTTAACAAATCTTTATAAAACAAAGATTGAGTGTTATACTAGGAAGTGAAAGGGAAAATAAATAGAGCTGCTTTAATGCTGAAAAGATAGTGTGAGTTCTAAGAGAAGCAAAAACATATTCAGATGTACTTGTTTTATCTCAGAGATAATTAATACATACGAATACTTCAAAAAATTAATGGGGCTCTGATGCTATTTTAAAAAAAGGAATGACGCACCTATTTATTTGCTGAATATTCAATAATAGCACCCAGCTTCAATTAAATAAAATGGTAAACGGCTGGACCACTCGTATTTTAATGTGTCAGCTAACAATTTCAGTGCATGAGGATTCAGTTATATAAAAGTTTTGTACTGGCCTGTCAAGCACAAGAGAAAAAAAAAACAGTACAACTTTGGCCTCTGGGACATTTGGACCACGGTATAATGGTTCCAGCAGGTATATGGCAGTATGCATCGCACCAGCCTGTTGCTTCATGAGGATCACCTTTTTTTTTTGCAATGAGCACTGAGGAATACTTGATAAAGACTGGCAAGCAATATGGCATTCTAATTTTGCTCCACTGGGCCTCTGGGAGAGGCAATCAATCGTTGCAAAGGAGTCCCCACAGGATATAAATTTTTCAGGGGGTAGCGAATGATTGGCGGATAATATTTGTACTCTGTTAAAGGTACATAATGCAGAGGTAATTTGCTCATTATAGCTCAACAACGTAAAAAGACATCACAAAAGGTCCACAACTGAACTAGAGATGAACCTAATACAAGATCTCAGCTTGTGTAGTATTATTATAAAATAAAAATTTGACAAATTGAAGGCACAACATTAGCTTCGGAGAGTAGGCCTCATATCGGGCAGAAAGTGGACCGCATTATACTCAGTTGGTAAGAGTACGCCGATAAGATGTAAGATAAGCATTATGTTTGGAACTAATTTAGAAAGGCAGCTACAGTAGTTGTTATGTCCTTAAGGAAAAGGATTTTTTTTTTGTGGACTAAAAATTTCACAAGTATCTTACAAAACAAACTTATTGAATTTGAAAAAAGCGCACATACTGATGCCCACCAACCCCAGAACACACAAAAAGCGGGTAAGCAAACCTATTGGGTGTATTTATCTGATTTTGTAATTAGTTAACCATTGAGTAGACATTGGTACTTGTAAGGATTATCTGGTTAGTTATCAAAATGCACTATGCAGACTGTAGTTAGCTTTCAAACAGCAACCTTGTAGGTCCCAACAACTTAAATAAAGAGCATAGCTAATAACCTGAAGCAAAGCAAGGCATAGTATAAAGCAGGTTGCATGTTCAATATCATCTTTACAAATCAACAGTCCCTCATAACAAAAACTGTTGCACAAGGATCCACAGAAAAAAGTGAAATAACTTGTATGGATCTGGTCACTGATTCAGAAAGGAAAGATCTTCGCAGAAAAGGGGGCTAGGCAAACATGTCAGAAATGGGGCCTAATCAACCAGGGTATTACTTAACGAAGACACATTCTGATTCTTAAACTCCTCAAAGAAAAAAAATATAAAAAATAAAAAAATCACATAGATCCTAAACTACCTAATGTGTTGGAACTCCATTTTTACTCTTAAATCCGTGCATTTGTCATTTTGCAGCTGACCACAAAAGAACTGCTACCCGATGTCAATGACACTATACCCGTGAAACATAATAAATTTCTTCGGCTATACAACATAAAATACACGAATTTCTAGTTCATTCATCACTTTCAAACCAAAACCATGAAGAAAGTGGCCCCAGGGATAATGTGCACATATGTAGCAGGTATCATAACAAAAGACCCAACTCCATCTGATCTTTGGCACATGAAATGCATCAGTGACTTTTTAGGGATAATAATTATCACTGATGGGTCAGAAAGTTAGTAGTGCCGAAGTAGGAAAAGAGGAGGTTATAATTCAGGTATGCTGGTTGCCAAGGTAAAGTGCAACAGGGGAAAAACTTGTGGTACATCATATGAAAAGGCTGAAAAGTTGGCGCCGGAAAAGGTAAAGCTGTGCATCCTTGGAACAAGACAGCCAGAAAAATGTTCATCTCATCTCTAGTGATAAATTTTCTTGGAACAATTGTGCCAGGGAAAGGGAAAGCCGAGGCCAAAGAAAGAACTGATTTGGCCTATTCACTTTGAACAAAGGGAATAATCAGCAGTGAAAAGAAAAAGATGTAATAAAAGAGATGACTGAACCCTGAACCCAATCGGCCAGTGTGTTCTTTGTTGCGGCCGATTTTTTTCCCCCGTTGAGCAATTCAGGCAATGATCTTTTGCAAATCACAATCAGAGTTGACGCGATGGCGGGCGGTCGATTCGGGAATTTAAAGTGGTTGTCGTGGTGAAATGAGCTGAATTTAGCATGGCTAGAATTGGATATGAAGTGAAATTTGCAAAAAATTGTACTAGCTATTTTTGGTTCGTCAGGTTTTTGGTTACCTGCTGCACTGCTGGCAGAAACGCATCTCGCGGCCGGAGACGACGACGACGGGCGTCTTGGAGTGCGGCTCGCAGACCTTGTGCCGCCGGTGGTAGTCGCGGTGCTTGCTCAGGTCTGCCTTGCACCCGTCCACCGCGCACGACGGGCACTGCCCGCCGCCGCCGCCGCCGGCGGCGGCCCCGCCGCGAGGCCGCTTCAGCGGNCACCGAGGCCGCCGCGGCGGCGGCGCTCGACAACGGCACCACCGGCGCCTTCGCCGCGGCGGCGGCGGGCTCCTTGAGCGCGTCCGCGGCGCCGAACTCACCCAGCCCACCGAGCTTGAGGTCGACCGAGCACTCCGGCCGGCCCGGCCCGCCGCGCGCCGCCGACACCGCGGCAATGCCCGGCTCCGCCGCCGTGATAGCCGGCACGGAGTTATGCTCCAGCTCGGCCAGGTCCCAAGAAACCGGCATCTTGAGATCCCAATCCATGACACGGCACAGCTCAGCTCAGCTCCACTCCCCGCCGCTTCTTGGCAACTGGACCTCGTCGTCTACCTCTCGCTTTCACGGTGAGGCCACCACCACCACCGGAGGAGGAGGAATGGCCGGTTTGTCGCCTCCGCGCGTCGCTCTCATCCCACGGACATGCCGCGGCGAAGGTGGCAACTAGCGGCGAACGAACGAATTATTGATCTCGCAACACGAGATACCAACAAATCGAGCGCCAAGAACAGGGCAAATGCAACAGATCAGCAGCAGCAGCAGAAGCTTATCCTGATAGGGAGGAGAGAGACACTGAAACACACACCCACTTGACACACAGCAGAGGAGAAGATGACCAGCAGCTGCAGCTGATGCTGATGCTGATGCTGAATGAGCAAGTGAAATTGATGGTGGTAGTGTTGTGCTTGGCTGTGCTACTTGTAGCTGCTGCTGCTGCTACACAACACAACACACTGCACAGAGGCACAAGTGCACAACACAAGAATACTCTACCACCAAGGAGACTAGTAGGCAGTAGTCAGTACTTGGTTTTTGCAGAGGAGGCAAGTGCAGAGGTGTAGTAGTGTAGTGTTGTATAGCAGTATAGGCAGTAAGTGAGCGAGTGAGTGGAGGAAGAGAAGGATAGGTGGGTCCTTCTCTTTTGATTTTCGTATCATTATTATTACTTTGGTATTTTAATAGGGGAATGATTCATCGTGGAATCCGTTTCCCCAACGAATTGGATTTTCTTTTTCTTTTATTTTTTTACCTATAAATTTTGTTTAGAGACTGTTTTTTAAGATGACGGAGAGAATGTTTTACCAGATCCAACGGGAACGGGGATCAGGCTCAACCCGCGGATGCACCCCTTGCTCCTGCAGTGCAATATATATATATATATATATATATATATATATATATATATATATATATATATATATATGTGTGTGTGTGTGTGTGTGTGTGTGTGTGTGTGTGGGGGGGGGCATTATAATATTTCCCCTGTTTATAAATAACCGTCGGTTTTGACTTTGAGTTGTTTTGCTTCGACCAATAGTAGTTTTAGATATAATTTAGCTATTACTCCCTTAAATATAAGAGTTTTTGGTTGGATATGACACTTTCTAGTACAATAAATTTGGACAGAGTATCTGTACAGATTCACTGTAGCATATGTCACATCCAGTCAAAAAACCATTATATTTTAGGACGGAGGAAGTACCATCAAACCTGAATCGTTCAATTTACAATCAAATGTATATTTTAGGAATTACTTACATTCAAATCTATTCGCTTTTACATTGCCTGAATCTATTTGCATTAAAAACATATCATGATTCTCTGTTTAATAGGGCTAGTTTAAATGTTATGACTGTCGTTCAAACGGTAGTAAATGAATGTGATATTTGGTGTATGGCAGTAAGCTCGGCGAGTTCCTTATAAAGTCTCTTACCCCGGTTTGGATAAGGTCAGGTTGAGTGAGTTATGTTTGTATAGCAATTTATTGTTGTTGTTTTTGGGGAGGAGGACATTTTAGCCCCTCCACTGTCGTTTCCTACTTCTGAATGAAATGATACGCATACTTATATGTATTAAAAAAATAACAGCCAGAGTTTATCTACCTCTAATCAAAACAAATATATATTCGTGACAGAAAGGAGTATAACATATATTATTTTTAAATGGATACAATTTCTTATATTTGAGACAGAGGTATTAGTAATATATTGTAGTAATATGTTTTCTAGCTTGATGCAGTGTTTGCATTGCATTGCAGCCATTCATCTCATCAAATCCCTGACAGGGATTCTAAAGCTGTGTTCGTTTGTTAGTGTTTCCAGCGTGCAGTGCGCACGAAAAACGAAACAGTTCATTAGCGTGTGTTTAATTAATTATTAGTTTTTTTTTTCGAAAATATATTAATTTAATTTTTTAAGCAACTTTTGTATAAAAACTTTTTATAAAAAAATACACCGTTTAGTAATTTAAAAAGCGTACGCGTGAAAAAAAACGCTATACGCGCTGGAAACTCAGCAAAAGAACTCAGCGTAAAGGAGCAAACAATGAATGGGGGGTGGGATGGGGCCCCCAACCACCACAGGGCCATGTTCATCCTTTAACACCAGCATGGAGCCATTGTGCTGCAATAATTGGGGAGGGGTTGGTTTGGTTGAGGGGAGGCCCTGGCCTCTTGGAGGCCAAGTGCAATTACTTTTCGTGGCTTCTTATTAGCAGAGGTTTGGTGGTGTGTGTTGGGATTTATTATTTGGGTGTCTCAAATTAAAACAAAGCAAATGACTTTACTGTCCTGCTACAGTAGCAGGGGTTGTGATGTGTGCAGCTCAGTGTTGCTATCTTCTGTCTTGGGGTCATTGTTTGATAGTTTGCTCTCTACCTTACTGAAATTCGAGAAATAGGATATATAGACGTGTTTGGTTCGGTAAGAGAATTAATCAAATTATGAGTTGTTTTATAATAGTGTGACTCTTTCACTAAATAGTATACGGAAATTTCACCGTCCTAAACAATGCATGCGATTTAGATAGTTGAAGGTAAGGTTAAGAAACAAGTTTCTTTCATGGAAGAAAAGTCAAATGTTCATACATAACTCTAACTGGTCTGTGTTTTCTGATTGCACAAGTACATAGAATTTTATATATATATATATATATATATATATATATATATATATATATATATATATATATATATATATATATATATATATATATATAGACACACACACACATATATCATGGTTCTAAATATGCTATGCTGTCGGTTCTTGTATGTTCCTAGCTAGCTACTGTGTTGCAAGCTGATTTCTCACTGGGATTGTAGTAACAAATGGTGCAAATGTCACCCAAACTTCGCTATACATCTCATTGTCAAAAACAAATAAGCTTCACAATTAACACGCCACGTCAGTGTTGTTTATGCATGGTTGTTAGGTTGAACTCTTAAACATAAATTCCTCTGATGACATTCATTCTAATCATTTTGTGTCAAAAACTCTATCTTATAGAAAATAATAAATTTAATAATTAACTACTCTACATGAAGGATGTTTAAAATTGTCTTGACACTTAGAGCCCCATCGGTTGTCCATATTCTCTAATAAGCCAAAACGGTTTATTAGGGAATAAAAAATAGTTTATAGATAAAACTTTTATATATGTGTGCTTGGTGACTAAAAAGCCGATGCCAAAAAAAACTACGTTAGAAATATTTTAAAATCAAAAGTTTAAAATTTTAAATTTTAGTTTTATCTTTGACTGATTAGGTATCAGATGGGGGCCTTATCCCCTTGACAGAGAAAAGGACATCTACTACCTCTCTCTCTCTCTCTGAAAATGTTGCTATTTCTAGCATAGTATTTTGTCTCAAAATAAAGCTATTTTTTCATCTATCATCTTCTCTAACCAATTATAACTTTTTTCATTTAATTTCTTTACTTATTTTCTATTCTCAATCAATCACAATCTTCCTCTAATCATTTTCATTTATTTTCTTAATATCCATGCACATCTAAAAAAGCTAACATTTTAGGACGAAGGAAGTAAATTAAAACTAAGAGCCTATTTGCAGTTGCTTTTTACTCCCTTCGTCCCACAAAGAACTAACCTACGTTGATTTGGAGGTGACATTTTTTAGCACAACGAGTTTGTTGTGCTAGAAAATGTCACCTTCAATGTTAGATTGATTTTTTTAGGACGGAAGGAATAGATGAGTAAGAGCAATTTTTAATTCCAGAAGTGTGTAGACCACACATTCTGACTCCAAAAAAAAAAATCTCTCTGAGCAAACTTGCACTTGCACACATTAGTTTAACCCTAAAAATCAAGATGTTCCAACTGCACCTCTCCTGCAGGCTGCAGGTCACTGGTCCATTTGATCTAAAAAAACACTATGTCATGGTCCATTTCTCCATCACAAGTACATATTATTAATTTTATATATCACTAGTTTATATCTTGTCGCCACATGTGGCACCAGACCAATTCAGAATTTGGTGTTTTTTATATACATAAAAAATACTTTAAAAATGCTTTAGGGGTGCTTGTTTGCAATGGAGCCTGTCCTTTGCCTACTGCCAAGGACATGGGGCTGATTTGTTTGTTTGTTACTTTTGGGTGTCCTTGACTTCTTGTGTAAGGGATAAAGGGCTTCTAGGTAAAAGAAAAGAATAAATTGGATGATAGGTGAAGGATTGCTCTATCATGATAGGCCTTTCTCTCTCTCTCACCATGTAGCCTTTATTTTGCAAAAATTGTGGAGGAGAATGATTGGTTACATGATGCTTCTCTTTGTACCTTGTGTTTCTTCTTCTAATTTTTATTGTGTTTCCTTCTGTCAGTTAATATGGCAAACTTTGCGCACTATATACACTCCTTACACAATAATGTATTTCCATTGCGCCTTATAAATCTTCTGACAAATATAAAAAAACCAATGGAATATCAGAAATAAGTAAGTAGCCACTACTTGGGTTGTTGATAACCATGGGAATTATTTCCCAACCAACAATAATTTGCTATTGCACAATTCTTTTTACTCACAAGCAACATCACTTCCAAATGAGCAGTATCCTCCACATGTGCCTTTTTTTTCCTTCAGGAATACACAAAAGGCATGCATATCCAGTGGTGGAGCCAAAAAGATTTTTTTGAGCCCGAACAAACTTCAATATAAATAGTATTTGTTATATAAATTTTTTCATTAATTTAATCATCAATATTAAAATTTAATGAAGTTTTCGTCGGCGAGCCCAGGTGGTGGCTCCGCCACTGTGCATATCATTGCATTATGGGAATTATTTCTCACCAACAATAATTTTCTATGCATGTTTTGCGCAATTCTTTTTACTCGCAAGCAATGTCACTTCCCAAGGAGCAGTATCCTCGACATGCATATCTCTTTTCATGAATACGCGAAAGGCACGCATATCTCATCACATTAAGAGTTTCGATGTGTACCTTTAACTTCCAGATTTTTTACACAATTTGAATTTTGGGGTGTGGAATGATTGGTTGAATGATATTTCTCCTTTTGTACCTGTTCGATCTTTTTTAAAATTTTACTGTATTTGCCTCCTTCCAAGTTCCAACTAGTATAAGAATACCAATGCATTTCCTTGTGCCACATAGCCTACTGACTAGTACGTAGTCAGTATTAGGATAATTGATAACCATGATAATTAGCATAATTTCCCTAGCAAGAAAAATACTTGATATGCATACTTTGCACAATTCTTTATACACACAAATAACGTCGCTTCCAAATTAACAGTATCCTCGACACCTTTTTGCATTATAAGTCTCGACGTGTACCTTTAATCTTTGGATTTCTTTTTTACACATTTTTGAATTCTTGGCACGCGCGCGCGCGCTAGATTTTACTTGTAACAATCAAAATTGACATCCTTCTGGCCAAAACAAACAGTTAGCAGCAGTAGTAAAAAAAAAACTAGTCCTATGTAGTAACAGATTTTAATTTTTCCCCATAATTAAATGTTGGTCGCTCGATTGGCAGATTGCCAAGATGGCATGCATGTGTCCGGCATTTGCAGAAACGGCCAAGTTGTGTACGAGTGAAATTGACGCCAATTGTCAAGACATGAATGTCACTGTAAGCTCCAGGGGTATCCAACGAACTTTGTCTTTCTCTCTCCCTCTTTTTCTTTTGAGTTAGTTGATGTATAACAAACTTGCATCTCAAAAGTCAGAACTACTATAATGGCATCCAAGAAGCAAAAAGAAAAAAAAAGAGAGTTGGATTAAATGACACAAAAAAAAAAGTACTACTGCTGCTGCTGCTGCGCATGCAATCAACATGTGGCTTCAGAACACACAGAACTATACTCCACTTCGTAGCTAGTACTGGTCATAGATGTGGATGTCCAAAACATCTATAGCTAATTTGGGTTAGTGACTAATCAGGAAATAATTTGGATTATGCATGACCTTGGCAACTAGTAATGGGTTATGGTGCTAATGTACTGGATGTTCTTAATTAACTGCATATCAATTAATCCTTAATTAACAGCACATTAATTCATGTAGATGATGATTAATTGTAGGACAGACGCATGCATGATGGCACAATGAACCAAACTTGTTTTATTTTAACCAAACTTGCACGAAATGGTAAATCTAGAAGTACTTCATGGTGGGTGCCTAAAGTCCTAAACCGTGGGTATTATGCTGCAAGTTATCAAGCTGTACCGGCAAAGTACCTCTTCCACTGAACTAGCTTTTTCTTGTTTGGTAGGCTCGTAAACTAGATCATCTCTCTTAATCATACACTCTTTACGGTCACGAAAACATGTCGTTTTGGACATCGACATACAACATGTACCACTAATTTCTGTTGTCCGAAATATTTGAAAACTAGATAAAACTAATAATTATAAGTATTTTTTGAAGACAAATTTACACATCCATCTAGACTATTCTATATGCTATTGACTTTTCCGATTATTTTATAATATATCAATGTTCAACATTTTTAAAATATGACTTGAAAATGGTAAGAAAGAGACGTGAGTTGGCTTTTAGTTGTAGCAGCCATTGCTTCCAATTCTAGTTGTAGCAGCCATTGTTTCCGAACATATCTTTATTATTAATCAAATAGTCGTCATCAGCTCATCTTACCTTTCCACTAGATTTAACCGTTATGATTATTACAAACCGATCTATGTAAAAAAAACACGCAATTATTCCATATGGTAGTAAATATTTCTCCCTTGAAGTTTTTACTAACCAAAGCTACAAGATTCTATTACTACTACCCCGTAACAAAAATAAATGAGACCACATGCAGCCAGTAGCATGGCGTGCAAGTGGGATATTGAGGGAACTCATCAATGGACAGTTGGATTGGTTTTCCCACTGTTTGGGAGGCAGGCGGTGGTTCCCTCTCTCTTTAATGTGCCCATTGCTGATGCAGGGCCTTCTCTTCCTTGGAGGACAGGACCACCAAAACTCCTCTGCCTCTGCCTTGGCTAGTGAATTCACACAGAGGTTCACAATCCCTATACAAGATAAAAAAATCACTTATAAGTGATATCTTTGAATTTCACAAAAACCGTTAATAAACAGACAAAAAAATGAAATCCAAACAAATACTGTAAAAAAATTTCGTTCATTTTTTTAAGTTGAAAAAAACGAGCGGTTTGTGTTTTTTACCTGGTCCAGGAAGTATTCCACTTGGATTATAAACCCTGCATACAACATGAGAAAAGGATTTTTTTTTGTTTTCAAAAAAATGATACACTATGATTTGCGTCTTGAGTTTTCATAACTACATGTTGAATAAATTAAACTGATAAGATCTTTGTTTGTAAGATTTTTGTGTAGTATGTATAGCTTTTTTTCCTGCCTCTCTTATCCTCTTCTACTCTTCCAGAAGTAAATTCATATGCCATGTTAAAGAAAAGAAGAGGAAGAGGAGGCAATTCATGTGCCACTCGTGACAGTGATGCAGACGGTTCTTAGTCCACACAAGCGTGCAGTGGCGGAGCCAGCGGCATTATTAAGCCTGGATGAGTAAGAATGTTTTTCGATGATCGACTAATTTTGATAGATGTTGACAGCTATTCACATTGAAGACGGCAGCCGTGAAGCCCGAGCAGCCGCTCGACCTGCCCAGAGGTGGCTTCGCCACTGCAAGCGTGCGTATGTAGATACTGCTCTGCACGTCACAAAACAAGCCCCCTTTTCTAATACTGCCTTGCTCGAAAACCGTCAAAGGATAGTAGGATACTCCCACCCATGACAGTCTAGTCAACCAAATCCACACAAAGACACATACAAACTCCAGCAAACCTTTACTGAAAGATCCCCACGATGTTAGCGACACATTGATAGTTTTCGATAAACACCATTACATAGCCCGTCAGGATGTCCACATGTCAATGACTCATCAACATCGCTACATGCCCCTGAGGTTCACATATTAGTAACTTATCGACGCTGTTAGTGTTTGATAAACATCACTACATGCCTCCATCTGACACCCACATGCCAGTGACTCATAGTTGGTGTCCGCCAATCAGCATCCCGCTTATCAGCAAGACACGGATGTTATTTGCCTCTTTGTTTAGGTTTATTGGCTTAAACTTTTTAGGCTGAGTTCGCAAGGATGAGTTTTCAACTCATTTATCTCGTGTTCTGCGCGCACGCTTTTCAAACTGCTAAACGGTACGTTTTTTACAAAAAAGTTTCTATACAAAAGTTGTTTTAAAAAATCATATTTATTCATTTTTTAAAAAAATTTTAGTAAATACTTAATTAATCATGTGCTAATGAGTTGCTTCGTTTTTCGTGCGGTGAAAATTTCTTCCCAACACAGACAAAAGAACACACCCTTAGTCAACTTTTTCCTTATATAATTTATAAGCCGGTGTATTTAAAAATCCTAAGTTTAAGGGTGAAACCATACCTCTACCTCACATAATTAAAACAAAAAATCTTCTCCAACATAACTTTTGGCTTAATAGTGTAAGAGTGACTTATGACTTTAAAAAAGCCAAACGAAAAAACTGCTAGTTTGTTTAGGCTTAGATTTTTTAACTCATAAATTAGCTTATCTATACTCCTTATAAAAAAGACTAGTGATGATGATGGTTCTACCATCACCCCATTACCAACTCTCAACTTTTTTTAAGAAAAAAATAGCAATGCGGGGTAAAGAGCTCACATGTGAACTACTCCCACCAACTCTTGGGAAGATAAAAAAACAATGTGAGACTAAAAAGATCCACATGCGATTAACAAATATGTGTAATAATTAAAAGATGATAATAATATGCTAATGTTGATTTTTTTTAATTAAAATTCTATTACAACGCATGAACTAGTTAGTCTAAAACAAAGAGGGTTTCAATAATTTTGTTAAAGGCGAGAATGCATATATATATATATATATATATATATATATATATATATATATATAGCCGGAAATATATGCATGCGTCCCATTCGGACGTAGCGATCTCGCGTGGCGTCGCCGTCGGCGAGGGGGAGACGCAACAACAAGCGGAGGCGAGCGTGCGGGCGCTGGTTCGCTGGCTGGTCTGGCACTGGGCGTGGGCGGGGGAACAGTGGCGGCGAGGGCGACGGGTCGGGTCGGTCGCTTTCGGGGCACATGCGCGGGCAGGAGGCTGCGCGGCCAAAAACGACGGGGTTTAATGCCGCTTTTGGGCGATTTGGAAGGCACAAAGGATGGGATTTAAGTTAGATCACCTACTGGTGGTTGCTCTTTAATTCTGCACGGGATTTTTCCCACTTGCTCTGCGGCTGCCTTGGTGACGAGTTCAGATTTTAAAGCTTAAAAGTTTCTTTGAAACTTGAGAGAAGAAAAAAAAGAGATTACGTTGGCATAATTCGAAATGGATGTTGTAATAATGTTGCACTGTTCAGTAGTAAGCAGGTGCTTGTCCGATGCGATTTTTTTTTTGTTTCAGGTGTGAATTGTAACAAGACCAAAATGGGACCAGAAATTGGCACATTAATCAGCCCCCTTAAGACAGCACTGTGCGCCAGCGATTGCACGTTGAGAGAGAGAACAGCGAACACACACACACACACACAGACCAGTGAATTACTACTACTACCTTCTATAGCTGTTGCTATACTTCTGAGTGCATCCTTCCATTGGATGGAGTTACAGTTTAAAGCAAATATTATGCCAGTTTTGTGCTACAACTGATCGGGAAAATCCAGTGACAATGACACCCTACAGGCATAATGCTCCAATTAGCCCAGGGAAATCAGAAATCAATCAATCTAATCAGCTGGAGTACATACCAGTAGGAGTATTCTCCTACAGGCAGATCCCTGTTTCAGGCTTCCTATGTTATCTGATGAGGAGGAGCAAATGCACGGACATGTAATCTGATCAGGTGCAAAACGCACGGACATCAAGTGGTAGCGAGAGCGTCGCAGCGACAAGGCACGGATCTCCACACAGTTGAGCGCACCAACCAACATTCCGGACTCCAGAGGACAGCTCTTCTTGGAAAGAAATGCTCCCTTCTTTTATTACACTTGCATGGCATTCCACTTCCACACCAAATATCATCCTTTTCAGGCATGTGGCAATAACATCGACTCTTTCAGCAACCGCAACGCAATTCAAAGTTTTGGACCCCCAAAAAAGACAAGCGGCTGCGTCCTAGCAGAACTACAGAAAACCGTGACCACAATCTGCGAACACCAAACAGTGGACGAAAGTCAGGAATAGTTGAAGAAAATTAGGCAGGTCCGTCTAGTACCCTATATAGTACTTGAAGAAAATAAAAGCAGTCCCTTCTAAGTACCCAATATAAGATTGATTGTAAAACATTGGGTGCCATGAGCATAGTTACTGTAACATGTTAGTTATTGGAAAGTATCAACCATAAATGCCTTGCTGTACATAGAGTGCGTCTGTTAATGGCATCAAACAATTCTACTAGGAGTAGTTTGTAAAAACAGTTCAGTGACTTTTAGTAATTATATACATGTAATATTCAATTCTTGGATATTCAACTTAAAAGCTTTCAATTATCCTTATTAACCTTGATTGCTTAAAAAGATTCATACCACAAATCATCTGGCGACCATGTAGATCTGTTCACTGCTCTACATCAATGTCTGACTGTTCATCTTTATTGGAACCTACACGCTGCAAGAGAAAAGAAAAGCGCTCGTATGAGAGAAACATATACATACTCAAGATACAAAGAACAGAGAAGCAAATAGTCATAGCACAAATATGATCAAGCCATACTCTCCCAAATACTAAAATTAATAGCAAAGCAAAGAGATTTTCCTATTTCCAGCTGTGAACATAACACTTACAGACAGTGAGACAAATTATTTTGCTAACAGCATAGAACAATTTAAGTGAAAGGTTATCATGTAAAAGAGTAGATGTGATTTACCATCCGTTTGCTTATATATGGTTTCATCTCAAGGGACAACTTGTTGCTCTTCTCGTCGAGAGGCTTATGGTTTTTCTCAAACTCTTTCCTTGATTCCTTTCTTGTACCAGATTGCCAGACACCACCAAAGTTAGGGAGCCAACTAGAATCAGATGTTTCTGGAACAAGTTCACCTCGTTTTTCCATCTCCATTTCGGCTCTTCTCCTCTCTGCCCATGCAGCTCCAACACGCTTTGGGTTAAGCTTTCCGGATATTCCTTTCCTAGAGGATGGACGAGCATAGCCACTAAGTGACTCATTCTCCTGATCACGCTTGCTAGCTTCTAACCAGGGAGGAGGAGCACCCGTGTGCACATTTGCTTTCAAGCCTTCATAACACAATGATATTATGTTAAATTTCACACAACAATAAGGAACTAAAAATAGATCTCTTTCATTTGCTAGAGCTGCAGCCTCTTTTTTGCATCCAAATTAGTGACATGCTTCAACAGAAATCGTTACAAATATATATATATTAGAAAAACTGTAAAAGTGTGTAGTACCTTGACTGGAATTTCCACCAGAGTTTCTCTGTTGGACCTGAAAAAAATTAACCAAATAGGAAGAAAGCAGTCATATCTTCATCATGCCTGACATCAATGATGTATACATGAATAATAATGCAACAAAGTACGAGACAATATCAACACTTGCAACTTTGCATCAGGAGAGTTGTGCATAATTATGCTTCTTTTAAGGAAATAGGAACCTGCAAGCTAACGAGAAGGCTTTTTTTTTTTGTAAAGGAGATACTGTTAGCACTAAGATTTGAAACTAAAAAAAAACGTTTAGCACCCCTACAACTAAGATTCAAGATACCCAAAAGATAAAATTGACATGCTCCTGCTTTGAACAGCATCGACTAAATCAATTTTTTCCTTGTTCGAAACTCTGAATGGAAAACACTCGCTTAGTTGTTAGCTGTGCCCCAAATTTCCCAGCAATGAAACACAATAATGGATAACAGCCAAAAGACCATTTGCAATACCTTTTTATGGAATATATGCATGTGCACGTGTTGCTTACTTACATGAACAGAACAAGAAACCGATGAATTTGGTCCATTTCCGAGGATCTTAGATTGACCACCTGTGGAGAAAAGGAAAATTAGCAAAATACTAATCAAATGGTAAAATAATACAGTTAGAGCATTTTAAAACTCAGGTTCACCTTTCATTTTTGTGCCTGCACTGTGAAACAAGTCTGTACCCAGCATAACCTGTTGTTCATGTAATGCAACCGATCCACAAGGTATGATGGGCACTCTGAAAGTCTCAAATGGAGCAGAATACGGAATACTTCCAAAGGAGGAAGATCCCTGGCATGCTGTACTATTGGGGTAGTATGCCCCATTAGTAGGACTTTGTAAAGGCATAACAACATTAGATGCAGTATTACTAGAAGACGGGATGTAAGTTTCTGAAAAATTATCCAAATGTTTAGAGGTAGATTTATTTCGGATATCTTTCAGTGGCCCCAGAGATGGTCCAATCAACCCTTCGGTCGACGTCTCTTGTTCTGTACTCGAAGACTCACAGCACTTCTCCCACTGAAATTTCAGAAACACCACATATTAATACACCCTCCGCGGCTCCACCATAGTAATGAGAAGAACAATGTGTAGTTGGTAGCATAAAACAGACAGCAGTGCACCTTAGAAAGCTCATCCTCTGAAATCCTAAATGAATCCACCTGATCCATCCCACCCCCATGCCTTCGCAGGAAAGCCTTCATGCCATTTAGGTGATCCTGGCTTGCGAGATGATAAATAGCATTGCCACTGCAATAGAATAAAATTGGGCTCAGATCTAATATGTAAGCTCTCACTATGCCTGCAGTGCTTGAAAAGCATGGGAACTTTTCTCCAATTTCCCCTCAACGCTAACGCTAATGTAATGCTGTTCCAATAGCGCCCTAACCCTAGTGCACAGGAATCCGACGCTACTGTTCAATTCGAGAACTCCTAAGGGCAATCCGAACTGTAGCCGGAACCAGCTTATCCAGAATTCCAGATCGAGGGAAACCCTAGGAGCATGGGGACGAGTGAGTACCAAGCGAAGCGGCTGTCGAGGTCGACGAGGTCGGCAGAGCAGAAGGGGCACCAGAGGCGGGAGCGCGGCGCGGAGAATGGGTGACGGAGGGCGCGGCGCAGGTCGAGGACCTTGGAGCGGAAGCGAGAGAGCGCGGCGGCGAGGGCGGCGCGGTGGGCGGGGAAGTAGCGGTGGCGGTGGCCCTGGTCGTGGTTGCGGCGGCACAGCTCGCAGTACTCGAAGGCCGCCGCGGGTGGGGTGCGCCGCTTCGGCGGCATCGACGTTGCTCGCCGGCAGCTCGTCGGCTCGTCGCCTCCGCCGCGGCGGCTCCCACGCTTGTGTTTGGTGCTCGTTCCGAATTCAGAGTTCAGGAGGTGGGGTGGGGGCTATTGGAATTTCAATTTTGGAAAATTTCGTGCCGTTTGGAACAAAATAAAATTTTCCCGTTCAAAAGAACTCTTTTCACATTCTTTTAGGAGTTTACATAACACTGGCCCACATGTAATTTTTTTCAATTTGATATCGTAAGTCGCGATTTTTTTTTTGCTGAATCACAAATGCTTGACATCCCAGTTCTCTAACGAGTGATTTCCCCACTGTGTACTTGTTGATCTTGCATCAATTTATCACTCTTTCTCTAGAAACAACTCTACACACTTGTATTGGGGTAAGTACCTTCTGCTGAGCTCATGAGCTGCACATGCTCCTGTTACTCCCTCGGTTATAAATTATATTAACTTCTACTAGCGTTTAAAATTTATTCCGAATATAATAAGGCTGAGTTCTAAAGTTAGTGTTGGGAGTTAATCTCTTCGGCACGTAAAACGGAGCGACTCATTAGCACATAATTAATTAAGTATTTGCTAAAAAAATTTTCAAAAATGGATCAATATGATTTTTTAAAGCAACTTTCGTATAAAAACTTTTTGTAAAAAATACACCGTTTAGCAGTTTGAAAAGCGTGCGCGCGAAAAACGAGAAAGATGAGTTGGAAGAGTAAGAACCGAACTCAGCCTAAGCTTCGTTGTTTGCTATTTAGCCTATCCTAGCCAAATTAAAAATTTTAAATCTTAAATTTAGAGTTTATTTTAATGTTTTTAATTTATTTTTTAGCATTAGTTTTTAGCCACTAAGAATATATAGATAAAAAGTTTTATCTATAAATTATTTTTTTAGTCGCTAGTAAGCGTTACAACTTATAACAAGTTGTAGACAGATAATCAAATTATATTCATCTCAATCAACACAAGTTTCACAACCATATCGTATTTAATTTGTATGTCTACTTACTTATTTCAATCCATCACAATCATCTCTCATTAAATTTCACCTACTTTTATCTTCATACAAAACTATAGACATTCTTACATTTGAGACGGAAGGAGTTTCTCTGTTGCTTGTCAAGAGCAGTAAATATTTACAAATGAGATTGTAAGGTTCTATTTAGAGTGTTTAAGATTTTGAAATGTAGTTTGTTTGTAGCTGTAGAAAAGATGGGTTTCTAAGAATGTAGTCCTAGTTTATTTTCTTAATTATATAGTTACATATTCTAACAATATAGGTATTTAAACTGTTTAGGGTCGTTGAAGATTCTTAAAAAAAAACTGGGACGTAAATCCTGGTTTAAAACGCAAGAGGCCCGGTTATCGTCTTCCTTGTGGATGCCTTGACCGTGTAAAAACACCGCACACTACACCGACCAAACGAAACGAATTGACCGATAGTTACTGGAGACGGAAAAGATGGACGCTCTTGTAGACAGCTCTCCAGAGCATAGGTCCCCGTACTAAAAGGAGATAAACGATGGTAACGAACAAAACGCCAACCCAACATCCATCGTCGTGACACACGCGAGGAGGCAGGTTTCCCGTACAAGCTCTTGTGACCGGCCTGGTAAAAAAACCCCACAGTGCAACGCAAAGTACACATCTTATCTACTGACGCGGCGGCGATGTCCATCCAATCCACCACAAATCTACCAGACGTTTCTGTACACTGTGCACTATAGAGGGACACCATCAATGATGCATAAACAACCGGCACCACATTACTCCCAAGAGGCGTGACCACCGCGACAATGAATATAACTTGGGATGGCAACCACAGGACGCCATAACTCGAGTGGTTAGCACAGGTGTACCGCAAAGCGGGCGGCAGAATTGAAAACCAAACGCAGGAGAAACAGCCGCGATCCAGGAGAAACTGTGCCGGCCATTACTGTTCAGGCGGAGGAGAGGAGCAGGTCCCCTCGGGAGGCTTCCGCCATACGGCACGGCAGGCAAGTCGCCCCTGCACGCAGAGAAGGGCACAGTAGCTGCTGTACTACCTGGTTCAATCAAACAAGGCTCACCTGCTGTCTCCGTCACTGTTGCGTCGAGAGACATGAGGCTCAGCTGGCTGCAGTGACGAGCTGGAGAGATTTGAACATAATCGAAGGCACAACAAACGTGAGATGCGTTTTGAATGTTCCAGTGGTTTGAGTGTGTGTTACTAGCACTTAGCAGCGTCTCTCTCCATTTGCCATTTGGGACAGCAGCATGGACAGATATCTATTACTTACGAAGGATAGGGACAAAGGATCTACGTGTGCGTGAGTGCTCTCTGACTATCTGCACAAACTTGAGCACCGGAACTAGGATGGGTATATCTACTTGTAATCTTCTGCACCTGAGCTACCAGGCAGGTTGCGTTGCGCCTCACGCTTGCGACACGAAACCCTCACTGAACTTGAACTTGGGACTTCTGGCGCTTGACGTACTGGAGGATCGGCTCCTTCACCTGCGGGCATTTTCACGGGATCAATTAAAGTCAACTTGATTACAGCGCCAAATGCCAAATACTAGCACATGCCAAATGCCAGTAGTTGATCAGTTCAGAGATGGGACATGGAGAGTTTACCGTGCTGGCCTTCCTGAGTCGCTTGTCCTGCGAGCACTGCGTCCCGCCAGCACCAGCCAAAGACTTTCTGACCTTCTGCCCGAGAACCCCACTCTCCAGGGAACAAACGGACGCCTGCTGCAAGGTTGTCACACAGTTCATCACCTTCAGCTCTACGTTTGTCTGTGATTTTAATTTACCTAGATTCTGAGTCGCATATGGCTCCGAATCGTCTGTGGCTAGTAGGGGATCAGGTTTCGGTTATACCTCGCGCACGCTTGTAGGAGTCCTGTTTGGGTCCTCATCCACCGTGGAAGCTCCCTGCCCGCTCTGCATGGACACGTTCTGCTGCGGCTCCGGAAGCTCCCGGGTGCGGGTGAGGTCGGATCCGATGGAGTGGAGGCAACCCATCGTTGAGGCATCTCTCATTTCATGGCCTATAAAGAGAAACAATTGGACAATGTCATGTTAGTACTATAGCAAAGACAGATGCCAAATCCAAGGGGATGCAGATTATTGTTGCTACTACCACTCAGGTGGTCTTTGCGCCCAGGCTCACCAGGCTCTGCATTGGTATCAATGGCCTGCATGATGAAGCAGAGTTTCAGATTAACCATGAATAAAATGACAGTTGTGAATGCTCAAAATTAGTAGATAAAACTTGGTGCTGTTAGAAATGATATGACACCATTTGTTCACTTATATCGACTTCCAGAATCTTTTTTATCTCAAGCAGCTTTCTGTTGGTGGCTTCAGAATGAATGACAGCTTTGCCTGTAAAATAGAGTAACATAGGCCATAAGTATGGTGCACGGTAATAGCGAATCAGTCATTTGCTCAAAGATTAGTGCTAGTTCTATTAGTACAATGGTCAATCTGAAAAGATCGATTGGGGTATCTGAAGTTCCTAAAATCATTAGTTTTTATCTAAAGCAGCAACAGCTTCAGTAGATATATATAATTCACAAGTATTATAGTTAGACAATGTTTTTTCATGAGGCATCCAAAATTCTCTTCAAGAGAAGTTGTTGACAGTTCTTCAAATGAACATGACAAAGGTAATCACTTGAGTTCCAGTTGCACAATCTATGTAGAAAATGACAGACAGTTGGCAGGTTGATTCAGTTATTCTCCTTTCACAGTTGCAACAGAATTGAGCAAACAATACATAACTTGCTCCTGGCTGACAGACTAAACCAGAAAGTAAATAATGTACCATAGAGTACGAGAGGCTAGAATAGAAGCATTTGATATTTGGCTAGAGATTAGTTCAAGGTGTTACCTAGTCTTCGGTTGGCTGAATTCTTGACGTATCCGTCTTGCACCATTTTTTCAATTAACTTACGAACCACGTTCTGGCTGGCCTCCCCATCTAGCTTGCCATGAAGCTTGCCTACTGACACGTAATCCATTGGAAGTGCATGGTACAGTGCCTGTAGCAACGATATATATCAGGAGAATGACATGATGACCTTCATATACAAACCAAGGGTAAGCGAGAGATACACCTTCATATACATGAGATCACCATTGCTATTTTTAGTTCCTTCAGTAGGTGAGACATTTTGCATGATGACCTCTTTCTTTATGTGTGGTGTTGTAGGATCAGCAATCTGAAGGCACTCTATGATGTTAGTGATGGACAGTACAATATGCCACAGGGTAAACTTAAAATATAGCACATGACAAAAAATGTTTGGTTGACCTTATTAACAGAATAACTATCCTTTTTTGCCCTGGATAGTAAACCATCTTTAAGTAGCCTCTCCATAATATCTGAAAAGTGAGTCATAAGTCAAGTATTTCAAGGCTTTAGTGAGAGTGAAGAAAGAATGCCACACATAAGTTTTTCCCTGCATTACCTTCAACCATTTCCTGCAAAGCATTCAACAAGATATTGTTAACAGCCGACTGTACAATTCATATGGTATATCAAGATACTGTTTGATTCATAAACACTGGTGACCTAAAAGTGGGTAAAAGTTTGTGACCTGCTCGTAAGTCTAGCACAAAACAGTAAATTAAACTCTAAATAGCTATTTTATTATAGAAATGAAATAGCAGTAGGCATTACCATTGATATGTCAGGGAAATTAATAAGGACGTCTGAAACATCAAGACTTTCAGTGTCTCTTGAGCATATCCACTCTCTTACTTGAGCTGTTAGCTCTTCCTCATGAGCAGGATCTTGAGTATCATCTGCAAACATACAAGTCAGAGAAATGTATGAAATTTTCAGGTACTACAGAGTCAGAGAATGTCAAACATGTATTGCACCCTTCATGAAAAATTAAATGAGCATCCAAACATTTGAATAACTTAATAGTTGACATAAAATTCATTTGTATGGAAAAGGATGCACAGATGAGTTCTCAGATCAAATTAACTGACCTTCTGAGATTGTACCATTTTGACCTTTGCAATTTCCATCTATTTTGATAAGTATGTTAGCACCAAAAACAGAAAATACAACAAGAATGCAAACAAAGAAACTTTACCATTTGGAGCAACAATGTAATGTTCTGCTTCAGACGGGCGAACCTAATAGAATTAGCAATTCAGTCTATACTACAGGTAAAAGAAAACAAAAATATGCATATACATCGACAAATGCATAAAAAGGTGGCATCCCAGCACATTAAGGAGCAAATTAAGAGAATCTCACTAACAAAGATGCTCAATTCTATGGTCTCTTAGGTCTTTACCTCAGTGTCAGAAAAATCATTATCTTGGTCAGACTCATTATCCAAGCTCATATTATCATCTTCACTGTTGACATTATTATCATCGCAAGGGTCAAGGACACTCTTGACCTGCATAAAGAAGAAAAACATATGTAGCAATGGGTTTAATTAAAAAAACAGAGAGGTTTTCTGGTGCAAACGACTGCTATCTCCATAATCCACTACCTTCAAAGCTAACACGAGATGCTTGCTATTGACATTTCCAACTTCCATCTTCAAGGGGTTCTTGTTCCATATATTTATGGCCTCGTTGTCAGCACAACACTTAAAAAAGGGTGGCTCGTAATCTTCAGGCTGCAAATAGGATAATAAATTAACTGTTTTAGATTCCACGAACAAAGTTTTATAGAACAGAAAAGGTTGAATCCTTCATTTATTCAGAGCAAAAAAAATTATTGGTGGCTTGAAGTTTCAGTAAATAACAAGAAGAAAGTCCTGCACTCACTGTGACATCATCGTAGTATAGCAGCTTCATTAGAATGGTCCTCTGAGGACAAATACAGGATAGCATTAGGTAAGTTCAATCCCTTGTAACAAATCTGTAGAGTGCAAAAATTACCTCCTCTGGCATTTGGTCCAAGGTCCTCATAAGTGAAACCAGTGTTCTTATCATCTTACAAGCAGAGCTCCTGATTGGGAACCATATGGCCATATCAGGACATCAGCAGTGACTAGTTAAAAGCTTACAATAATTACTTTGCAATTGCCATACACACATAAAAACCAATAAACAACCATTAATGAGCTTATCTGAAGGATATATGACGGCACTAAACTGAAACCATACCTTCAGAACTAGAATTCTGCTAGTTATGGAAGAAAACTAAGAACAACTCGCCTTGCAGCCTCAGGTTTCAACAGAAAAGTTGGACTCAGAATTATAAGCCCAACTATGTTTTAAAAAGGATTTGCATAATTTATTGCCACCTCACAATCCTATGTACCTAAATTTTCAAAGTTACTGGAATCTATGTACCTCAATTTTTCACCACATTCCTTACATAGAAAAAGAAAATCTGAACTCCTTTCAGTCATCAATTTGTTCCAACTTCTTTGAAATCATAAAATTTTAAATTACTTTTATGTTGAGACTGTAACTTCATTAAACAAACACTCTCCAAAATGTATAATGCTAAGCAACATGAAAAACTAACCATTGAATCATAGCATTTAGCTAAGCTGCATGGATAACTAACTAGAATGAATCATAGCCTTTAAAAGGGATATGTATGAGAGAACCTCATCTGATCAGGAGTGACTTCTGCTGCATTTGATTTAAATGTAGCACTGTTTTTCTTGCTCCCTGTGCGGCTCAAGTTCATTGCAACTTCATCACCACTCGTGTTGGGGTAGCTAAATGAGACTGCAGGGTAGTTTGACACAGAATAAGAAAATGTTTGACCGATGACCCACAATCAGTGATGTAAAACCAACTTTGTATGCTAGAAGTTGGCCATATTTCACATGGTGATACTTACATGCGTACTCCTCAATCATTGGGCCTTCCTCCTTCTCACAGATGCAGAAGAGAAGGGTTTTGAGATATTTCTTCTGTAGTGCATCATAGACACCTAAAATTTATCACAAAAATGGATTAAATGAACAAATTGGAAAAATAAAAAGATTTAACACATAAAACAGGACATATTTTCACCTTTTTCCATCCAATCAATCAACCTCCTCGACTCAGCATCCATGGGCATTAGCTTCTTAATCTTCATCTCTGCAATAAATAAAAGGGTGTTTCAGCTAATAAATATTATATTATCTTGAGGAATTTGGTATATAAAACGGTTAGGGACTATAGATAATGTGACCTAGTGCCGGAACCGACTTATCATTGAAGTACTTCTCAGGGAATAGACCTCTGATGTAGCTGATGTTGTATATAGCAATGCGGAGCAAATTCCTTGTCTGTTTGGTCAAAGTATCACCACGTTATCACTATAGCATTCTACCATACATAATTCAAAGAGAGTTCAATATTCAATGTAATAGCAATAGAAGGGCAATAAAATCATCACAAATTGGATTACTCATTAACAAGTGTAGGCCTTATTGGATCCTGGTCCATCCCCAGGGATGGACTGAAATTTTAGTTCAATTTCTTAGCCTATCCTGGAGGATGGCCCAGGGTTTTCACCAAACAACAAATGAGTTATGCTTTTCAATACTTTATCACAGGTTGAATCAAATAGGGTACCAGTCTCATTCAAACACATACATCTGTAATAAATTTCTTAACAAATGCATAAATGAACATGGACCATACGATATATTGCACCTACTATGCACTTGCAGTTATGGGATCCTAAGCAAACATTCTAAGCAAAGTGCAGCTGACCATGTGAGCAAACAAGTACTAGAAAAGACAAAGAAAAACATTATCTGATTGGATATAAACCAATTGGTTTTTGAAAGTAGAAGAGGTACCAAAATTTGGTGATCAACCAGTAATCCTACAACTCATGTGGGATGTAGCAAAGCCAATGTCCAGTTATTAAACCGAGTATCTGACAAAACTGACGTCAAAATAGGAGGGAGAGTGGGGGCTAGTCTAAAAATCATGCCAGGAGAGGTTTAATAAGCTGTCACATGATTCCTAAAGGCATAACATAAATTCCAAATTCAAATGATAGCACAACAAAATAACCGATTATAAACTGCACGGAGCTTTTCTTATCACAAACTAATGCAGGATTAAGCAAATGTTTGTTCAAACCCAAAGTAGTCTATTGGAAACATTTAAAAAAAAGGAAGAAGAAAAAATGGGTCATAGAACTACCAGAACAGGAAACCTGGAAATAACCAAACCAATACGTGTGGTGTCTCAATTCCACGTCCAAGCAACAAGTTTGAAAAGAGAAGCTAAAGTTACTCATGGAATCTGCTGCTGCCAAACCTCTGAAGAGATACCAAAAGCAAGCACAGCAAGAATTCAACGAACTGAATAATTTTTAGACGCTTCTAACAAGACGATTCAAACGACTGGAAGTAGAAACTCTTCGCAAGGCTATGGAAGCAAGGAAAAAGCCTTTTTAGGCCCTGCCAATTTGATGACTCCGTGAACTGTGGAGAGTATGCACCAATGGTTCCAACACAATCATCTACGCACAAATCATCAGGCCAATGCTCATGGGTTTCACAACGAAACAAAAATGAAACGGGATTATCAAACCAGTGAATGTCTCCTCGAAATCCCAACCAAAGCAACGTTTGTTCAAAGCCCAAACAACTAACAATCTACTGGAAACATTTGAAAAAACCGAGTCATACAACTGTCAGAAATGGAAATCCTGAACAACCAGGCCAATATGCGTGGTGTCTCGATTCCATGTTCAAAGCAAGCATTTCGGAAGCAAAATGAAGTTACTCCCTGAACCTGCTGCTCCCAAAAACTTCAGAAGAGATACCAAACGCAAGCACATGAGAGTTCAACGAACTGAACAATTCCTAGATGCTTCTGGCGAAACAGTTCGGAACAACACGACTGGAACTCGAAATTCTTCGCAAGGATATCGAAGCCAGGGGAAAGAAACTTTCAATCTTGCCAATTTGATCAACTACGCAGACCGCGGAGACTATGCACCTACGTTTCCAGCACGATGATCTACGCACAAATCATCAGGCCGATGCCTGTGGGCTTCACAACGAAACCAAATCGAAACGCGATTATCAAACCAGCGAATGCCACCACGCGAGTAGCAAAACAAAGCGATGTGATCCGTTCAACAAAATTCTAATGCTGAGAGAATCGCACAAATCAAACCACAGACCAGTAGAAATTCCGCTCAAAATTTCCGCGAAATTGAGCAAACCAACCAGAGATTTTTCACGAGAACAGATTCGGTGCCACAAATCAGAGAAACAAAACTCACCTCGATCAAGCAGCACGGAGAAAAACCACCGAATCATCATTCAGTGCGATACCGAATCATCGATCAGTTACGCATTCGAGAGTGCACGGAGAAACTAGAAACCAACTCCAATCTGAGATACCCAGAAGATTTTGAACCGGCTCAACTAGAACCATTTGGTATTGAACGGGCGGAGAGCACCAGAGAAAGTGAAACAAAAATCCCAGGACTCATGCTCCAAACACGCCTAAATCCGCACAAGAAATCGGTTAAATCAGCAAAGCACCAACGAAATCCACCCAAAAACACTCGCAAAGTGAGACGCTACTGATGCTTCGCACTGGCCCAACTAGCCCCATTTGGTAGTGAGCGGACGGAGACTACTAGAGAAAGTGAGAAACCCAAAACCCCACGATTATCTCCAAACACGCCCAAATCCGCACGAGAAATCGGTTAAAATCACCAAAGCATAATCCATCCAAAAGCACTCACAAAGAGGGGAGGGGGAGAATCCGACACGCGTGATCACAAACCCTCGAATCAAACCCAAATCGGACGCCAGCTACTGCAAACACCTCACGAGCGATCAAATCCACAGGAAAAAAAACCCTCGATCGGGTGAACAGATCAGATGGCCGGCTTGAACCACCAAGTCGCACTGGAATCCAACAGGAGATGGGCGAGGAAAAAACTCACCAGAAGCAGCGAATCCTGCTCCGTGATCTCCGCCTCCTTCGTCTTCTGAGCCATCACCTGCATCGCAATCACCCACTCCGATCAGCACGCACGCACACCAGCAATCGCAACGCGAAATAGAGGCGAGAACCCACCATTTCGTCTCTCGCGCGTGTACGCGTCCGCGCGCGAGAGAGGTGAGACGGAGAGGGGAGAGGAGGGGGGAGTGTAGTAGTACTAGTTGGAGTACTAGTTACCCGAGCGATTTTGTTTTGATGAGGAAATTAACTTGTGAAACAAGTCGTTGAGTTTAATTGCGCACTGGCACATCAACGTGCTAATGGGCAGAAGACAGTTTTCCTGCACAAGCTTAAGCCTACAGCTATAAAATAGACGTAACCCTCTCCCCCTCCCTCCCGTCTCCCACCTCGCCTCTGGGAGGCAGGGCGTCTCCACCACGCGCCACCCTGCTCGCGCGTCGCGTCCCCGGCCAGCACCACGCCACCCCGTCTCCCTCCTCCCACCACTCTCCACCGCCGCGCCGCGCCATCTCCGCCACGCCGCGCCGTCTCCACCGCCGCACCTCGATCGTCACGCCACACGCCGTCTCCGCCGCGCCGTCTCCACCGCCCGCGTCTCGATCGTCACGCCACACGCCGTCTTCGCCGCGCCGTCTCTACCGCCCGCGTCTCCATCGTCGCGCCACACGCCGTCTCCACCGCGCCGTCTCCAACCGCCGCGTCTCCATCGTCGAGCCACACGCCGTCTCCGCCGCGCCACGCCGACGCCATGGTGCGGATGCAAGAGAAGCCGATCTACGGCCTGGACGACCTGCGAACTCTGGTCCGCGACGAGGTTGGGCGGCGCCGCATCAAGGTGCGCGCCCTCACGGCTCTTCGAGACGCGCCCGCCGTGTTCGACATCCTACAGGACTTGACGCACGACGGCTTCCGGTGGTGCGTCTGGAACAACCAATCGATCAGCGACCTCGCCGACCTCGTCGGGATACTCAAACTCATGCGGTGGGTGAATATTCCCCAACTGAAGCTTCACCTGTCCAACCTCGATCAACGCCGAAACATGTTGCTGGCACTGGAGGGGTTCCAGGTCAGGGGATCGCTCTCCGTGCAGTCGCTCGCTCAAGACATTATCGATCGAGTTCCCGCCTCGAATCCCCGCACTCTTTGGTCAGGAAACATGTCTGCAAGCGTTCTCAAGTCAAGTCTGAATGATGCTACCTCCCGCGCGGTGAACACCCTCATCAACAATTCGATCCGCGCCGAGACACTCGCTCGCCAGGGAGGAAACAACCTGATGACACAAGCCCGTGAGCTCAGGCGACTCCTGCAACATGTTTCCACCGGAGTTCTCGCCGACGACCATTTGCCACCGACGATCGGAGCGGAGCTGAACCAAGCACTCGCTCTCATCAACAGCATCCTCCAGCTCCCGATTCAAGTACGCATGGCTCCAGCTCCCTAGTTCCTAACACCGAGAATCCCCAATCCCCTCTTAGCATTCAGTTTACGTACGATGAACAGCCCCAGATTAACATGTGATCAGTTGACAATTTGTTGATGGAGTTTTGATTTTTTTTTTTTTGAGTTGATCAGTTGGTAGTTTTTGTTAGCGCAAAATTTGAGATGCAATACTTGTTCATAACATTTGGTGTGGCTTTTTGAGATGCAATATCTGTTCATAAAGTGTTGTTAATATGGTGTGGCTTGTTAATTTGGTGTGGCGTTTTAAGATGCAATATCTGTTCATAAAATTTGGTGTGGCGTATTGTTTCTGATGATAGCATAATGTTAGTTGTCTAGATTGTTGATTGTGAGACAATATAAGCATTGTGCAGCATCTCAGATTGCTTCTGTGAAGAAGAGTATTCTTCTCATTCCATGAAGAGTCAAATTAATCACGCGACTTCACAGAAGAATAATTGTAAAGTACGTTGAGAAATACCCTTTCACTGAATTAAAAAAAAAGAGGAAGAGATCAAACAGATGTGACTCATAATTCAATTGGATGTGACTCGTAATCCAGTTGTGTGAAGACAGAAAACATGACCAGTTAAAAATTCCATAATCATCTACATAGGAATTATGTAGGGGGGAAAAATAGAACTAAGATTCAGTAACGTGGCAACGGCTGCAAGGCTTCACAACATTTAGCTTAACAGTGGAGGGAACTTTTGGCTCGATGTAAGTTTCAATTGCCAAAAGTGATTTCTTGGCTTTGTTGAGCATACCCTTACTCATAGGAAAGCATTTGTGGGATTCGCCTGTAGAACAACTAATAACATCACGAGTAGTATCCAGTTTAAGGTGCTTAAGCGACGTTGTATTGTCAAGAATATGACATGTTAGCTCGATCAAGCTCTTTGTATAGCAAAAACTAATAATCTCCACACTCTGGAGGTTGTCATGACGGTGTTCTAGCATTTGCCTCATATGTGACAAATCTCCAATAATCAAGTCCTCCAAACTGTCCTGTGGTACCTGGAGATGAAAAGTCAATATACTTGAAATTATGGTTGCCACCAGTCACTAGATAAGTTTGCAGAATGAAAATTAACTTACCTCTAGACAGAAAGTCTCCAAGGAAGGAGAAGCGTCAAGAAAAGAAATCAGAGAGAAATAATCATAGGCCGGGAAAGGTCTCCAAGCAAGAGCAATAGTCAAGCACTTGAGATAGAAAAATTTGCTAGGCAACATTGGTGTATTAACCATCTGCATGAAGATAATCAGACGGATGACATTTTTCAAAGGCACAAGTATTGTTATATAAACATGAGCACGTCTATAATCATTTCAAGTTTTTGAATATACCTCGTGATCCGAGCAAATGGTGAGAATTTCAAGATTTGGCACATTGGATGGAAGCTCTGCACGAGCATAATAGACGGCACCAGGATAGTCCAAGTATAGTGCTTTCATTTGCAACGATTCACCAAGCAAGAGCTGTACCTGACTATGGCTTGCAGCAAGGTCAAAACTGCAAAGATTTGGAGCCTTATTCTCTATGGCTTGCAGCATTCTGCATTCAAACACTTCCATGTGGCTGAGGCGTTGCAACAGGCAAGGTATCTTCAGACAAATTATTCCATAACAATACTCAAGTTCCAACCGCTCCAAAGCATAAGAATTAGAGAGAAGACACTCAAACTCATCTCCTGTAATATGTACAGTAAACAGATGCAACCTCGTCAGGTTTCTCAATTCAAGGTTGACTGTAGGATGGAAGAAACAACTGCTAAGATGAAGATGCCGCAATGAACTTCCTCTCCCATCAGATAAAAGTGAGCATGGGAAATTGTAACGCATATTGTATGAAGATAGCGACAGTGTGAGGATTAGTTCTTCAATCCATGGTGTAACAGCAATCTGAAGCCAATTATTGAGATGATAGATGATGCTAACGGTCATAGCATCGGAAGAAGCATTATATTCTAACTGTAGCGATTTGATGCCAATGCCTGAGTGGTTTTTTATAATACGATCAATTTTGTTGATGTTATCCAACCCCAGTGTTCCAAAACAAAATATAAGATTGGGGTAGTGTTGCCAGGAACGGCGAAAAGCACGAGACACACATGCAGCACGGGCAGCATCTTTTAATGGCATCAGGGAGTGTATATGGCACCAGATGTCCTGCATGCAGAAGCAAGGAATAGGTTAGAAAATACTGTCAAGGTAGACAGCTTGATCAATTGGAAGGGAAAACAGTACTAGTAGCTTAAAAGCCTTTCCCTTTGGGATTTGTGGTAGGAAACTGAACAGCACATTTTCATTTTTCTCTTTTTCCCTTTCAAATTTTTATTAGTGGCTGTCCTAATAGGGATACTGGACTGCAGTCAGTGACTAGTAATGATTACCTAAATATGAGACCTATTCTTACTGAGTTAAGCTATGCAACCAATAAAGGTCTATGCGCATATGCATAAACTAATATGTTCATTTTTGCACAAAAGCATCCTATAAATTAGTCAAAGTAGAAAAGAAATAGAAATAAGCATGTATATTATTTATAAGGTACAATTTTCTATAGCTTTGACGGCTGGGCTGTAAGAGAAAATAGACTCAACAGATCAGATACAAGGATGCATCCTACAACAATATGCCCTTCTCCCACAATTTATACTGAAATTAGGGTGAAACAGTGAAACCACTCTACATGAACTGTGAAGCGAACACAATTGGCATGGTTACTTCAAAGCTTTCTCGCTCTCCTAGTATAATCATGTTAGTTGTCGACAATCTTCTAATAGACCTGTTGTCCAGCATCTCAATACCCATTGATGAAGATTCTGCAGGCAGGATGGGCCACAGAGGCACAGACAGCAAAGTATTATGGTTTCAGCCAAGGTCGTGACAGGGAATCATGCCATCACCTGTAGTTATTGATGTAAAACATGGCATGCTAAGTATTATTGTTGTTGTTGTTATGAACTCAGAAATCTGCCTGGTGGAAGAGGAAGAGGGATGATGTGATACAATGACAAAGGTTCATGCCAAATGTAACTCTGGGTTACCAGCAGCGACCAACCTCAGAAGTCCATAGGCAATCCTCATCACTTCCAAGTTGCCAATAGTAACTCTGTGATTTACTAATGAGAGGACACACCCCTGGTAATCCTGCAATACTACAGTTAAAGGACAACCAGAGGAATCCCCAGCAAAAATTGATTCTTGCACTAAAGGAAATAAGAAGCTGAGTAAAGCTGTTACTTTGAGAAAAATGGAACTTAATGGGACTTGCTACCTTGGCTTGTCCTAACTTTGTATTTCTTTCCTTCTACTTAATGGAATGGTGTGCAGCTCTCCTGCGTTGTTCGGAAAAAAAAAAAAAGGAAAATAGAACTTGTTTGGTGCCTTGCCAAGTTTGGCTTATAGCTAACCTACAAACCAACTAATCTTATTATATTGTACCTTCTTAGGAAGCAAGGGCCAGTATGAAGGCAAGTGCTTGCAAGTGACCTAATAGTGGTTATTTGGCAACCTCACATCTTAAAGTAAAGCTTATCATGCATTGGAGCCAAAGATGATCGCAGCATTATTATGCTTGAGAAAAAAAATACAGTTACTGATTGGAGTGAAACTATGATGGAGCTGCTACTGTATTGGTCTATTCTATCTGCAAAGGTTATTCAACATCACATTCACATATCTCCGTGGTTTATGAATTGACAGTCCAAACAGTTTAGATTCCGGTTAACAGGTTAAGATTAACTGTATTTACTCTATAGCTTTCTTTGAACATGGGAAAGAGTTGGATGAAACGGAACCAGTAGCCACATTATCAGTAGACATGAGCACTCAGAATATGGGAGTAGCAAGAGTGAACAAATAATAATGGAATGCATATTGACCTGAAAAGCAATAGAAGGCCACTTCATAGATAACAGCGTATTTGACTAGCTAGTAGCTTCGTAAGTTGGTTAAACTCAACCAGGAAGGCATGCACTTGATGGATGATGACGAAAAACTGGATCTAGACCACAGAAAACACAGAAAAACAAGTACTGGAACCAGATTATAAGGGAGGGAAGCTCTAAAAATTCAACTGCTTCAACAAGGTATCAAGGGGATCTAAGATCCATCACAGACAATTTTCTATGGGAGTGGTTAAGTTGTAACAGCTAGAATAGAGAAAAGCTATTCATGCAGCACTAAAGACATGTTCATACAATTTGATATAGGTACCATAGGACCACCGGAGTGCGCAGTTAGAGGCTACTTATAGCAGTCATAGACTCGTAGATACCTTGCTCTAATATAAGAGCTCCATTATCAGCATTTGGTGTCATACCTCTGGAAGGTTAGGCCCTGAATATCTTGTTATATTCTCGCCATCAGAATTTGCAACTTGTTGACATAGTGATCCCTTTCTTTTAGCCACTGAATCAATTGAACCATCTACAATAGATCATGCATGGTTATGTACAGACATAAACAGGCGCAAACAATAAATTCAAGCACACAAGTGCACACCAAAAATCAATTTGGTTACCTTTTGTCTGATTTTTTTGAAAAAAAAAACTCTAGTGACTTTAAATCCAATTTGTCTCCATTAAAAAAACTTCATTTGAGCATTGGTTCTTATTATGAAAAAAAAAAGAGCAAGTCTACACCACTAAGGTCAGTTTGAAACAGATTATTGATGCGGATTATCTACTTGATTATAGGGATAAATTAAATATTTTGATAAATACTTAACAAATAACTTTAAAAGAGTGGTCGAAGCAATACAAGAGAAGAAAGTTTTTCGAGAAAATGTATTTTTCGAAGCGTGGGGCAAATAATCCGTTTCAACAATCAAGTAAAAATAATCTGAAAAGAACTAAGCCTTGTCTTTATATGATAGGATCATTCTCTGGGGTGTGATCAGTTAGAGGATGTGCAGATTGTGGAAATGCGAAATTCCTCTCAAAGTAAAAATCTTCGTTTGGCTTCTTTATCAATATAGAACTACAGCTGAAGAAAAAAAATTGGAAAGGGGATGTTAATTGCATCTAATGCAATTGCGTAGAAAGTGTGTATCAATGTTTTGTTTCAATGTCACATTGCTCGTTGCTCTTGGTGCTGTTTGAAAGAGGCGTTACCATGGCACAAAATTGAATATTCCTACTAATATTTCTGAATTCTTAGCTTCTTGTTTGAACTGGGGGTGTGGATCATTATATTCTTTGATCCTGTACTGTTTTACAACTTTCTTGGGTTATATAGCTTATTAGAAATTGCTAATAATTTCCTCAGCTGACATATTGACTGTTCGGAAGACCTAAACTGCAGCGGTTTGGGCTGCAGCTGAACTGCACAGCCGTTTGGCTGCAATGTTGAATTTGTGCTGTATAAAGTAATCTATTGTAGGAACAACGTGCTTTCTATTGGCTGCTGCAGCCGCTGTTGCTGCAGCAAAGCGCAGCCACAGCGCCTCAGCAGATAATGCTTCCAAACAGTCCAATAGTTGATACATCTCTTTTCTTCATGTAGTTCTGGGGGGTGTTGTTCAGACCAGAGGAGAGAACTAAAATGGAGGACTTCATGACCAAGATCTAAACCTGCCTTTCAGCTCACTTGTCTTGAAGTTTACCTTTTTAGTTATTTCCCTCTTTGATTTTGGACTGGTGTGTCTTTTGGCTAGGGTGAGAACTGAGAACGTTGTTCGAGCTCTCTATGTAAGCCGGTGTTTCCAGTAGTTGCTTCTATGCCGAAAACCTTATTTGCTTTCAAAGCAGGGAGTGATCTCCTTTTGCAACAGGAAATACTGCAAGTCTACCGTATTTTGTTTTACACCTCCTTAGACGAAAGGTCAGAGGGGTCCTGCTTATATTGGAAGCAATATAGTTTTATGGGCACGCACTACTTCTTATTTCTTTTTCTTTTTCTTTTTTGCTGGGCCGACCAAATTTTCTTAAGATTGAGGGCATGTACATATGGGCATTTCATATGTTCTACCCAGTTGAGACATTGCACATTTGCACTCGTTTACCCGATATTTACCCCCATACTGCCGAAACTATGCATGGGCTTCCATGTTATCTTTGGATACCGAAGTCTATGTTTTTAGTGGATGCTGACAATCGAAATAAACATTAATGTAGCCAGCTCATTGGTTTAGTTAAATCCAAAATAATCATGCCGAAAAAGAAACTGTGAATATAACACACAAAAATTGCTGAAAAGCATCCCAATCGCAAAATAGCGATGCCCAGTGCTGCACAACGGCACAAGACAATGGAAGGAGCAGTGATATTCTAAACAAATTACAGATGCCAGACACTATATAGAGAGGCAGAACGACTGAGGGAGGCCTTACTGCGGGCTCGGATTTGTCGCTGCCGCCGACGACGATTCCGCTCCTGCCGCATGGACATGAGCAGCTTCAGGTCCAGCAGCTTCCCCATGACCACGGCGATACCCCGCTCGGATCGAACGAGCGAGAAATCGATTGTGCCAAAGGCGGAGAAGCCAACCTCTGATTTTGATCTCTCTCCAACTTTAGACCCTTGCGAGGTGAGGAATCCGCCCCGTCGCCGGCGCGGTCTCTGAAGCAGATGTGGAGGCAGAGGACACAAGTACCAAACCCTAAAGCCAAGTCGGGCATGGGCCGCCCAGGAGCTGTTGTTCTGGGCTTGTTGGGCTATGATGGTCTTGGGTAATAAGGTCGGGCAGCAGCAGAAGCTCGATGCTGCATCAAGGCCAGGAATAAGTACAATTTAACTTACATCTTTAAACCATAATACTGTAAATTTGACTTTCTAACGTACAAAATTAGGTTAAATTAGGTCATCCGATATTATAGATAATTGGTTTCATTGACATGACAAGTTGATTCGATCTACTCGTGCTGACTAAACGTTTACATGGCAAAAAAAAACCAAAAGTGAGTCCCACATATCATCCTCACACTTGGTGCCTCCCCTTTTCTCTCTCCACGGTGCGCTCCCTCACATGGCAGTAGTGGCCTTGTTCCCCTCGATGCACTTTGTGAGCACCTCCGCCTTGGAGAGGCGGCCCCACGGCTCCTACATGCAACATCAACACCGGTTCGTGAGGCAAGGTACGAGTGCGCGTGCGATGCCCCACATTTCTAGCACAGTGCAATAGGCAGCGCTTAACTAGCCGGGAATCACGTGGTTTGCAAGCCTCAACAGGCCGTGGAGCGGGCAGCGGCGAGCTCACCGCGTGACATGAAGAAGCGGTGACCGCCAACATCCAATTCCACAGTCATCTCTTCCGTGAACACCACCATGAAGCATCTAGGCCCCCATAGTTAATTTTGGTAATTAATGACAAGCACTAATTGTGGACTAACCGTTGTCTTTGAGCTATATATTTTAAGTTAGATTCACATCATGTGTGCGCATGGATGATTATCGATGGATTAAAATTGACGGTGCAAAGCAAAAAGAAGAGAAGACGGTAAACTAGTGTTTTCATTTTAAATTGATCGAGGCATTGGGCGATCAAAATTGTGCTAGTTTATTTATAGCTTTGTCGTACTATTAAGAGGGGTAATGACTAATGACCTAGCAAAGAGATGATTTTAATTGCCACATTAGGTCTTTATGCATTTAGACTTGTGCTCACATTTCTTCACACACACTTTTGTATTCACTGTCTTGGCCTGACCAGGGGCGGTCAGACCGTCCATATAGTGGCGGTCTGACCGGCGTGCCCTGACCGGTCTGACCAGCCCCAAGCAGGCGGTCTGACCTGTACATAAGGATGGTCTGACCGGAGGCACTTTTTGCGGTCAGACCGGCCCCCTGGAGGCCGGGATGGTGCTGCTCGGGGTGGCTGATCCAGAGCCGCCAGAGCCGTTTTCGGTCAGACCGAGCCGATGGCGGTCTGACCGAGTCGTGGGTGGTCTAACCAGCAGTTTGGCCTCCGGTCTGACCGGGCATGTGGTCCCAGTGCATTTAATGCAGTTCAACGGCTAGTTTTCTAGCCGTTGCGACGTAGTCTGGTCTGACCGGCCTCACTATTGCGGTCTGACCGGCAATGCACAGAGTTGGTGGATTTCGTCCCTAACGGCTAGTTTTGGTGGGTGGGAGTATAAATACTCCCCCACCAGCAGCAAGGGGACTCTCTTGGCACCCAATTCAATTGCATACACCCCTTGCACCTCTCTCACATACATTTGAGCTTAGTGTTCATCCATTGTAGTGATTGAGGTTGTTCTAGCCAAGAGTCAAGTGCATTTGCTTTCATTGTAGAGCTAGTGTGGCACTTGATCATCTCCGAGCCGCGTCATTGCTTGTTACTCTTGGAGGTTGCCGCCTCCTAGACGGCTTGTGGAGGAGTTGCCCGGTGACCTCTCCGAGAAGATTGTGGAGGAGGCCCGGTGCTGATTTGTGAGTGGTTTGGAGTTCACCACCTTCGGAGCGAAGGAAGAACTACCCCGAGTGATCGAGGCTTGGGTAGTCCTCTCCGTGGGCCGGCTCCCGCCTTGCCCACCCCTTGACGAAGGGGACGTGCGGTGGCTTTGTGGTTGAGCGGTGGAGTTGGGCTCGCCTCAACGGGGAGTAGGAAACCGGCAAGTTTTCGAACCTTGGTGAAAAATCTCTTGTCTCTTTGTCTCATTTGATTGTCGCATTTACTTTTGTGCAATTTACTTTCCTAGAGACATACTTGAGATCATATCACCCTAGGATTTCTAAACTTTGACATAGGAGTGTGATTTACTTTCCTAGAGATATAATCGAGCCACTATCACTCTAGGTTTGCAAAACATAACTTAGTTGCTTAGTTAGACTTGACCCTCACCAAGCCTAGCAACTTAAATTAGTTTTGATTAGGTGTCACTTAGTTTTTAAATCGCCTATTCACCCCCCTCTAGTCGACATCTCGATCTTACACACCACCATCGTGACACATTTGCTACATGTCCATCCGCACGCAGCATGGAGGGGCAAATCGAGACGTCGACGGTATGTTCGCCCGCCATGACATGACAAACGGGACCGCCATGACCAATCGCCCACCTCACACCTCGCTGCATGCGCTCGCTTTCTTGCTATGTGTCGTTGTTATCGTCGTCGGTTTTCGCCCGCTGACTACGTCATCCGGCGCCGCAGTGGACCCTTCCCTCTCCTCCGGCTGCGGCGATGCTAGGGTGAGGCCGCCGAGGCGAGACATGAGCTACGCCGAGCGTGAAGTTGTTAGGGAAAAGATAAAGAGGGGAGAAAGGGACTGATAAATAGACCCCATGTTTTTTAATTTTTTCCTAGTCACTTGCATGCGGGGCTCACTTGTATTTTTGTAATTAGGATGTCACGTCAGCGCAGGTTGACTAAGTCAATATGTCACGTTAGCGAAAATCACTTTCAAAACTATTGAAGGAGTTAAATTACACCAGTTTTATTAGTCAAGGGATCAAAATACCCAATATTACGGTTAACGAATACAAATCAAATTGAAACTATATTTGAGAGAGTCAAATGGATCTATTGCTTTCTCCTCCTCTCTCGGGCCGCGGCCTCCTTCTGGGCCCTGCCAAGCTGCTCGTCTCCCGCACAAATCCATTTTGGAATTTGGAGACCGTGCCTTCGGAAATTTTGAATTTCACGCTTGCCCCCGTTCCGCCTCTCGCTATAAATCATCCCCCGCGGCCGCAATCCGTACGCAAAATCCGCCACGCAATCCCCTCCCTCCCTTCCGATCTGCTAAACCCTAAACCCATCCATCCTCCGCCATCGCAATGGCGGCCGCGGGGCATGCCTTTGAGATCACCAGTTTACCTCAACTCGAGGCTCTGGTGATGGAGATCGGTGGGCCTCATCGGTCCCAGATCAACGTCATCATCTGTTGCTGCACCTTCGGCGACGCCGTTGCCATGGCGGCCATACTGGAGCACATGAGCGAGGCCTACCAGTGGCGCGTCGCCAACCTCTCTCGGCTGCGGAACCTCGCCAAACTGTACATCCTCGTCAACCGCGTCGCTGAGGTGAACTTGCCGAGGATCAGGTCAGACGTGCGCGACGCCCAGGCCATGGCTCTGCTTCGCAAACGCGGCACTGCCATCATCGAGCTCGCCGGCTAGATCGGGGGACCGTCCGTCGACATCTTCGCCGCCTTCGTGCTCCAGCTCAATCAACTCGCCGACCACATCGGGGACCGTCTTCGTTCGGTGAGGGCGCGGCAGGGTCGCCTTGATGACTTCTCGTCCGTCATTCTGGATCTACGGTTTGCCCACATCGTACTCCCATTTCCATGACCGTTTCCATCATAGATTGGATACGAGTGTCTCTGATTACTTTTCCATCATTTGAGTGAGTGTTTCTAGCGACGAGTAAGCTGTTATGCTCCTGCCGTCCCATGACCTTTTGCATCATAAGTAAGAGTATTTCTGAGTAGGATGAGTCAGCAGTGATGCTCCTATTAGCGTTTCTCTTGAGTACAGAGTGTTTCTGAGTAATATGAGTATAAACAGTTATGATCCTATTGTTCTCAATTTCACATTTTATAATGCTAGAAAGGAAAGTTCCAATGGAGTTTGCTGTTGATTCTGGTACAAACACCATCCATCAGTTTTCCAATGCAGTTTGCTGAGGATAATACTCCAACACAAGCTTGTTGTACTATCCTGTTCAAGAATTGATGACAAAAACACTCTAATTAGTTCGTGTAACAGTTTCAATAGCATTGCAAAATTATATAATCATCCATTGGACAGTAGTACTAATTTGATGTTCATTTGAGCTCTATAGTTAAGTACCAAATCCAAGGTGGTGACCCTAGTAGAGGCTAAGCAGCGGTATGGACCACAGAGAATTATTCCTAACTTAAAAGTGAACTTACAGCATGCATGAATCTTGATCCGCATAGAGTCAACCACATGAATCAGTTCACTGTCAACTGTCTTACTAACATAAAACCAATAAAGATTCGTTTTATAGCTAAACCCATTACAAACATAAGGGCACCCATTTTAAGAGCTAGTGGATCCATGGCTGCCTGATATTTGAATGATCTGCATTTCTGACAAAAGAATGAAACATTGCAATCGCTGGATTGGTGCACTTCAGTGTTGAACAAAAACTGTGAAGCTTTGGGCAATGACTAATGGCATTTATGATTTACAGATCCAATGTATATGTCAAATAAGTAGATAAATTTAAGTAATGAGTAACAGTAAGCTTATTCCTAAGCTGAAGCATTTTATTTGAGCAGAACATGTTGTGAAAAAAATGATGCAAATTGTATCGCTAGTCTCTAATTCCTGTACAATACGATTGCTGCTATTATGGGATCATTAATCCATAAGCTAGCTAATTACAGTATTAACAATCCATATAGGAGTTTCACATGGCAACTTTTGTGAATTATCATATCTACTTTCAGTTTTACTAATGTTCAGCCTCAACACCGTAAAACAAATTGATTAACACACTTGTGTGCCAAAATTTATCAAGAGAAATAGAGCGGCACCTGATGAACAAAGGAGGAACGCTGGAAGTCGGAGAGGATAGACCATCGTCAGTATCGGTGCCCATGAGAAGCTCCGTCATTATTACTCCACTATGTAGGAGTCACCAGCTGCTTCTCCCCCACTGGAAGCGGCGGTCTGCTCCCACCTCTGCCGCCTCGAGCACGTCCCTATCCCTGCCGTTGTTTCCACATGTCAATTTAGTTATTTAAAGAGTAGTAATTCACTACATCGATTCTATGTTTGGTACCTACACTTGATCTGACTTTTACTCAATGACAAGTATGTTTCCTAATCAGTAAATATTATTAACGATCATCACATAAAAAAAATGGACGGCAGTCAATTAGGCTTCATAAGAATAAATTTTACAAAACTACAGATATATATTAAATAAATTATCGCAAAATTACAGATTTAAAATGATGTATCATAAAGCTATAGATTTAATACTAGATTTATCACAAAACTATGTGTAGTATCATAAAACTACAGATTTAGTTATAAAGTTATCATAAAACTATAGGTTTAGCATCAATTTAATTGCAAAATTTGGACATTTATAATTCAACCATAACATTAGTGTTAAGGATTTAAACCCCAAAATCTATAGTTTTATGATAATTTTATTATTAAATCGGTATTTTTGCGATACTTAGTCTAGTTTTGTGATAAATTTATTATTAAATATGTAGTTTTGTGATACATCACTTTAAATCTATAACTTTGTGATAATTTGGTCAAAGTATATGTAATTTTATAAAATTTACTCCTACAATAATTATAGGCTGTCTTCATATATCAAATTGAAGGCTCGATATTTTAGGCATATGGTTCCAGTTCCATTAATTTACTTGTCAAAATGTAGCTCACAGTAACTGCTCATCACTTCATCTTCCTTTGTATGGTAAAATTTGCTATGTAAAATAAAATACATCAAGTGAAGCAGTTTTTTTTATTGGTTGCAAAATAAATAAGAATCCATCATCAGAACATATGCAGTATAACGTCCCTATTAAAGTGAATTCTTCTTTCAGTTTTGACACCTTTGAATGAAGTAGAAGAGTTGGCACATCACTGAAAATCGTGAGAAATTTGAAAACGATAGTGAAGGGGAGCGAGAGGGAGGGAATATGGCGTGCTTCACCCCCAACCACCTGGTCGCGAATGGGAAGGACATGCCGTTGCTCAGGTGCCTGGGGAGGCAGACGCAACGGCAGCGGCGAAGGGGACGGGGATGCGGAGAGGTGAGGGAAGTGGAGGCAGCGGCGCTGTGCATGTGGGGGAGATCTGGAGGGGGGAAATGAAAAAGAGGATGAGGTGAAAACGGAACTTTGAAACATTTTTGAGCTTTCTGCAATAGAAATTTGTTGATGACTCTATGATACGGAGTATTTTATTTTGCTTTGGATGATACGACGGCTGAAATTTATTATTTTCTTCGTTTGTTAACGTATGACATCGTTGACTTTTTAATCAACGTTTGACCATTCGTCTTATTCAAAATTTTTGTGTAAATATAAAAATATTTATGTCATGTTTAAAAAACATTTGATGATAAATCAAGTCACAATAAAATAATGATAATTACATAATTTTTTTTTGAATAAAACGGATGGTCAAACCTATTTAAAAAAGTCAACGGCGTCATACATTGCTAAGTCGAATAGTGTATATTTGACCACCGACGTGAATGCATATTTTTGCAAGAAAGGATTCCTCTTTCACTTATTTAAATTGGATAACAATTTAAATTTAACTGACCTGAACGCTGCATACAGGGGACCAGAACGCCGAACCTAGGGCGTCCGCCGCCGTACGGGCGTCGCCCTCGCTCCTCAGCGCGCAGGTACGTACGTGTCAGTGTCCGTCCGTTAATGCAACCGTGCATATGTTTTTCCCCTTGCATTCTCGTTCTTGCTGCTACATTATACAGTATGCAAATGCAACGCACGGCTCTGCGACTACGTTAGGCTACGGAGTTAATACTAAGACCATGTTTAGGAGCTTCAAATTTTAAAAGCAATTGATTGGTAACTAATTTGTGAGAATCTAAAGAAGCTGCTTCTAATTTTTAGGATTATGCAGTTATAGTTTTTTAGAATCTAAATGAAAAATTATATTGTTTAGAGAGTTTTTGATTGTAGCAGAAGCTATAACTATCATAAACACCCTCAACAAGCACCTACTATCAACGAGCAGAGTCAGAGACAAACCTGGGTCGTTCATGGGTCACACAAACCGAGCAAAATTCGAACAAATTATGTGCAGTAGTGTTAAATCCTTGGCAAAAAATGCGAATGTAAATGAGTCGGCACACATAAATGGAGGCTGGTCAACAATGCCACGTCGAGTCAACTCTTATTTTGTTCCCTGCTCATCTGCTGCGTCCCGGTTGACTCGCAACTGCTCATCCCCGAATATTCGGATAAGATCACATCATCACGCGTCCCTAGAAAAACTCACTACGCCGTCGTCATCGTCGTCGCGTCAACAAATTCGGCGAGCTCGGCCAACCAAGATACCGCCAAGATTTTCACAAAAAAAAGCCACAGCTGTGCCGCGACTACGAGCGAGCGAGCGAGTGAGCAGGGGTGGCCGTGGCAATGCCGGGTGGGATTCTCCCCCTCTTCCTCGTGCTCCTCGCCGCCGCCGCCGCCGCCGCGGCGGCGGGCGGCGACGGCGTGTGGGCGTTCTCCTCCTCCTCATCTTCCAGGCTCGGCGAGCAGCCGCTGTCTCTGATCGGCATCCACCGGGCGACGGTCGGCATTGACGCCGCCGCTTCCATCGAAGCGTCGCCTCGGCTGCTCAGCGTAAAGGTACACTCGCTTTCTGATTCTGAACCTTCCCGGTGATCCAATTCCTGAGTCCGGCGTGCTTCGCTCGCTGTCCTTTGGCACGACGTGTTTGCTCGATGAGCCGCAGAAAATTGGATAGATAGATAGGCCAGTGTACTGCACAGTTGATTATTAAAGCAAAAAAAAAAGAGGTTCTACAAAAATGTTAGTAGTATTACTGAACATCCTCCGGACCAATTAATCGTTCCTGGAATTTTATTTTGAGATGAAGATGATTAATTTATTATATTCCCGGTCTCTATACCGAATCATAAACCCAAGCTGGGGATTGGGATGCAAAGTTTTTGGTGGCGAAATGTGTCATGATATTTTCTCCAAATGGATTGATGGGTGGATGGTTCTGGGTGCATTGCCCATGCTTGTGGTGGACAGGTAGTGTGGTCACCAGCCACATGGAATTGTTTCCCACGCATAATAGGGTCAAATGGTATTCGCTTTGGCTTCGCATTGTTCATCATGTAACACCTGTTATCTGCCCTCCAGCCTACGGGTTTGATGCACTACGATCTGCATGATTGATCCCATTTCGTCTACGAGTTTGATGCACTACGATCTGCATGATTGATCTCATTTCGTTTAGATCTTATTTATTGTCACTCCTATTGGTATTCGACGTGATCAAATCAAGATTTATCTCCTCGTAAAAAGAAAATCAAGATTTACTTGTCCCATTTCCCTTGATCTTTTTTCTGCACGAAAATAGAATCTGACATTGTTGTGGATACAGGGGGAAGATACTGCTTGGGTAACTGTCGATTTCGCAGCTCCACATGCGAGTGACGGTGATTGGATCGGAGTATTCTCTCCTTCGAATTTCAAGTACGAAACAAGTACATTTACCATGGATTTCAAAATTTGAATAGTGAGACCATGTGATGTGAGTTTGTAGATTACCATCACAATGGCCATGATCTGATGAACTCTTGCACTTTCCTGCAGTGCGTCCACATGCCCCGGTCCTTCTGGATCAGACTCAGGCCCTGTTATATGCTCTGCGCCAATAAAGGTTAGTATAGTAGCATCATGTTTGTAAATGTTCTGCAGATGGACATCATGGACTCCTAAACTGAATTTTTTTTCTATATGTTGGTTTCAGTATCAGCTTGCAAATTATTCTTCAGATTATGGCAAGTCAGGAAAAGGGACTCTCAAGTTCCAGTTGATCAATCAGAGGCAGGACTTCTCCTTTGCATTGTTCACTGGTGGTCTCTCAAATGTGAGTTCAAGACATCATATTGCAATTTTATCCAGAGTCCCCCATTACTGAAGAAATGTCAACTGACTTAGTGTATTTCATTTCCAGCCAAAGCTTATTGCAGTGTCAAATAAGATCGCCTTTGCAAACCCGAAAGCTCCGGTTTACCCTCGTCTATCTCAAGGCAAATCCTGGAATGAGGTGAATTATCTTCTTCTCTCTGACTCACATTTGCAAATCTAGTTATGCTGATCTAATATGAGATGCATCCTAGCTTAAAAGGTCAAATCTCTGAAGAATTGTTGCTTTGTCTTGCTAGATGACTGTCACATGGACTAGTGGTTATGACATCAAAGAGGCATATCCCTTTGTTGAATGGGGCATGAAATGGAGCCCTCCTACGCGCACAGCAGCTGGCACCGTCACTTTTGATCGCGAAAGCTTATGCGGTATGGACCGTATAAAAGATCCTTTTTTGCATTATCTTCTGTATGCATATAATAGCATGAGAGTTGTGAGGAGCTTGCAAAAATCTAGAATTTACACAGTTCTTGATGTATCAGCTAGATGCCCTGATTTGGTTTAAGTTGATTTGAGTTAGTACATTGTGTTTGCTTGTGCAGGAGAACCTGCCCGTACTGTTGGTTGGAGAGATCCAGGTTTCATACACACAGCATTCCTGACTGATTTATGGCCAAATAAAGAGTAAATTCTTGACTTTGAACTTATCAACATTTGTTTCAATTGTAAATGCTTGTCTGTTGATTATGCAAATTTTCTTACTAGATACTATTACAAGATTGGACATATGCTACCTGATGGAAAAATTGTATGGGGCAAATTTTACTCCTTCAGAGCACCTCCTTTTCCTGGGCAAAAGTCACTGCAGCGTGTTGTCATTTTTGGTGATATGGGGAAGGTAAAATATATACAACACAAAGATCCAGCTAAAACCCACTCCTGGTATACAGATCTGTTAAACAACAAAATTTTTACTTTTTGAACTTTTGTACATTCTCTCTATTACTCTGTTTCTCTTTTTCTCTCTTTTTCCCCAACCCCCCTTCCTCATGTACCTTACACCCATTTATATCAATGAAATGGCTATAAGGTAGAGCTAGCTCTACCTTCTTACGTCAAAAAATATATATATATACAACACAAAATGTATCGATAGTTTTAGTACTCTCTTCGTTCAAAAATAATTACTCCCTCCGGTCAAAAACATGTCTTTTAGGATAAGATTTAGTCGAACTTTTAAGTTCACTGCTACTTTTAGCTCAGTCCTGAAGCAAAACTACCTCATTTATATCAATGAAATGGCTATAAGGTAGAGCTAGTTCTACCTTCTTACGTCAAAATATATTATATCTATACAATACAAAATGTATCGATAGTTTTAGTACTCTCTCCATTCAAAAATAATTACGCCCTCCGGTCAAAAACATTTGTCTTTTAGGATAAGATTTAGTCGAACTTTTAAGTTCACTGCTACTTGCAGGCTGAGAGGGATGGAAGCAACGAGTACAGCAACTACCAGCCTGGGTCACTAAACACCACTGACACACTGATCAAGGACCTTGACAACATCGACATAGTGTTTCACATCGGTGACATTACCTATGCCAACGGGTACATTTCCCAGTGGGATCAGTTCACTCAGCAAGTCGAGCCGATCACTGCTCGAGTCCCCTACATGATTGCAAGGTCCTTGATGAACATCTTGTTCAAGCCTCCAAGCCATTAACGAGATGATCAATTGTATGATAATTACTAACATATTTACTGTGATTGGTTTTGTTCAGTGGAAATCATGAACGGGACTGGCCAAACACCGGGTCTTTCTTCAATGGGACAGATTCTGGAGGGGAGTGTGGGGTGCTTGCTGAGACCATGTACTACACACCCACAGAGAACAGGGCAAACTACTGGTAAGTCTCAAGACTCTCTATATAATCAACTCAAATTTCAAATTTCCATTTTTTAAAATTCTGAACACATTTGTATTGAATTTTGAATATTTTTTCTAAATTTTAGTTGGAGGCACGTTCTTAGTTTATAAAACCGATAGAAACGCCTTTATTTTTTTGAAAACTGGAGGTTTCGAACAGGCTCGAGATCACAAACTGGCTTGGTGATGTTCAAAAAATTCAAACTAAATCTGAATTTTGTTGGCAAAATTTGGTCAAATTTCATCGGTAGTCAATGGATTTCATGAAAAAAAATAGGGGAAACCGTTTCCCAAAGCAGTTCGGTTTTGTGAACTCTGCACGTCCTACTGGGATCCATCGACCTGAATTTTTCATTCCGAAATTGTGAACCCTGCTGTCAACTGGTTACCATTGTAGACCGGAATTTCTGAATTTTGAACAAACAATCTTTTTTTTGCTAATATTTAAAATATTCGAAATTTTTTCTGAATTTTGTTGGACAGGTACAAGACGGACTACGGGATGTTCAGATTCTGCGTGGCGGACAGCGAGCACGACTGGCGGGAAGGCACGGAGCAGTACGCGTTCATCGAGAACTGCCTCGCCACGGTGGACAGGAAGAAGCAGCCATGGCTGGTCTTCATCGCGCACCGCGTCCTCGGCTACTCCTCGGGCTTCTTCTACGGCGCCGGCGGCGCCTTCGCCGAGCCGACGGCGCGGCGGAGCCTCCAGAAGCTATGGCAGAGGCACCGCGTCGACCTCGCCTTCTATGGCCACGTCCACAACTACGAGCGGACATGCCCGGTCTACGACGGGCGCTGCGTCTCGCCAGAGAGGTCGAGCTACTCCGGCGTGATGGGCGGCACCATCCACGCCGTGGTCGGCGGCGGCGGAAGCCACCTGAGCAACTTCACCGTCGAGACGCCGCCGTGGAGTGTGTACAGGGAGATGGACTACGGCTTCGTCAAGCTTACGGCGTTCAACTACACGTCGCTGCTCTACGAGTACAAGCGATCCAGCGACGGCAAGGTGTATGACAGCTTCACCGTTCACCGGGAGTACCGCGACGTGCTCGCCTGCGTCGCCGACAGCTGCCCTCCGACCATCCCGCCGGCGACATGATCCCGCTCCGGCGAGCTCCGGGCGAGTCCGCCGGCGACATGGTGCGTGTGCATTATTGCTGCTTGGTGGTGCTTTCTGGTCCGTGCGTGTAATCTTGACTTGTCAATCATGTGTAAATTGAACTGCGAAACATTTCGAAATTAAATCAAATAAAGAAATGTTTCAAAATTTTGTGTTTATCGACATGCAATTAAATCCTTAATTACTCCTCCTTGTCTGAAAACTAAGTCATTTTCAAATTTGAATGCGAACGAAGCAGATAATCTGGGGAGATCTCGCGGGAACAAGAATGTAATAGATGAAATTTGTAAGGACCTTCTTGGAAAAAGTAAAAAACGCCTCAATCGTAGCCGCACGATCGTACGGCTGTTAGACTATATTAGCGCGTATGGAGGACAAATCTCCGAACCTGGCCGGAGCATTATCGCGGTGTACGTGCGCCCGGCCCAATTAGCAGTCCGTACGTATGGGCCTGAGATGTTCCACATGCGGCCCAATACTCGTTGTATTCTTCTTCTTGGGCCGTGCACGTGATCAGACCGTGTCAGAGAAGAAACCAATCCTTCGCAGTTCGCAGTTGGCAGTGGCGCCGCATCGGCTTCGTCTCCGCCGAGGAGGCGAGGACTACACCGTAATATACAGTAATCCGAAGGTTCCATGTGCAAAAGCTCGCGACCTCCAACTCTCCGGCCTCGATCCGCACCGCACAATGTGGATCGGACGGTACATGGCCCTCACGGGGGTTCGGCGAATAGATCTCCGAACCCATCCTCACCTCGATCTGCACCGCACAATATGGATCCGACGGTTCATAGCCCTCACGGGGGACCCCTCCTCGCCTCTATTCGTCCAAGTTGTGGTTGGATCGGGGCGGCTTCGGGCCATATTCATTGGGCCGGAATGGGGTGGGATTATGGTGTACGTGGGGCCACACTATTTAGACCAGAACGGGATTACGGTGTCTATGCGGCCGAAACTATTATTTGGGCTTTAACGGAATTATGTCATACGCAGCTCAATACTGTCACCTACATACACTTGTACATTTTTTTTCAATTTACACTAAAAAAAGATAATTAAAGATGATGTATAGTGCTAAGCTGCTAACTTTGAAAAGTTAAAAAAGGTTTTTTAGACCCAAGGGAGTACCTCGAGGAATTCACAACCCAATGAACCAATTAGTTTTTTTAGAAATATATATAATCAAACAATTACTATTTCAAAACAATTAAATCCTTAATTACCTCGCAGAATTCACAATTCAGTCAGCTAATTAATATGAACAGTTCTCCTACTGATCTACTCTATGCTCACGTGAAATTCAAATTTAATTTGAATTTGGTGAGGAGATGATGATTAGTTAGTTGGCCAAGGTGTGGGGGTCGCAGGCGTCGACAGCGCAGGCGAGCACGTCCTTGTAGTCCCTGGTGATGGTGAACGCGTCGAGCACGGCGCCGTCGTCGCTGCGGATGAACTCGAACTCCAGCCGCGAGTGGTCGCGCGCCGTGAGTTTCACGTACCCGTAGCTCTCGCACCTCGCTACGCTCCACTGCGGCCACTCGCCGCCGGCGTATCCCCTCAGCTTGGCGCCGCCCGTGCCGGCCACGACGTGGATCGTGCCGCCCAGCGCGCCGGTGTACGCCGACGACGAGCTCCCGTTCTTGGCGTCCCCCGCCGCCGTGCAGGTATTCTCGTAGACCGGGCACGTCCGCTCGTAGTTGTGGACGTGGCCGTAGACGGCGAGGTCGACGCGGTGCTTCTGCCACAGCGCCTGGAGGCTGCGTCCCATGGGCTCCGAGAAGGTGCCTTCCTTGGCGTAGTAGTCGTTCGACGAGTAGCCAAGCGGCCGGTGCGCGGCGAACACCAGCCACGGCTGGTGCTTCCGGTCCGCCGCCGCGAAGCAACGGTCCAGGAACGCGTGCTGCTCCGTGCCGGGGCGCCAGTCGTGCTCCGTGTCGCCGACGCAGAACCGGAACATGCCGTAGTCGGCGGCGTACCAGAACTTGCCGCGGTTCTCCGCCGGCGCGTGGAAGTAGGTCTCGGCCGGCACGCCGCACTCGCCGTGCGAGTCGTCGCCGTTGTAGAAGCCGCCGGTGTCCCGGGACGTCCGCTCGTGGTTGCCGCTCGCCACCATGTAAGGCACCCTGGAGGCGATCGGCGAGATCTGCGACGTGAACTGGTCCCACTGCGCCAGGAAGCCATTGGCGTAGGAGAGATCGCCAATGTGGAAGACGGCGTCGTAGTTGGGCAGTTCCTTGATCAACCGGTCGGTCGTCACCTGCGCCCCCGGCTGAAATCCTGCGAGCTCATTGCTTTCGTCACTTTGCCCCTGTCGCAACAAAAACACTCTCAGCCACTCCACTTCAAATTTAAATTTAAACAAAAACTCTTAGCCGCTACACTTCAGATTTAATTTAAACAAAAAAACTCTTAGCCACTACACTTTCAATTTGAATTTAAACAAAAACATATTAGCAACTGAACTTAAATTTTAAATTTAAACGAAAACTCTTAGCCACTACGTTTTAAATTTAAATTTTAAAGCATATTACAACAGATGGAAACACAGCATGCATTTTCAAATAAAATTTGAACATTGTCATCAAAATGTGTACAAGTTTGATGAAATTCTTACAAGTCCCATATCTCCGAAAACGACAATTCGCTGGAGTGAAGCTTGCCCAGGGGAAGGTGATGCACGGAAGGTGGAGGACTTGCCCCATACTATGGTTCCATCCAGTAGCTCGTGTCCAATCTGATAAGAATACCTAAAAGAAAAGCGTGAAAATGGTAAATTAAAATAGTTGCTGAGAAGCTCAATGCATGTTCTGTCAGTGTTCTTACTCCCTGTTTGGCCACAAGTTCTTCAGGAAAGCTGTGTGGATGAAGCCTGGATCTCTGTAACCTTCTGCATTAGCTGGTTTACCTGAAAAATTTTCCAGCAAAACAGAGTCAACTTACCTATAATTCTGAATTGAGCTCAAACTAGTAGCTTTTGTAATATATGCACACTTTATTTTTTTTGACAGAATTTGGATGTTCTTCAGAAAGTAGCTCTGAACTTTACCACACAAATGGCTTCTGGTGAAAGTGAGGGTGTCGGCCGGCGACCGTCTAGCTCTAGCATTCTCCTTCCCCTGCATTCTCCACTCCACAAAGGGGTAGGCTTCATCGATGTTGTAACCACTTGTCCATGTCACAGCCATCTGTGATGAACAACAATTACATCAAGAAACCAGCTAAAAATTTATGCAAATTATGCAAAAGGGTAGTGCTTGTATGATGCGGTATACCAAGGTTAGCTCACCTCATTCCATCCTTTTCCTTGTGACAAACGAGGGAAGACGGGAGCTCTCGGGTTGGCGAAAGAGATCTTGTTTGAAACTGCAACGAGTTTAGGCTGCAAAAGAAACTTACAGTTAGCTATATTATCCTATCGTAGCTTCGATGTTGTTTTTCAACAAAGAAGATCGAAACCTAATCATAGTTCCAATGTTCTAAAGCCATGTAGTGTAAATCTGAACTCACATTGTCCTTGCCACCGGAGAACAGCCCGAAGGCGTAATCGTAGCGCTGGTTGATCAGAAGAAAGCTGGTGTCGCCGCTGCCGGAGCTCATGAAACTCGGCGAGATGTTAGCAAACTTGTACTGAAACAGACACCAAAAACAAACAAAACAATCAATGTCATTCAGCCATTGAGATATACACACAATCTGTATCAGAATATATAAATCTTGTTTTTTCCCCCTACTAATCAGTAATCACTAACCTTGATGGGGGCGACGGGTAATCCAGCAGGTGCTTCATCTTCACCTGCTGTATTGATTCTGCTACTACTCTGCTTCTCTCCCATGATCAAACTGCAGCAAAACATACAGATGATGGATCAGATCATCAGATTGCGTACATAAGTTGAAGGTATCAATGTTCAGCGATCGATCGGCCAGCTTACTCGAAATCGGCAGGGGAGAAGAGTGCGATCCAGTGGCCGTCGGTGGGCGCCGGCGTGGTGAAGTTGACGGTGACCCAGGCCGAATCCTCGCCCTGCCGCCGACGAGACAGAGCAAGATTCAGAGATGATACGGATGCGTAGGAGTAAATCCGGATGCAGACGAAGCGTGGTTGGGTTGGTGCACTACTCACGTTGGTGCCGAGGAGCTCCGGCGAGGCGTGGATGACGGAGCCGGCGTCCATCGTGACGCGCGCGGCGGCCATGTTGAGCGTCGAGAGCGGCTGGGTGTTGTCCAGCGTCGTCGAGTCCTCCGCCGCCGCGGCGGCGCTCACCAGCAAGGTGGCGGCGACGAGAAGCGCCGCCTGGAGCACGCCGCGTGCGCCCATCATCCTCTCTGGCGCCGGCGAACACCGCGCGAGGGCTTGCAGGAAAATATGGCGGGGGGGAGGAGGTTGAAGGCTTTGCAGCTCACGAATTTATAGCGATTTTGTTAAAAGTTTGGATGAAATTCGTGTCGTTGGGCATCTGGTTGGTTTCGTTTGAAAATTGAAAACCCGAACAAACGACGCAGATAATCTTACGAGTCTGGGAGTTCTTGCCGCAAGAGTTACGAACACGTAATTTTCAAAAGGCCTTCTCTGCAACAAATTCTGAAACGTCTCGCCTGCCTACCTATCCTCCGAGGAGGAAAACGGTAATATTCAGCAACCCGAGGGTTCCCACCACAAATGTCGCGACACCCTTTCTCCCGCGTCGATCTGCACCGCGCAACATGGATCGGACGGCTGAAAACCTATCTTTGGGGGTACGGAGAAAAATCTCCGAACCCCCTCCGCGGCGCAAAAGCTCGCGACCCAATCTCTCCCGCTTCGATCTGCACCGCACAATGTGGATCGTACGGTTCGGGGAATAAATCTCCGACCCTCTCCTCGCCTCGATTCGTACTAGTTGTGGACTTGTGGTTGGATCGGGACGGCTTTGCGGTGTAAGTGCGGGCTGTATTTTATATTTATATGGGCTGGAACAGATTTACCGTGTACGATCAGCCCACACTATTTAGGGCAGAACGGGATTACAGTTTGTGTATGCGGCCGAAATTATTTGGGCTTTTCACGGAATTACGGTCCATGTGCGGCCTATATATTCCATACGCGGCAGGCGGCACAATACTCGCCTGAACCCGTTAACGACTCGTTTGTGAAGCTTGACGTCAAAGCTGCAGACAAATGCACACCTCTCGAAGTCTCAAACGAATTGCAAATTTCGATCATCTACTCCCTTGTTTTTTTCGCACAAACACTTTCCAAACTGCTACTCTCTCTGTCTCAAAATATAAAATTTTTAAACAGATGAAATATTTCCTAGTACTAACCAGAACAAGCTCCCTACTAGAAAATATTTCATCCATCCAAAATTTTTTATATTTAAGAATAAAGAGAGTAAATAGTATATTTTTTACAAAAAATATTTTAAAAAAATTATTTTTTTGAAAAAAATATTAATCATTTTTAGATAATATTTTTTATAATTAATTAATAGTAAAAAATATTAATTAATTATAAAAATATGAGTTGTTTCGTTTTATATGCGCTGGAAAAAGTTTCCAACAACTTGCAGGCAGATCTCATTTCTTGCATTCCCAGCAAGGAATGCAGAGTACACATCTGAGCGAAAAAGGGTCAAAACAAACAATCACGATTAGCGCACAATTTTCATTGCCCTCCGTTAATGCCATTGTTCTGGTTTTTGGAGGCCAAACAGCTACAGATGTACACCATACTTTTCGACCGGCCGGGTTCATACTAATTTCTCTGACACGCGATGTAGTACGGTATTGCGGCCACATACGACAGCAAAGACTCAGCCACATGGTGTTTCATCATGGTAAAATGCCGCTTCCGATTAATGATCTCTCCATGGAGCAACACCTCCAGCGATGTAGCATCAATTATCTGTGCCGAAGTAGCGGTCACCGTATTCTCCCAACCCTGGGATTACCCTGTATTCCTCGCTCAACCCGGTGTCGATCTCGGAGGTTACAATCTTCAGCCTCGGAAATCGCTTGCAAACGCACTGAATTCCCTCAGGAGCCTGTTTACAAATAAAGATAGATCCAGTTAAAACTAAAATAGGGCGGAGAGCAACAGAACAGTTAGTTTAGTATGTTAATGGAATTACCGAGATAAGATTGAGGAATATGATTCGCTCCTCCGGAACACCTTTTCTTATCAGAAGCTCAATAGCCTGATTTGCTGAGTTACCTACGGAGTACAAAATAACGATGCAGGATACTCGGTTAAAAGTGGTGCCAAATCCTGGCGCTATGAATAAAATTGCAGATGGCCTGAAGCTGGTGGAGCATCTAGCCAAACATTGCAGCACCAGTCTTTGATTGTTCATTCATTCAGAACATAATCATGGACTAATGATTCATACTTGCCTTATACTTAAAAAAAAATTCAAGGTGTTCCCCGACAGGGGAACCAATAGACAAGCTTATTTTATATATCCCTTCTGATGTCCAGAAAAGCTTCTGGATAAATGCAAGTGTAGGCATGCATACACAAAGACAATGTTGTCCACGATCAATGGTTCACAAGTCAATTAGCTTAAGTTCCAACAAATGAATGAAAATACATATAGAGGCCATGCAAAACTGACCTGTACCAAGCACCGGATCCAAAAGAAGAACATGCCGCTCAGCAATATCCATGGGCAGTTTATGGTATATAAGCTGCAATGGCAAAGTGAATAATAGTTATCAAACTAAATGGACCAAATCATTCTGAGGATCCTTTTTCAAAAATCATTAATCACAAAATCTATGTGCTTACTTGCTGTCCATTGTCTCCAACACGATGTATTAGAATCTTGCCAATTTTTATTCCTTTACAACAAGCGCGCAATGCATTCTCCATACTTTCACCACTGCAATACAATGATACAAGTTAATCAAAAGATGTTGAAATATCTTCCGTAATACTAGTATTTCACGACATTTCGGAAGAATGACAGGAAAAAAGAAATCTGGAGTTAAAAATTGGGACATGATGCATGGTACAATGAACATCGATAAATACACTAGTCTGAACTAGAAAAAAAAATGTTACAGAACACATCACATGCATAAAGGAAGAGGTTCCAAAATCCAATATAAAACAAAGTATAATGCAAAATTCTACTAAAAACAAAAAATCTTATGAGTTCTAAAGTAGCATCTTAACACAAGGATCCAGAAAAGTGCTGTTGGGCAGAGTCAACTCAGTATGCAGCCATCCTTCAAAATGCACCTGCCGATGTTGTCTCCTTGTGTTTTGAGTTTGCTAATTACTTCATTTCATAACGTACCTTCGGACAATAGACACTCCACAGAGCTTCTTGCAAAATTCAACTCCCATATAAATGGACCCTAGACCCAGAAGAAACAAATACATGCATGAGTTGATGTTCTAAAAAAGGAAAGCATTGTAGCACTAGCTAATTTCAAATACTAAATGCATAGCAGTACGACATGCAGAGTATCATGTAGCAACTTGTCGGGAAGTTCTAGGTATACTGTTTTTCTATTTACACTAAATCAGACCCCTCAAAACCTGTTTGCAGCCAACCATAAATTGCTACTCCTATGTTGAAGGGAAAATTTCAGCAGCATATGACGGTAGCTAATTCCAAAGCTCTCCAGAAGCAGAATTAATTAAGTAACGATTCTCCACAACATCGAGTCCCAGCTGGTCACATCTGTAGCATCAAGCCTACAATTTTTTGGGTGATTTTAGAGAATTATTATGTAGCATGCTAGTCAAATTTGAATCAGTTGTCTTACAACTATGAACAATTAAAGCTCCTCCTTTTCGTAGGTGGATTCGCACCAGTTCAGAACTTATGATAGAAAACAATATTAACATAGCAACCAGAATGAAACCATTCCCCCCCCCCCACCCCCCNCCCCCCCAACATCGCGGTGGGATGGAGCCATTTTGATGGCAGGATGGGTTATGTGTGCTCTCTTTTCAGTCTTTTGTAGGAATGGTTTGTAATAACTGTTAAACAACTGAAAAAGAATGAAACCAAAAATATGTGGCGCCATTTGAAAATACCTGTTGGAGTAATAATCTGCTTTTCTGTAAATGGCAAATGCCCCAGACCATGCTCAACTACCTGACATGACATTTCCATACCAATAGCAAATGAATTGAAACAATTTAAAATCTGGATCTTTTAATTTTTTTTATGAAGTTAAAAGAAGTTATAAAAGCAAAAGTAGTACCAAACGGATCAACCGATCTGAATAAAAGACAAAGTCAGGTGTAGTGATGTCCCTGTCACGAATCAGAGTATGCATTCCTCGGATCTGTTGAATTCATCATGAAAAGCAGAAAAATATTATGAAATTTAGCAAAAAAAGCATAAAGTTGAAAGGTAAGTGTAAGTAATCTAACCTGGAATGTTGACTGAACCACATAAACATGTGGATAGATTTTGCATAAGTCATGCTGACCAAGCTTAGTACGAATATGTTGAACAATCAGGTCAATTGCCACATGATTATCACCTCCTCGTGGTATGATCACATCGGCATATTTCTTCGAAGGGAGAACAAAATCATCAAATGCTGGCTTCACAAACCTGCCATACTATAGATGCCAACAGAATTTCAAATTATATATGTAGAAAAATAAAAATCAGAAAGTTACAAAGACAAAAACCTGTTTACAAAGCACAAGAACAATACTAATATAAAAACACAAAATAAAACAAGTTGAAGTACCTGCTCAAGCACCGAGCTAACATCTCTACCTCTTTCAACAGTATCACGCCTTATTCGTCGAGCTAGCCTAATATCAGCATCTGATTGGATGGGCACCCAAAAAAGAAGTGAACAAATATTCCAGCTAATAACAGGAAGCAGTTCAAAGCAAACCCAACATAATAATGAAAATGAGAAACCTGTGTCCACAAAAATTTTCATGTCCATCAGATTGCGAACTCTTTGATCATGGAAGACTAAAATGCCCTCTAATATAATGACATCTGATGCATTGACCTAGCAAAACAAAATTTTATCAGTCATTTAATTAGCAACATTGCAGTTTATTCACTTAAATCAGATTTCCTACTAATCATGCGGTTAAATAGAGTTTAACTGGCACTAAAAGAACCAACAGAACAGCAGCATATCGCAATTCTAAAAAGAGAAAAAAAATCTAAAGATACTATATATTCTATCATGATCACTGGGTACTAAAATTCAAGCATTCTAATTTGCTACTAATATTCCAGCTACCTATCACATATTTAGTTCATAATCCAGAACAGTGCATAATTGTTTGGTTAATACCAACTAATGCATATAACTGTTAATAAGGAATCATGAAAATACATCAAGAAAAATTAACATGTGTGTACAGTAACATAAATGGGAAAAAAATGCAATGTTGTCAAGTTTCAATTTTCCATGTACAAAGGGCAGGTATCAGCTATAAATGTTCATATCATTGCAGAGATATTAGGGGAAAAGAACAACTATTCAATGTTATTCAAAAGGCCAATGACTGAAACCTAAATTAAAAACTCACAGAACTACCTTTCTAAAGCTTTCAGAGGACCGTCGGTGATTCTTAAAATCATATATAGGAACATTTACAGGCTGTGCCCGTTTTAGCTGCCCCATGCATTCCAGAAGCTGCTCTGTGTCAAATGCATCTGCAAGCAAAGATATTTTTGTTCACATTCGAAACAAAAGAATGCCAACTCAGGCTCTGATCACTAAAACAGGGAGTGTAATTCCATCCAAACGACAAGTCAAGTACCAGGGTGATCAAAGTTGTAATCTTGGGCATGTGCGGATTCTTCAGCAGTTAACCCACGGTAGAAGGAATCCTGCGAGTTAAAACCCAAATGAAATTTACTGGCTCTTCAAAGCATTTATGGTGGAGCGAGATGACAGACTTGTTAGGAAAAAAACTGAAGCAACTAATGACGCATCATTTACAGATGGATTATTGGTTAAAAGATCAACTAACCAACGTGGCATATGGGTTGTCACACAGACACCAAGAAGCGAATTTCCCAAATAAATTGGACTAACGGTTTCTGAATTTATAAACATGAGAAGAGCATCAAAGGGGGTGGAGCCAGGACGGAGCTGTGGACAATACACATTTAGCTGTGTTTTGCTGGTCCATGGAAAAAAATGGTTATGCCACATTTCTGCTGACTAAAATATTTTGAGTTGCACTTATCACAAACTGATATTCCCATCCTCTAGATCATGTGGTGCCTGAATGGATGCCCCAAACATCCAGTTACCGTAAGTGACCTAACTGCATTCATGCTAGAGGTAGCACAACTTGAGGTAACAGTCAGGCATATCCCAGAAAAGCTGATCAGACATCAAGTTACCCGTGTCCATTCATATGAAATATAAGATTGTGAACAATTTCATTGCTTAGTTTCACAGCTATAACATGAGCAAAGCCACCATTAGGTGCAATGAATTGCAAGCAAGATGAATGCACACGAGACACTCATCTAGCAGAATTGATCTAAACAGATTACTCTTCCAAAAAGTAGTAGGCAAATGGCAGAAGCATGTTAGTAAGCTGGTTAAAGGACACATCAAACCTAATTGAAATTTCCTAATCCTGACCACCATCAGTCCACGATTTAGCACATATGCCGCATTATGCACCCCCAGAGTTCAGCTAAGCTAGTAACACAGAACAATGTCAATTAGAAGAAAAAGATGAGCATGCACACCTGGTTGACGAGCACGACACGGTGGTCGTGCAGCTGCTGGATGATCATGTCACACACCGTCGTCTTCCCCGACGCCGTCCCACCCGAAACCCCTTGAAAAATCCAAGAGAAATCCTCACAACAGAGCTAAACCAAGCAAACCAATGCCGACGAGGAAAGACTCGAATTAGTTACCGATGACGAAGGGCTGCCTGAGCGCGGATGGCGACACGAGCTCCGCGGCGTCGGCGGAGGCGGCGGCGACACCGTTGGCGTACACGACGCCGTTGGAGTGGACGGCCGCCGCCGCCGCAGCCGCCGCCTTGGCGGAGGAAGGGGAGGACGGGGCGGAAGGTGAGGAGAGGCGGAGCGCCTCGAGGCGGAGGCCACTGAAGTGGGCCCCCACCGCCGAGTCCATGACGTCGTCCACCGCCTTCTCCGGCATGATCTCCCGCCGCCGCCGCCGCCGATCGATCTAGCTCCCTTCGCGGGTTTTGGTCGGGATCTTCTCGCCTCTCTCTTTCTCTCTCTCTCTCTCTCGATCGGTTTTTAAACGAAAAAAAATAAAAGAAATATAGTTTGGAATTTCGGATAAGTATTTTGTTGGAAAAAATGCGCCGGGTTAGTGGTGGGCCAATGGTTGCATGGACCTGGTGTTGGTACACCTAGTGTATGACAGGTGGGGCTGGATGTATGGTGTAGGAAGGCTGGGTCCAGTGAAGTTGGGATGGGGAAGCGTACGGTTCAGTGGACGGGGAACATGAGGCACAGATGCTTCGTTTCGCCTGGAGCTCTACTGTTTGGAGCACCTGGCTGTCGTTGATCTGTCTCACTCGGTTGTGTGTTCCCCGCAGACTCAAGTCGATGGCAGTGTTTGCAAATTGCAATTCGTGTGGGTTTGTTTGTTGCAAAACTCATTTGAATTTGGTGATTTTTTCATATAAATTTGTCGAAATTTAAAGAGTAAACATTGCATGACGTATTCGTTTAAGTTTGATGTCACAAATTTGTCTCCGATTTATGCTCCCGTCTAGTCCCTTCGTCTCATATAAAACAACCTGGTACAGAATACTGTTCAGATTCGTAATACTAGAATATGTCACGTTTTGTATTAGGTTTGTTTTTTATATGAAGTAGGAGATGCTACAACCATTCCAAAATATTCTCTCCTTTACATACGTTATATGACACATCTTATTAATACGAATCTAAATAACTACGCATACTAGCACTATGAATTTGGACAGGAGCTTCTAGTACTACGAATTCGGATAGCTCCTATCCAGACTCATAGTATTAGTATTACATAATGTATTAGGTTTGTTTTCTATGAAACGGAGGAAGAAAGGTAATATAGGATTGTTGGATATGACATAACCTAGTAGTATGAATCTGAACAAGGTTACGTTAAATATAGCTATATTTTAGGATGAAGGAAACATATAGATAATCGGGATTCACAATGTCTTGTTCCCTCTTAACAGTATGGGATTCATGTGAACCTCGTGTTAGGAATCAGAACCAAACCAAAATACACTGTGACCATCTACGAAGACAAAGACTGATAAATTCAGGGCAGGATGCGAATCATGCAAGTATGATTTAGCTTTACTAGTGACTTGTCCATAAAAAACAGACGCAAGAGTTTAACATTTAGTAACACTGCCATCGGCGCCAACGCCAAGGGCACATTTTATTCTCGCTCAACAATTCACGTAGGGCAATCTGGGGATCTCTGTAAAGAAGACGTGCAGAGTGGCTCTAGCCAGTAGAACCGAGTACAAAAACCACAGATCAGCTTTTGTTCTGAGATCCTTCAACGCTCTTCCTTAGTGCCGATATGACCTCTCCTGGGTCAGCTGCTCCAAATATTGAGCTTCCAGCGACAATGCAGTTAGCCCCAGCAGATGCGGCCACATCAATGGTGGAAGGACCCAGACCACCATCGACCTAAAACAAAAACCAGAATATGTTTAGATAAAATGGAATTAAATAGCCCCCAGGCGTCTATAAGATTAAAGAAGACAAGAATCATAAATCACAGTGTACTACAGTACACTGTGAAAGAGCATACTGTACCTCGATGTCAAGGGATGGGTACTTCTTTCTCAGGGCACGCACCTAACGCACCATGTTTCAAAATGATCAGAATAGTTGTAAAGCATAGATACACAAAAATACAGTATAAACTATAAGCAATCAGGAATACTTAATGGCACTTGATACAGTAATAATACCTTTTCCATCATTTCTGGCATAAACTTCTGGCCACCAAAGCCAGGCTCAACTGTCATAACAAGAACCAATTCAACAGGATTTTCTGCCTCCACCTGAAGAATTTGTTATCAATAGAACAATTAATGATGCGTGTAACTCACAGGACAAGATATGCCCACAGCCTTTACTAGCACTGTCAGAAGACAGTTTCAGAAAAGTGGGAGTGAAGTTACTAGCCAAACAATATGATTATAATGAATTCAATAGGAAAACAAGGTTAGCTGGTAAAGTGCTAGCTCCTTTACTTATCTCAAGAATCTTGAGAGCTGATCATTATTTTGTTAAATAAATGTATATTGATCTTGGATGCAGGTCATGCTGCAGAAAACTGCGACATATTGCCACAGGTAGTGTTGAATATAGCAAACGGGAAGTTAGCTATGTCTGAACATGGAGAGAACAAGATTTGCTTGTTTACCAATCAAAGAAATAACATATGCAAAATATATTGCCACTAGAGTGGTACGTAATATACAGCAACCAGGACTGGTATATGATCACCGTTCAACAGTTAAGATTCAAAACTGCAGAGGCAATATGCTTGGATACTGAAAATAAGATAACTATAAATAAAACAAATTGCGCAGGTCGAGTGTAAATGAACATAGGCTTACTCTCAGTTTGAGCACTTATTGGATATGTTAAGAAAGACGTTTATTTCATAATCATGAACCACATGTGGAAATAGAGCATGGGATCTAGAGAAGTTATATTGAGCAATTACAAGGGGAAAGACTTCCTCCACAGGAGTGCCTGGCCTCAATGATACACCCGGTCGCATACCCTTTGCTTTGATACTTTGGATTTGTTCTTGCCAATTGTCTGCACCAGGTTTTTCATAAGACGAGGAAAACCATTAACTGCTTCTCAACAATTATGTATTTACCTCTGGATACTTCTATATGGAATGTAAAACCTGAGGCACCAGCTTTTGCTAATGGTTCTACATAATCCGAAGGATTGGTCACCATAAGATGGCAGTCCAAATATGCCCTAGAAAATTCAGAATGGTGAGCATTTATAGGTACATATAGGAACAAGGGTCAACAAAAGTGAGTAAAAGACCACCATACTTGGTGTGCTTCCTCAAGCTCTGAATCACTGGAGCTCCAATAGTAAGATTAGGAACAAAGTGCCTGCATATGCGAATTAGTTCTTTAGCACTACAACACCACCACTTCAATCGCCATTGATCTATCATATTCTGGTGTTTGCAATACATAAACTCACCCGTCCTGCAAGAGCATATGGTGAAAGAAACCATAGGTCAGCAAAAGCCAAGCTTCGCAGGTTGATTCATAATCAACAACACACAATCCTATTTAAAAGGAAAAAAGAAGTGAAACATGATCACCAGAGGAATCAAGATTAACTGAAACTGACACCATGAAGACCAGGTTGTTAGAATGAAGAGACAGAAACTGACGCACACATAACATTCTCTCATAGTCTTGCTCTGAATATCTATGCTATGCTAAACTAACTTTCCAGTAAGACATGAGACATGATATGTCGAACAAACGGTCAATTTTGAACAAATAATATCAGATTCCTTGCGATTTACCACATATAGCGCATGGTAGACTCTAAGCTAAAGCTCAATCCTAACCTGACCACATCATGCTAGTACAAACCAAAGGGCACACATGGTCAAACGATTTGGGGGAACCGGATACTACTAGAGCCACTGCTTCCGCGGGGATCAGAAGGTGGGGGGCGAGGCGGACGTGCCGTGGCGGGAGGGGGTAGGGATCGTTCGTACCATGATGTCCATGTGGAGCCAGTCGGCGCCGAGGCGGACCATGCGGTCGGCCTCCGCGGCGAGGTTGGCGAAGTCCGACGAGAGCATCGACGGCGCTATCTTCGCCGCCGCCATGCCTCCTGCTTGACCGCTGTGTTGGGGGGCGGCGCTGCAGAGTGCGGTAGGTGACGTTCTTCGGGTAATCGGTGGCAGGTGGGAATGGGAAACGAAGAGGATTGGAGGAGGCTTGGTTGTTTATATGGCCCACTTGTCAGTGACAGGGACAATGGCATATTTGATTGTCTACTTAATTATATTGATAAAATTCATATTTTAAATAATAAAGTTTTAAAAAAAGCTTAGGACAGTTAGAAAGTTTTGGGTTTTAAAGACGTGGACCAAATAATTCAGGATAACAATCCGATAAATTAGCCGAGAAGAACATGATTAGGTTGATTAAGAAAAAAACAAAGTATTCAAAAGCAGACAAGGATTAGCATAACACAAGCACAGTTCAACATATCGAGCATTGTGATCTTTCTGACGATAAATATGTTCGGTCTCATTTGCATCGAGGCAGCAATTGGTTCAACAAAGCAAGGTGGGAGAATCCTGGTACAGAATAGAAGCAAGCAAGCACAAGTGTTTCCATCAAGTGACAGCTCAGGGCATGATTCCCTGGCGTAGCAGGGAGAATGTTCGAAGCAAACTTGTTGATGCAAATTTGCGGTAACTGAAGAACAAGGTCGTGGATCTAGTCCTTCCTCAGGTCGATGTACTCTCGCTTCGTCCCAGATTTGTTGATGACAACAATCTCCAGCTTGTCACCCTGCAATATTTCCAATGCTTCGAGCGTGAGTACAGTGGCAAATACGACGGTGAGAAACAGGTTACTCATGGGATTTCAGTACTGAGATGGTGAAACATACGGTATAGATGTCCCTCTCAGTTGCCGATGCAAACACATCCTTCACTAAATCAACCGCCTCTATCTCCGACAAAGGTGTGACAGCATCCTGCATGTATCAGAAAGATTCTTAGGACTAGTGGAGCTATTCAAATCAGCAGTTGAGCACTTATTTCTGGGTGGCACATAAACTTGCATGCCAAATCAACCAGATGATCACGAGAAATGATCATCTAGTAAAACTTCAGTGCCTTACTCTTGCAGGTAGTAATAGTGGACTAGGTGATTTTAGTTGGTTGTCCAGCACTGGCATGATCAAAGAAGATCCTGTTCCCTGTGCACTGTAGCCAGTCCTCTCATAGGACCCAACTGCATCATAGGTGAAAACGCATCCTTTCCCTGTGAAAATAAGATGTGTTTATTACCTATTAGAGAAAGTGTGCTTCAACAAACACATAAATCAGAAATTGAAAAGGAAGAAAAAACATATACAAAAAATCTGCACCTTCACTATCAAGCCCACCAAGCACATTGAAAGCATAATATGGGAAAAATCGCTTGTAGTACAGAGTGTTGGAGAGAAGTTGTGCCATGGCAGGGCAGCTCATCCTTTTATTGTGCTGGTGCTGGTACAGCTACAAAAACAAACAGGCAGCAATAATTTAGATAGCAATACTGGGGGCATCCTGAACATTCAGAAGTGCATATTTGCATTATCTTGAATGCTTCAATTGTATAAAAATAACTTCTTTACTAGCAAATAATGCCAAGAAATTGCAGCCTATCCAGCCTAACAGAGTTACTAACAAAAGGGAAGCTTAATTTGTGCAACAGCTAGCCAGCTAGGAGGCTGGGTAGAGAAGCAAATAAAAGGAACAAAAGAAAATAATGTATTTCTGATGCAAGATGCAACTAATGGTCAATCAGTCCATCTGCCCTTAGTATCAAAAATTATACTAGCAGCATTAAATGCACAATAAACAACTATCATTTCTTGTATTATTATAACAACAAAAGGACTAAATGAAAGTATAACACTGTTACAGTGGAGAAGTTATGGCTCGTGGACTTACCAATTCTCTGGCAGCTAAGTTCTTGTGCAGAGCTTTGATATCACCTTGGAAGCCAGAAGATGCTAGTGCACATTTGTCCGCTCTAAACACAAAAAGAGCAAAAATGTCTTAATTTTGTATATTGATAACAAGCATATTGGAATGTCATAGCAATAAAGAACAACAACACACAGTAGCGTGATTAAAGGTGCTCAGTAACTTCCATGCAAGAAGAGAATAAATTTAGAAGAAAACCTCAAAACATATCTGAGTAATCACAAACTAACCATGCCAAATAAAAGAGAAGTGCAGCGTATTATCACCAGTAGACTTAATAAACTAATTGAGTATTACAGAAAAGGGGTAATAAGCAACAACAAAAGCTTTTCTGAACATGTTTCTACAAACTACAGAAGAAACTCAAGTACTTCCAGGAGAGTAATATCACATAGCATAGTTCTATTGGACCAGATTCAGACTAGAATTGAGAACATGGAAAAGGCTCAATTAAATGAAGTCATCAATGTTAAGTTATACTTGTATGTAGTTATGTAGTGTACGGTAAGTGTTATCTACTCTTTTCACAAAACCATGCTTTCTATTGCCCCAAAAGAAAATCGACTTTCAAAATCACTGGACAAAGGTAAGCCCAGGTCACCAAGCATGGTAAAACAATCCCAAAAGACGAACAACATTGGCAATCTAAAATGACAAGCTTACATTTCCTCTGCCTATGTTCATATCCCAGTGAATCATTCGAACGAACAATTCCTATAGATGAATGAAATAGTGTACATAAATGTTCTAACACTGCCTATCGAACACCCTAACACAAGGCAACACTAAACACAAACAAAGATGAGAATACACTAGGAATTAAACTCATGAGCACGACTACCCAGCACTGTCTCTGTTCTATGGATCAAGAAATTTACTGATTACAGATCATACCATAATTACAATCCTGCAAAACCATATTGTTTACAGACAGCACGAGTTGTAAAGTAGTTCACTTAAAACTACTAGAATCAAGACCTCACAATTAGTAAACCCCACTTTATCTCCCCAAATCACCTCCAAGCAGCCAGCCACCAAACCCTAGCTAAATCAACCAAAGCCATCACCAAATCATCCCTTCCCACCAACCAATTCGACTCCCAAGCACATCACAAACCCACACAGCGTCCAATCAACAAACCCTAAGCCCAAAGCGGACAGATCGGGGGCTGCGATTCGGCCTGGACTTACAGCTCGCAGATCTTGGAGTGGTCGCGCGTGAGGATGTTGTATCCGACGGAGAGGCGGGTGTCCGCGGCCACCACGCAGTAGTCCGCGCCGGCGATGGCCACGCACGTCCTGCAAGCGCACACACCCCACCAACAACAACAACCCGCGGCTGTCGTCAGCGAGCTCCGGAAGAAACTACCGCGGGCGGCGGTCCAGTATGGGTGCTTACCCGCCGTTGTTCTCGTAGACCCAGTCACCACGCCTCGACATGTCCGCGATCGGAGCTAGGTCGTCGGCGGCTTGCTTGCTCGGGAGGCGGCGGAGGAGTCGCCGGAGTGGAGGAGAAGGCGAGGTTGGAGAGAGAGTATTGGAGAGGAGGACGCCTCTTCGCGTTGCGCTTTTCTCCCCCCTTAATCCGACTCCCACGAGGCCATGGCCCATGGGCCGAGGTGGTTGGGCCCTCCGTATTGGATCTAGATACGGATGGAGCGTGGGCCGGCCCATGAGGAGTAGGCCCGGTTTTATTATGAGCTAAGGTGGGGTTTGAATTTCCATAAGATATCACGTAAAACGAGGTAATATTGACGTGTGATTAATTGAGTTTTAATTATTACAAACTTAAAAAATAAATTTATTTGATATTTTAAAACAACTTTCATATAGAAAATTTTCGTACAAAACGTGTCGTTTAGCAGCTTGAAAAGCGTGCCATGAAATTATGAAACTTAATCCAACTTCAGTTGGAGTTCCGAACGGGGCCGTAGAGAGCCCACTTTTCGTAGCGACGGTTGCGGTTGCATTTATCGTCTTGGGTTGAAATGCGAATCCCATTGAATTGAAATGATGAATTCAGTTTTGGGATTTGATAAGGACAGCGGTTTGGGAGAGCACCGAAATTTGGGCGATGAAATTCGAGTGCAATTTGAAAGAATTCACGAACTCTGATACATGGTGCATGTACGCTACCGAGTTTGGCTCTACTCTTTCTCCGGACAGAAAAGATGACATTGCGAGTATTAAGAAAAAATAGAAAGGTAGCCCATGCATTTGCGCGGGCATTGTTTTTAATTATTCTTGAAATATAAATCATATGTTTCAAATTTCAAAATATAAGGTGTTTCCAACCCTGTACTTTGGTCATTAATTTCGTGTGTACTAATACATTACCATCAAATAGAATTTAACATGCTATAAAATTACTTTCGAACACGGATATAACAATACGAGAATTATATATTATCATTTCAGTTATTAGTTAAAACATTCAAATGTGGACTTTTTTTTAAATAAGGGCATCTTATCTTCTGGGATGAAAGGAGCACTATTGTTGTCTTGAAATTGCATCTATACCATCAAAATGAACCTAGTACCAAGTATATGATAAAAAAAATTCATCTCCACTCCATACATGAAAAGTTTCATCGTCTCACTTTTGTCTAAATCTGTAAAAAATATTTTACAAATACCACTCTTTTCACCTAATGGGATAACACCGTTGAGCTCATATATGATCATGCACCAGGGAAGCCTACCACGATTAATGCAATTAAGCCTTGGTTCGAGCATATATGCGCTCCTTACACTCATGTACCCACTCAAACTACTCATAGACACCCATCAGGGCCCCGCATTGGCTCGCCTCATTATTTTCTGATGCCATGGAGCCAAGACCAGCATATATCGATGCTAATTTGTCCCTACGGACCATTAAGGTTTTGTGATGAATTAGTAGGTATAAAAATAAATAATAAAATGGACATATAATTTAAAATTTTACAATCTTTTGATTTGATAGTTTTTTCTTATATTATGGATATATTTTTGCTATGCGTGTTCGTAGATTAATATATGATAGCATAATCTACATCATAATTTTGTAATATGTCATGACCATGTGCCATATTTTTTATTATAAAAAATATAGTTAATATGGGTCCTAAATAGTCTTTTTAGTTGTGAAAAATATTGCTATTCAAACAAATTAGAAATTAGATATACAGTGTATTAGTTTTTAGTTTTGTTTATTTAAACTTTTTTATATGTAGTCAACTTCATATAAGATAGAAAAGAGGATTGAGGGGGGAGGGGAAGGAGAGGTGGTGGTTGGCGGTAGTGTTGCCCAATGTACGAAAATAATGGGTATATTGGTTTAAATGAAAATTGACGGTTAGATATTTTAATTTTTTTTACACTTTTTAGGCTTTTTCTTAATTGAGGGGAGATGACAATAGAGCTGGGGAGAACGACCTGAAGAAAGGAGGGGAGAGAAAGGGATGGAATTTAGATAAACATTTTCTTGCACTTATATATGTTGATATAACATGTGTTGTTAATTTGTTTTGTATTTTTTAATGAGTATATCGATGATATAAGATTGTGCTCTATGTGATATATTTTTGGTCGGCATTTTTTTCCTAGTACTTACATGCGTAAGCACATGAGGGTCGGGAGGGAGATATTTTTGTTTCTTTCCGAGGAAGGGGTTAGTCGATATTGAGTTCTATAAATCTAATCTATTGTTGGGAGGTAAAGTTGATTTTTGATTTAATGGTCTATAATTATGGGTCTACCAGTTTAATTAAGTGAAAATCGTTGGCTAAATATTTTCCCTTTTGTCAGAACTTTTAGGATTCTCTAATTTATTACTCCCTCTATTTCATATCTATTTCATATTATAAGTCATTTGACTTTTTTTTTAGTCAAAATTTTTAAGGTTTAACTAAGTTTATAAAAAAATTAGCAACATTTGTAATACCAAATTAGTTTTACTAAATTCAACATTGAATATATTTTGATAATATGTTTGTTTTGTGTTGAAAAGATTATTATATTTTTATATAAACTTGGTCAAATTTTAAAAAGGTTTGATTAAGATAATATGAAACGGAGGAAGTAGGGAGTACTCCGGAGGATGTTTAATTGACTTGATATTTATTTAATTAAAATATAGTTAATATGAAAAGTAATATTTTCTTTTATATTTTTTTTGATAGATTAAATAGTCAACAATGGTAGAAAAAAAGGGAAGTAGAAGGGGCTTTACACCGAGGAGAGCAGACGGATCATATGTACGTTTTAATCTGAGGATAAGTAAAGAAAGATTGATTTTTTCCCAATCTGATGTGCGTTGGTATACTATGTATGTTTTCTCCGATGAATAGTGTGTACTTCATCCATTTCAAAATATATAATGCTGTTGACTTTTCACACAACATTTGACCTTTCATCTTATTTATAAATATTATTTATTTTGTTGTGATTTGTTTTATCATTAAATAAAATATAATCTTAATTTATAATTTTACATATTTATATTAAATTTTTAAATAAAATAAATGATCAAACATTATATAAAAAAAGTTGATGACTTCGTATGTTTCGAAAAGAACATAGTACTATGTATGTGTTTTCCGCATTTTATTAGGCAGACTTTCTTCCTGATCGTGCAAGGTAGTGTGCATTTCTTTTTTGACTTTTTTATTTCAGCGAATATTGCGGACTTTTTTTCGTACATACGTAGGTAGTGTGTATTTCTTGTTTGACTTTTTTATTTCAGCGAATATTGCGGACTTTTTTTCGTACATACGTAGGTAGTGTGTATTTCTTTTTTGACTTTTTATTTCAGTGAATATTGTGTAGTACATGTATGTGTTTTTCGGATTTTATCAGCGAACATCAGGTACTGAGCTCAGGGCTGGATCCAGCCGCCGTGACGACGGGGGAAGCCGAATCCGGCGCCACGACAACAGGGGAGGCCCGCAAGGAGGGCAGCGATGACTTCTCCACGGTGGCGGGAGGGTAGGGGCGGATCCAACGTCGGGCGTTGGTCGAACGGTCCTCCATGGCGGTGAAGGAGGTGGATCCGGCGGCGGCTGCCACGACGACGGCGGCGGCCGGGCTCCTCCAACCCCTTCCCCTCTACCACCTGGCAACCGCAGCGTGGGCTTCAGTGGGCGGCGGCCACGGTGAGATGTCATGACAGCGAGATGTGCTTGCGGCCGTGGCGGCTGACGGTGCTTGCCGTTGTGGCGGCCGGCGGCACCGATTTTGAATTTTTTTATCCCCAAATTGTTATCATTGGCGGTCCTCTTTAGCTTGCTACTAGCAAAAATTGTATTTTTGCTAGTGGTTGTCTTAGCATGCCCGCTTGTGAAACTCGATTTTTGCTTGCGGCCAGCCGGCCGCCAGCGAAAATGCATTATTTTCACTGGCCTTTGGTCGTTGGTGGCTGTAAGATCGAGATGTCAACTAGAGGGGGGTGAATAGGCGATTTAAAAACTAAATGACACCTAATCAAAACTAACCTATGTTGCTAGGCTTGGAGAGGGTCAAGTCTAACTAAGCAACTAAGTTATGTTTTGCAAACCTAGGGTGATAGTGGCTCAATTGTATCTCTAGGAAAGTAAATCACACTCCTATGTCAAAGTTTAGCAATCCTAGGGTGATAAGATCTCAAGTATGTCTCTAGGAATGTAAATTGCACAAAAGTAAATGCGACAATCAAATGAGACAAGAAGACAAGAGATTTTTCACCGAGGTTCGAAAACTTGCCGGTTTCCTACTCCCCGTTGAGGCGAGCCCAACTCCACCGCTCAACCACGAAGCCACCGCACTCCCCCTTCGTCAAGGGGTGGGCAAGGCGGGAGCCGGCCCACGGAGAGGACTACCCAAGCCTCGATCACTCGGGGTAGTTCTTCCTTCACTCCGAAAGTGGTGAACTCCAAACCACTCACAAACCGGCACCGGGCCTCCTCCACAATCTTCTCGGAGAGGTCACCGGGCAACTCCTCCACAAGCCGTCTAGTAGGCGGCAACCTCCAAGAGTAACAAGCAATGACGTGGCTCGGAGATGATCAAGTGCCACACTAGCTCTACAATGGAAGCAAATGCACTTGACTCTTGGCTAGAACAACCTCAATCACTACAAGGGATGAACACTAAGCTCAAATGTGTGTGAGAGAGATGCAAGGGGTGTATGCAATTGAATTGGGTGCCAAGAGAATCCCCTTGCTGCTGGTGGGGGAGTATTTATACTCCCACCCACCAAAACTAGCCGTTGGGGACGAAATCCACCAACTCTGTGTACTGCTGGTCAGACCGCCATTGTGTGTCCGGTCAGACCGGACTACTTCGCAACGGCTGGAAAACTAGCCGGTTGACTGCATTAAATGCACTAGGACCACATGGCCGGTCAGACCGGAGGCCAAACTGCCGGTCAGACCGCCTGCAGCTCGGTCAGACCGACATCGGCTCGGTCTGACCGAAAACGGCTCTGGCGGCTCTGGATCGGCCACCCCGAGCAACACCATCCCGACCTCCAGGGTGCCGGTCTGACCGCAAAAGTGCCACCGGTCAGGCCGGCCTTATGTACCGGTCAGACCGCCCGGTTGGAGCTGGTCAGACCGGCTGGGGCACTCCAGTCAGACCGCCACTATATGGCCGGACTGACCGCCCCTGGTCAGGCCGAGACAGTGAATACAAGTGTGTGAAGAAAAGTGAGCACAAGTCTAAATGCATAATGACCTAATGTGGCAATTAAAATCATCTCTTTGCTAGGTCATTACCCCTATTAATAGTACGGCAAAGCTATAAATAAACTAGCATAATTTTGATCGCCCAACGCCTCGATCAATTTAAAATGAAAACACTAGTTTACCGTCTTCTCTTCTTTTTGCTTTGCGCCGTCAATTTTAATCCATCGATAATCATCCATGCGCACACATGATGTGAATCTAACTTAAATATATAGCTCAAAGACAAAGGTTAGTCCACAATTAGTGCTTGTCATTAATTACCAAAATTAACTACGGGGGCCTAGATGCTTCAATCTCCCCCTTTTTGGTAATTGATGACAAACACCACAAATATATATAATCAAACATAGAACACAAGGACATCTTACAATGAAATGAAAATGCTCCCCCTAAACATGTGCATATCAATCACAAATAACAATTATGGAACAAATGCACTCTCATTCACATTTCAACAAAGCACAAACACATATGGAACATACCATGTGAACTTCACATATGGATCAACCAATTTGCATAAGATGGTCACAAAAATATCAAACTCACATCCACCATCCATCATAGCACAAGTTCATCCATAAATCATAAGCATCCACTTAACAATAGTTCATCCAAGGGCTCACAAATAAACATAGGCTATTACAAGACCACGAAGGGCCTAAAACAATAAAAACACGCAAGATAGAGTAATAGCCCATACCCATACATAATATAGCCCAACCACCTTAGCCTACTAGATAGGAGGTAACTAACCTCACGACTACTAGTCCCATCCCGAAGATAAAAAACAGCCTAGGAGACGTTCTTCTCCCCCTTTTGGTATCAAGGACCAAAAATCTTTACTCTTGAGGTGGCGGAGGAGGACGGGAGATAGGATAGTAAGATGAACCGGAGGGACCACGGCGTCGAGAGAAAACATAGGCATGAGAGTTCTCCAAAGTAGTCATACGTCGGTCCAAAGTAGACATGTGCTGGGATATTCTACCAATCTCAGATCTTATGCCCCTCACATCCTCATACATTGTCTCATGCCCGGTAGATAATCTCTGAATGCCATCACTGAGGGCATTGATGGCCCCAAGCACCGGGTCGAAGTAGTCTTGTGGAGGCATCCCAAAGTAAGCATATTGAGGATTGAAGAAAGCATTTGGATCATACCCATGAGGAGGAGGTGCCGAGCTTGAGCTAGCTCCAGGGTGAGAAGAGGGCACCGTCCTAGGAGCACGGGGAGTTCCAAGCTAAAGGCGGGGCTTGTACTGCTTGTGCTTCTTTAAATTGTGCCCGACAGCCCCAAGCTTGTCTTGGATCAATCTCATGATATATGGCGCATAATAGATCCCCTGAGTGAAAGTGCCCTTGGAGATAGCAATTTCTTGCATTATGAGAGACACAACGTCAAACTGACGACCTTGAATGATAGCATCGATGACGTGCCAAGCCACCCCCCTAATGTCATCATTGTTACCAAGACGAGGGAGAATGGTGGCTCTCACAATTCTGTTTACCACACTGGGGATAGTCATCAAGCCTGCAACCTTCCCATGTGTGTACCGCACTCCATCTTCATAGAACTGAGAGAGATAGTCTATGGAGAGCAGATTGTGAGTGTGCTCCTCATGCAAATCATCTCCAAAATCCAAGAGAATGTTGAGGAGCCTCCGGAACTGCCGCCGAGAGATAGGACACTGGAGGGTGTCAGACATTCACTTCATCTCACTATAATCTCCAGCCACCCACACTGTAGCATAAAACTGGCGGATCAAGTCCTCGTTGTAATCTTGCTTGAGGGTCACAATTCGGTCAATGCCAACTGTCTTGAAAAGATCATGCAAGCTCTCAAATTCTGGGGTCTCATTGATATCTCTCCAAGAAATCCACTTGTGATCCACAAAAGCTTTCCCTTCATAAACCTGCTCATACACTGTCTTTTGAAAGGCGGTGTGGAACCGGGGATCTGTGGTGTCTCTAGGCCTCAAGAACTGATCATGATGCCTCAATATGGTATACTGAGCAGGATTCCTCATGTTCACCACAAACTGGATGGAGGGATTAATTTGCATCTCATCACTTTCTGCATCCTCATCCTCCCCACCACCATTGTCATCATCTCTACTTTCCTCCTCACTGGCCCCCTCAACATTTTCCTCAACCTCTTCATCACTTTGAGCATAATCCTCTCCGCTCGACTCCTCAGGCTCACTCACGGGATTCGGAGTGGGCGCACGATGACCATGGCGAGTGCGGGGAGGCATTACTGTCATAGAGCAAAGGATGATAAGATATTAGCAACTATTTAGAGAGCACTTGAATATGTGGAAGAAGAGGAGTTCGCTGCCTGTCAAGGGCGGTCAGACCGCTTGACAACGACCGGTCAGACCGACGGCACAGGTCGGTCAGACCGACCGCACATGCCGGTCAGACCGACGGCATCAGGCAGGTCAGACCGACGGCATCAGGCCGGTCAAACCGCCGATGGCAGGGAGCTCAAACACCCAACTTTCCACAAACACAAAGTGAATCTAAAACATGCTAGGACCGATGTTTGCATAAGACAATGAGCAAGAACAACAAAGGATAGGTCTATTTCATCAAAAATTGACATAGAGGGAGGAACTACCCTTAACCCTAGAGATTGAAATAGACCGATTTGATGTGCACAAGATGGAAAGAGAATGATTACTGGTTGAAAGGAGTTGTATTTGCACCAAGAAACTACCCTCTATTGGTGCAAATCGAAGTCACCTCTTCCTTCACCTAGGGTTCCATGCCATGGATCACAAAATCAACAAAAACGCAAAGTAATCCATGGAACAGAGAGAGGAAGCGGAGGAGAATCACTTACGGTGTAACCAGAGTGATTTTGACGGTTGAACCGGAGGGATTTTGTGGAGAGAGGTGGCTAGGGCTTGAGGGAAGAGAGAGAGAGTTGTTTTTCGGGTAGGAGAAGTGAGGGGATGAGAAGGAGAGAGAAGGAGTCAGGTAGGAGAAGAAGGGGTAAAAACCCTGGGCCCACCTGATAGGCTGGTCAGACCGGAGGCTAAACGCCGGTCAGACCACCTCACCTGGCCGGTCAGACCGCGCATATAGCGCCGGTCAGACCGCCAGGCCTCTGCCGGCTGTGCACAGCCCTTGCACAAGCCGGCAACCCCCACACAATAAAATCCAATAAAACTTTAATTTTTGAAGCAATTTTGAAATGTATGAGTTGGAATATTGCTAACCATGCATAATAATTGAGAATTATGATGATTTACAACTTAACTCACTTAAGTGCTAGGAGGTGACCTTTTATGGTCTATAGGGGTTTTTGGGCGAATTTGATTTTCAAACAACTTTTGAAATATTTGGTTTTTGAAATAGGTTTGCATACCAAAAACATTTCAAAACCTCCTCTCTACCAACTTTGTTTTAAAACTTTTCTCAAATTCCTTCTCAATCTTATTTTGAGGATAAATTTCATTTTGACCAAAACTAAGAATCTAATTTCTTCAAAAGAGGGCCAAAAAGGGCATTTTCCTTCAAAAATCATTTTTCTTGCAATGAGAGACTTGGAAAACATATAGGGAACATTTTCATACATTTTTCAAGAGATAATTTTCAAATTACATTTATTTTGTAAAAATTTTGACTTATGTTGACTTGGGCATTTTGAAAGCACTACTAGCACTTGTAGTTGATTTGCTCACACATAAAAGGAAATAGAGCTCATGCAAGAGTGCAAAACTCCCCCTTAATGTGACATGCTCCATTTTCGCTAAGAAGAACCAAATGGCAATAAATCCAAAGCATAAGAGCAAATGAGAGCAAATATACAATATGAATAAGAAGCAACTATGGTACACAATGTCAAGCCACATTAGAGAAATCTATGACATTTAACTCATTCCTCAATTTGCAAAAGCGGGTTTCATCAAGAGGCTTGGTAAAGATGTCGGCGAGTTGATCCTCGGTTCTTATGTGGCTAATGGCTATGTCACCCTTGGCAACATGGTCTCTTAGGAAGTGATGGCGAATGTCAATATGCTTGGTTCTAGAATGTTGGACCGGGTTATTGGCTATCTTTATGGCACTATCATTGTCACATAAGAGTGGGGTTTTGGTAAAGGTTATGCCATAGTCCAAAAAGGTTTGTTTCATCCAAAGCAATTGGGCACAACAACTACCCGCCGAAACATATTCCGCCTCGGCGGTAGAGAGGGCTACGAAGTTTTGTTTCTTGGATGACCATGACACAAGAGATCTACCAAGCATTTGGCAACTACCGGATGTGCTCTTTCTATCCACTTTGCAACCGGCATAATCCGAATCGGAATAGCCAACAAGCTTAAATTTAGCACCTTTTGGGTACCACAAGCCAATAGTTGAGGAATATTTTAAATATCTTAGAATCTTTTTCACGGCCACTAAGTGACACTCCTTAGGAGCGGCTTGAAACCGTGCACACATGCAAACACTAAACATGATATCTGGCCTAGATGCGGTAAGGTAAAGCAAGCTACCAATCATAGAGCGATAAAGCTTTAAATCTATCGGTTTACCTCCCTCATCAAGGTCGAGATGCCCGTTGGTTGCCATAGGTGTCTTGATGGGCTTCGCATCCTCCAAACCAAACCTCTTGAGTAGATTCTTGATGTACTTGGTTTGGCTCACGAACGTCCCATCCTTGAGTTGCTTGATTTGAAGTCCAAGGAAGAAGTTCAACTCTCCAATCATGGACATCTCAAATTCCCTAGACATCATATCACCAAATTCCTTGCAAAATACTTCATTAGTAGAACCGAATATGATATCATCAACATAAATTTGACACACAAAGAAATCATCACCAATGATTTTTGTGAAAAGGGTGGTGTCAACTCTTCTAATTTTGAAATTCTTTGACAAAAGAAAATCTCTCAATCTTTCATACCAAGCTCTAGGCGCTTGTTTTAAATCATAAAGAGCTTTTGAGAGTTTATAAACATGATTAGAATTTTTAGGATCTTCAAAACCGGGAGGTTGTTCAACAAAGACAAGTTCGGCAATTTCACCATTTAGAAAAGCACTTTTCACATCCATTTGAAATAGTTTTATATCAAAACATGATGCAAATGCAAGAAGGATGCGAATAGCCTCAAGTCTTGCCACGGGGGCAAAAGTTTCACCGAAATCCAAACCTTCAACTTGTGTGAAACCTTGTGCCACCAATCTTGCCTTGTTTCTCACCACCAACCCGTTCTCATCTTGTTTGTTCCTAAAGACCCACTTTGTCCCTATGACATTGTGGTCTCTAGGTCTTTCAACCAAAGTCCACACCTTGTTTCTTGCAAAGTTGTTGAGCTCTTCATGCATAGCATTTATCCAATCCGGATCACCAAGAGCTTCATCTACATGTTTTCGCTCAAGACAAGAAACAAAAGAGTAATGCTTACAAATCGAAGCGACACGAGATCGAGTTTGAACACCCTTACTAATGTCACCCAAAACTTGATCAATTGGGTGATCCTTGGAGAGAGAATTATGAATTCTTGACGGCATAGGTGCATCTTGTGCCTTGTCCTTCTCCACGTCAACTTGAGCTTGGCTTGGCGTAGCGGAAGTAGTTTCCTCAACTTGAGTGGAGGTGGAAGGCTTGTCTCCCACTTCAACGGGCTTGATGTCTCTAATAGACATGTTCTTCATTGCCGTCATCAAGCCCTCATCACCTACATCATCCAAATTCTCGTGCCCCTCTTGGGAGCCATTAGTTTCATCAAATTAAACATCGGCGGTTTTTTCCACGATACCTTTATTCTTGTTGTAGACCCGGTATGCCTTGCTATTTGAGGCATAACCTAGAAGAAAATCTTCATCACACCGACTTTCAAATTTAGTTAGTCTAACACCTTTTCGATAAATATAGCATTTGCAACCAAAAACACGAAAGTAGGCAACATTTGGCTTCCTCCAAACAATTAGGTCATAGGAAGTCTTTTTCAAAAGACGATGCAAATAAAGCCTATTGGTTGCATGGCAAGCGGTGTTTATAGCTTCCGCCCAAAAGGAATCGGAAACACCATATTCATCAAGCATAGTCCTTGCCATCTCAATCAATGTACGATTTTTTCTCTCCACTACACCATTTTGTTGAGGTGAGTAGGTAGCGGAAAGTTCGTACTTAATACCAAGATCATCACAATAGTCCTCAATATTGGTATTTTTAAACTCGGAACCATTATCACTTCTAATTTTCACAAGAGTGCAACTAAATTCATTTTGGGCCCTTTTTGCAAACTTTTTGAAAAACTCGGCAACAATCGACTTATCATGCAAAAAGAACACCCAAGTGTAGCCAGAATAATCATCAACAATCACAAGACAATGACTATTGCCACCAATGCTCTTATAGGTTGTTGGGCCAAACAAATCCATATGCAAGAGCTCCAATGGTCTAGATGTGGACATGATACTCTTTGTAGGATGAGAGCATGCAACTTGCTTGCCGGCTTGACAAGCACTACAAAGCTTATCCTTCTCAAACTTCACATCTTTCAAGCCCACAACTAAATCACGTTTTGAAAGTTTGCTCAATTGATTCATGCTAACATGGGCTAGCCTTCTATGCCAAAGCCAACCCAATGAAGTTTTTGCAACTAAACATGTTTTCAAATTAGCTTTACTAGAATTGAAGTCAACCAAATAAAGATTTCCATATCTAAAACCTTTGAAAACACAAGACTTGTCATGAAGGCTAGAAACAATAACCTCTTGCGGAAAGAAAATACATGACAAGCCAAGATCACAAATTTGAGCAATGGAAAGCAAATTGAAATTTAGAGATTCAACAAGAGAAACATTCTCAATTGACAAATCATTTGAGATAGCAATTTTACCTAACCCAATTACCTTTCCTTTGCTATTGTCTCCAAATGTCACTTTCTCTTGTTCTTTCCCTCCTACTTCAAATGTGGTAAACATAGCTCTATCACCGGTCATGTGTTGAGTACATCCACTATCAAGCACCCAATGGCTTCCACCGGTGTGGTAGTTCACCTACAAAAGAAGATCAAGCTTTTTTAGGTACCCAAACTTGTTTGGGTCCTTGGAGGTTAGAGACCAAAGCTTTGGGCACCCAAATGGTATTCTTTTTACCACCAAGTATAGGGGAACCCACATATTTAGCAATAATACTACCATCATGAGCCTTCTTAAGCATATAATGAGAATCAAACATGCATGTCTTAGAAGGCTTACCACCGGGGCAATCATCCACCAAATGCCCAACCTCACGACACTTGGAGCAATACTTACCATTGCTTTTGACAAAACGAGTGGCACGGTGAGAAGGTTTCTTACCCTTCTTTGGAATGAATCCAAGTCCCTCCTTGTTAAGGATGCACCGTTGCTCACTCAAAATCTTGTCAAGAATGTTCTTACCTTTGAAGCACCTCTCCAAACTCTTGTTGAGCTTGGTCACTTGCTCCTTAAGCTCATTGTTCTCAACAACAAGTGAGGCATCACAAATAGAACCACAAGAGCTAGAGCTAGAGCTAGGCATATCCATAAGATCATCACAAGAGGTAGAAATGCTAGATAATGCAACATGAGTAATATGGCAAGTAGCACTATCATCAAGCAAATCACAAGATATGCCAACATCAATATGAGCTCCATGTTGAGTAGTGGAAAGGAGGTTGTCATGAGCTTCCTTAAGCTTCTCATGAGAAATGGTGAGTCTCTCATGAGAGGTCTTTAGCTCCTCATACAAGACTTCCAAAGAAGCATGATTCTTCTTTAGGGCCTTGAACTTGGCAATCTATAAGCATGGAGCTCCTCAAACATACTCACAAGCTCATCATAGGAAACATCATCACAATCATCATCACTCTCACTATCACTAAGAGATGTTACCTTAGAAGAGCCCTTTGCCATGAGACAAAGTGGAGCGAAGATTGATGGAGCCTCCTTGATGGCAACAACGGTCATCTTCTTCTTCTTGGAGCTTGCATCATCACTACCTCCTTCCGAGGACCCGGATGAGGCGGAGCTCTCCTCATTTGAGTCTCATTTCCCGATGAAGGCCTCAATCTTCTTTCCTTCTTTCTTGAGCTTCTTCATGAGCTTGTGGCCTCCATTCTTCTTCTTGGATGACTTGTCTCCATCATCATCCTTGGAAGGACACTTGGAAGCAAAGTGTCCCTTCTCACCACACTCAAAGCATCTCAAGTTGGAAAGAGTCTTGTTGGGTCTTCTATTTCTTCTCCTATTTGAGTTGGAGCCCCTTCCTCTCTCCTTTCTCCTTCCCAAGAGATCATTGAACCTTCTAGCAAGAAGGGCAATCTCTTCCTCTAAGTCCTCATTTGCTTCATTCACCTTGCCTTTTCCCTTGTCTTCAACTTCGGCTTGGAGAGCAATGCACTTCTTGGATGGTGAGGCTTCCTCCATCTCCTTCTTCTTCAACTTGTACATGTCATTGGTGTTGATCTTCCCCAAGAGGCTTGCGGGTGTCATCCTTGACATGTCGGAGTTGATGAGCATGGTGACAAGGATCTCATACTTCTCCGGTAGAGCCCTAAGCATCTTTTGGGCAACCTCAAGATCGGTGTAGTTTGCCCCAAGCCCCTTGAGATCATTCACAATGACATTGAGCCTCCCATACATGTCATTCGCACTCTCATGAGGCAACATGGAGAATGTCTCATATTGGATCTTGAGGAAATGAAGCTTGGCATCCTTGTACTCGCTTGTGCCCTCATGGATCTTCGCCAACTTGTTCCAAATCTCATATGCGGTCTCAAGGTTGCTCACTCTATCGAACTCCTCTTGGCTCAAAGAGTTGAACAAAGCATTCATGGCTTGGGCATTGAGTTGGAGGTTGCAGTAATCAATCTCCGTCAAGGGCGTGCCGGTGATAGCAAAACCTACATCCACAATACTCCAAATATGGAAGCTCATAGCTTTGAGGTAAGTAGACATTTTAATTTTCCAAGTGGAGTAGTTTGTGCCATTAAACATGGGAGCCTTCCCTACATGGTTCACCTCGTTCGACATCTTCTCTCTAGGCGGTGAAGCCCAATCAAGAGAGACCAAGCTCTGATATCACTTGTAAGATCGAGATGTCGACTAGAGGGGGGTGAATAGGCGATTTAAAAACTAAATGACTCCTAATCAAAACTAACCTAAGTTGCTAGGCTTGGAGAGGGTCAAGTCTAACTAAGCAACTAAGTTATGTTTTGCAAACCTAGGGTGATAGTGGCTCAATTGTATCTCTAGGAAAGTAAATCACACTCCTATGTCAAAGTTTAGCAATCCTAGGGTGATAAGATCTCAAGTATGTCTCTAGGAATGTAAATTGCACAAAAGTAAATGCGACAATCAAATGAGACAAGAAGACAAGAGATTTTTCACCGAGGTTCGAAAACTTGCCGGTTTCCTACTCCCCGTTGAGGCGAGCCCAACTCCACCGCTCAACCACGAAGCCACCGCACTCCCCCTTCGTCAAGGGGTGGGCAAGGCGGGAGCCGGCCCACGGAGAGGACTACCCAAGCCTCGATCACTCGGGGTAGTTCTTCCTTCACTCCGAAGGTGGTGAACTCCAAACCACTCACAAACCGGCACCGGGCCTCCTCCACAATCTTCTCGGAGAGGTCACCGGGCAACTCCTCCACAAGCCGTCTAGGAGGCGGCAACCTCCAAGAGTAACAAGCAATGACGAGGCTTGGAGATGATCAAGTGCCACACTAGCTCTACAATGGAAGCAAATGCACTTGACTCTTGGCTAGAACAACCTCAATCACTACAAGGGATGAACACTAAGCTCAAATGTGTGTGAGAGAGATGCAAGGGGTGTATGCAATTGAATTGGGTGCCAAGAGAATCCCCTTGCTGCTGGTGGGGGAGTATTTATACTCCCACCCACCAAAACTAGCCGTTGGGGACGAAATCCACCAACTCTGTGACTGCCGGTCAGACCGCCATTGTGTGTCCGGTCAGACCGGACTACTTCGCAACAGCTGGAAAGCTAGCCGTTGGACTGCATTAAATGCACTAGGACCACATGGCCGGTCAGACCGGAGGCCAAACTGCCGGTCAGACCGCCTGCAGCTCGGTCAGACCGACATCGGCTCGGTCTGACTGAAAACGGCTCTGGCGGCTCTGGATCGGCCATCCCGAGCAACACCATCCCGACCTCCAGGGTGCCGGTCTGACCGCAAAAGTGCCACCGGTCAGGCCGGCCTTATGTACCGGTCAGACCGCCCGGTTGGAGCTGGTCAGACCGCCACTATATGGCCGGACTGACCGCCCCTGGTCAGGCCGAGACAGTGAATACAAGTGTGTGAAGAAAAGTGAGCACAAGTCTAAATGCATAATGACCTAATGTGGCAATTAAAATCATCTCTTTGCTAGGTCATTACCCCTCTTAATAGTACGGCAAAGCTATAAATAAACTAGCATAATTTTGATCGCCCAACGCCTCGATCAATTTAAAATAAAAACACTAGTTTACCGTCTTCTTTTCTTTTTGCTTTGCGCCGTCAATTTTAATCCATCGATAATCATCCATGCGCACACATGATGTGAATCTAACTTAAATATATAGCTCAAAGACAAAGGTTAGTTCACAATTAGTGCTTGTTATTAATTACCAAAATTAACTACGGGGGCCTAGATGCTTCAGCGGCACCTCTAGCCACCAGCGAAAACCCATTTTAGCCGCCAACGAAAACTATTTTTGTAGTAGTAAATATACAAAAATGTAATAGTATCTTTCATAATAAACCAAGTCACAACAAAAAAAGCAATAATTATATAACTTTAAAAAACAAAAAATCAATGACATTATTATTAAAAATCGGAGGAATAATAGCGTTGCCAAAACTCCGGTTTTCGAAAGCTGCTAAGTGCTAACTTCAAGCATTGGGGTCGTACTGTACATTCTTTTGCTTGTATTGATTTCTCCATGATTCCTTGATTTTTCTTTTACGCATTTACTTTTTTTACCAGATGGAATAATACATAGTATTAGAATCAATGAAATTGGCACAGTCTACTACCGGTTTAAGTGCCGGTTCGCTAAAAAAAATAATACAAAGTACTAGCTTAGCCTACACTTTTTTCTCCATGCATGATGCATCCACCACCTTCCTGACCTCTCTCCCTTTATATACACAGGCGCCACCAACAAAAGGCACCAAAACATCTCACTGATCGTCAACTTCATCAGTGGAGTGCAGCTAGCTAGCTAGCTAGCCATCATCATCAAGCTATACCTAGCTATACTAGGCGAACGAGATGATCGGGTGGGGCGACGTGTACAAGGTGGTGGCGGCCATGGCGCCGCTCTACTTCGCTCTGGGGCTCGGCTATGGCTCTGTGCGGTGGTGGGGGCTCTTCACCGCCGACCAGTGCGACGCCGTCAACCGCCTCGTCGCCTACTTCGCCGTCCCCTTCTTCGCCTTCGACTTCGCCGCCCGCATCGACCCCTTCGCCCTCAGCTACCGCGTCCTCGCCGCCGACGCGCTCTCCAAGCTCGCCGTCGCGCTCGCCCTCGCCGCCTGGGCCGCCGCCTCTACCCGCTGCTGCCGCTGCGGCTCCGGTGGCGGCAAGCGCGGAGGAGGAGGCCGCGGGTTCTCGTGGTGCATCACCGGCTTCTCGCTGGCGACGCTGAACAACACGCTCGTCGTCGGCGTGCCGCTGCTGGACGCCATGTACGGCAAGTGGGCGCGCGACCTCGTCGTGCAGATCTCCGTGGTGCAGACCATCGTCTACTTCCCGCTGCTGCTGCTCGCGTTCGAGGTGAGGCGCGCCTGGGGCGCCACCACGGCGGGCGCGCCGCCGCCGCCGCCGACGGGGACCGACGACGACGTGGAGGACTGCGCCGCCGTCGAGGCGGCGACGGCGGCGAGGCAGTCGCTGTGGCCGCTGGTCAGAGCGGTGTGGCTCAAGGTGGCGCGCAACCCGAACGTCTACGCGGGCGTTCTTGGCGTCGCGTGGGCGTGCGTCACAAACAGGTGTGCCTACGTAAGCGACTGCACGCATGCATGCTTACTCTCTGATTTGTATTTTTCTTTCTCTTTTTTAAAAAGAAAATCTTGTTTCTGTTTATTGACTACTCAGAAAAATTGCATTAGTATTTTTATGAATTTGTGGTAATAATAAACCAACATCATTATCAAAACAAAATCAGTTTGCTGAAAATGTAAAATTCTAGTCAAAATGTTGTCCCCAAAAAAACACATTAAATAGGCCATAGAAAATGTTTACATATAGCCTGCTCACATGAGAAACGTTTTTAAATACTCGGGTGGACATCCACCCGTTTCTTGCATATCAACTAAATGACTATGAAAATTTTTTTAAAAAATTGACAAGATAAACTAATATATAATATATCATTCCACAAACATGTAAGTTCAAATTCAACTTCTACAAGTTGTAACAAAAATAACAAATTTGACTATGAATATACGTATACTAGTGAGAGTTTAATTTGTTATTTTTGTTACAACTTGTACAAGTCGAATTTAAACTTGTATGTTTGTGAAGTGATATATTACATATTAATTTATCTTGTCAATTTTTTTAAAATTTTTTTATAATCATCTATTATGCATGCAAGAAACGGGTAGACGTCCACTCGAGATATTAGAATTCATCTCCCTACTCACTGAGCTTGCTTTATTATTAATACTCTAAAAAGGCCAATCAAAGTGGAAAAAAATACAACCAATGTTAGTGGAACGGCTGACATGAACTTGTAAATTAACCATCTTTGTGCTAATTAAAGTAGCTTGATTTGACTAGAAGCATCTCTCATGTTTGCACCTTATTAATCAAGAATTCAAGACAAGTAAAGCAACACACTACTTCAATATTGGACAGTCCAGTCAGGCACATATATATGGAGAGCAACTTTGGCAATTTGGCATAAAGTTGTCTGATTCAAATCAGAAGAGAATGTTTGCTGCAAATGACATATGTACCTTTAATCAACCCCCCTGAAAAACTTGCATATTACGCTTGTTCAGTCTATGGCAGATTATTCCAAGATCCTGTTTCCAAATCAAACGATGAATTCTCGAGAGATGCAGGGAATCATCTTTTGTGGCTTGATTATTGTGACTGTTCTTGCTTGCAGGTGGCATGTCGAGACGCCAAGCATCATAGAGGGCTCAGTGCTGATCATGTCCAAGACCGGCGTTGGACTCTCCATGTTTAGCATGGGTAATTAATTAATTAATCAGCTACCACACAACTTAATCATTCCTAACCGAGGACTAATGAACAACAAAACGCTGCAATCGTAGCTGAAATTTCCATTTGTTTATGTTTTGTATTAATCATGATAAGCCCTTGCATATACCGTGCAGGTTTGTTCATGGCGTTGCAGGAGAAAATCATCGTCTGCGGCGCCGGCCCGACCGTGCTAGGCATGGCGCTGCGGTTTGTCGCCGGCCCGGCCGCCACTGCCGTCGGCGCCTTCGCCCTCGGCCTCCGCGGCGACCTCCTGCGTCTTGCCATCATACAGGCATACACACATTTACACAAAATTCGCCAAGTTTTTTTTCTTTCACCTGAAATTTGTCTGAATTCAAACGGATGCATGACAAGTCCTCACGATGAAACTGCTCGTGATGAACAGGCTGCGCTTCCTCAATCCATCACGACGTTCGTGTTTGCAAAGGAGTACGACCTGCACGCCGAAATACTCAGCACAGCGTAAGTAGTCAATCTTATGGTTTAACTGAATTTCACTGAACTTCTTTAGTTTAATCTGCTTCAGTAACAGAACAGTCAGAAGCTAACTGTCTTCTGTCAAATTTATCTTCCAGGGTTATATTCGGGACACTGGCGTCATTACCGGTGTTGATCGTGTACTACATTGTTCTAGGCTTCATACGATGATCAGATTAAGTTTTTTTTTGTTATTTGTCACGTCAGAATCAGAGTGCAATGCAACGTAGCATGACATTCCATCAAGCTTAGTATCACTATTGATCAAGCTATGTACTTACAGAATCTGTACTTCTGATCTTCGGTAAATAATAAGCACTATTTACTCGATGAATGATGCAAAAAAAAAATCTGATGCAGAAGCTGCAAATCAAAGTAAAATAGTACCCAAATCAGTAGCTAGACGCATAGGAGTATATTTGCTCAACAGTGGAAGAAGAGTTCAGAATTTCAGACACGAACGCCATCTCTTCAACCTCTGACACAATCCTGATGGACATGGTAGGTACTAGGTGGCATCTGATAATTAATGCCAATTAAGCAGCACAAAAACTTGTTCAGATTCTATATATTGATCACCTGATACTGCAAAAATTTGTGCGAGTGGTTTAATGAGCATTGAGTAAGCTTGCACTCATGCATGTTTCTTCAGATTCGTGTTCCATTTTGTGAAGTGCCTCTGAATTTTTGTGACATCAATTATTCTGGTTGTCGCAGAGCATCGATCAAGCTAGCTACTTCTGCCATTGTTGGCCATCATCGATTCTCTTCTCGACCAAGAATAATATATATCACCTTTCACTGTTTCACATATTTGCTTTCGCTTGGCCTTGGGATAAATGCGTTTTTTGTCTGTCCGGACGTCATGAATTGACATAATGCCATTTGATTTGAATGTTGAAATGCCTCAAATTCATTGTTGGCTTCTACTCCATCACTGAGCACCTGCATATATAACAGGCGCGGAGCTTAGCCTTGTTTGTTTGGGGTCAGCCGAGCCCCGACAAAATTCCAAAATCATCTAGTAAAACATTGGTACAATTCAAGGTTCACAGTGCCATGTAATGGATCTGACTCCAATAATATCCTTTGCTAGCTCCGTCTCTGATATATGATAAAAGAGTAAATTACATATTGAATTATTTTTTATTACTTAAGTTTTAATTTGAATCATTCTGAACTAAGTTTTCGCTTTAGACCGGATAATATTTCCTTCACGTTACACCTTGAGCCACCCACATAGTTCTTCTCTTTCACCTCCCCTCACGTGCTTGAGCTTAGTAGTTTCTATCATTGCTGCTTAACCAATGGAACTGCATCTTAGTGGGGCTAATTAAGGGCTGCTAAGTGCCATTTACTGTACATTCCAAGTGATTTCTCCACTAAGATGGAAATGGAAATGGGTTGTTAACCCGACAAAAAAAGATATGAACTACTTTAGGAAAGCAAAAGGAGCGGTGATTGTGCAAAACTTGGTGTGATTTCACATCAACGTAGAAACTGCATTGACGAAGCCACCTAATTTAGTCATTATATATAGTGGGACATTGGGTGGCTTTATCCATTCGAGGCAGCAATTTCCAATTAGGAGTATTATTGCTAATTAATTTGCTATAGACACAAGTGCGTGTGGGCTTTTTGTTTATGCTGTAGACCAGGCCCAGAATAGCCCATAGTAATTAAGCCCATGGTTGCTAAAACCCGGCTCCAATAGCCCAAGACAGGTTACCCAAGAGAGATATGAACCTAAATAATTTTTCATATTGAAATTTAAATCTTGAGTTATTGTTTTCAATAGTTAGTCGGCTATGGGAAACCCTGATGCCAATATTTTCAATAGTATATGTCAATATTTAAAATTTAGGAAAGGATCGATAATATAGTGGTAAGGTCATGGATGCATGATTATACTCATCGCAATTTAATCGTAATGCTAGTTAATATCACGCACACGTTGATATGTTTTTAATAGGATTTGATATTAATCTTTGTATTTTTCATGTGTGTTAAGGGCATTCACAGATCTGAGTGTGGTATGCATGCGCAATGGTGCATGAGTGCATGTGCACTATTTATAATCGAAAAATACTAGTCTACTCATATACTATATATCACTTGTTTTTTACATGTATTCGTATGCTTCAGATTAATTACCGTTATATATTTGTTGTAAGTCAAACATTTTAATCTATAACCATTAGTTTACAAATTTAACATTATAAGATTTATATTTTTAGATTCGTTATAAACAAACTTTCATAATGTATAATTCACTTGTTGTCAAACTATATGGATTTTTAAAATTAATGATAAAGAATTAAAGATAAGCATGATTGATTTAGTATAAACAAAAACAACAAAAAGTTTGAAACGAAGGGAATATTTAACTTCTCTAGAGTCCCTTGTTGTCTCAGACGAGATGACAAAAAACTGTCCGGAAAATATCCTGCAGGGCGTAATATTCGGCCATTTACAGTACTACAGTGGTTAATAATGCACCAACAAGTCAACAACAAATGCAGTTAGCAGATAGCTGCGGAATTACGTTGCGTGTTTGCGTACAATCCGATAATTGATTAACAAAGTTAATGATGCAAGCACAGGCGTTAGCTGCAACCGTAAGTTGACTTAAACGAGAAAGAAATTAAGATCGAATCGTTTAGTCGCTGTCAGCATGTGTAGCACACCTTTCCCGTACTGCCGGCATGCTCAGCAAATGCTCGAAGCTTCGAAATCGCATCAGATCAGCAAAAAGGATTAATAAAATACCACTTAAACTACACCATGTAAGCAAATAACTAGTAATAAAATGCCGTCTGAATTGGTTTGATTGGTGGGGAAAATATTGAAAATATGTAAGATTTGAATCATATTAGAAAATTTCCTATTTGATGCTTTAAAATAAACAACTAAAGCTTCAAGAATCCTATGAAATGCTCAAGAAAAAAAAATTCGTAGAAAAGTTAGCATGATGTCCAACCTTATAAAAACCTTTTCTTTTGAGTCTTTTTATCCATCCTTTAATTCCCGGTGGTTTCTCCAAACGATCATTTTGTTTTTTTAATCCTCTATTCTACATTTATATTCTTATCAAAATCATATATATTTAGAGCATTCGTTTTGAAAGAATTTTAACCCATATAAATAAAAAAATAAAAAATACATTTACATTAATCCATAGAAATTTTTCTAAGAAGAGATTAGTGAATGAAATTTCTCTTATGTTTTCTCTTTATAACTTGTACGAAAGGAAATTTTTCTTTGGTTTTCATATACTCTACTCCTACATATCGAATGATACTTACATAAATTAATCATTAAAAATCTAAATTCTTTTTCGTTCAACAGAACAAGCCCTTGCTGTTTCATACGGTTCAAAGGTCCCTCAAACTTTTAGAAATATTTCACTATTTGCTATTTTTATATATGACAATTAATCATATGTCACTTAGGCCCACATGTCATTGATATATAAGGTTTAACGTGTCACGGACACATGGTTGTCAAATGGTTAAATTTAAGAGTGAAAAAAATTAAATGCTCCCCCAATTTTGGAGGCCCTTTCTCTTCCGTTTGATGAAATTTGAGCCATTTATCATTTCTGAACCCGAAGCAGACGTGTCCAAACGGGCGGCACGGCCCGGCCCGGCACGGGCACGGGTCCGGCACGGCCCGTTTCGGCACGGCCCGTTAGGCACGGCTGACGAAACGGGCCGTGCCGTGCCGGCCCACGTGCCGTGGATGGCCGGGCCGTGCCCGTGCCGGCACGGCACGCCTGCGGCCCACGGGCCGTTCGCGGCACGGCGGCCCGTGAAGGCAGGCCGGCAGGCCGCCAGCCGCCAGGCCGCCAGGCCGGCAGGCCGCCAGCCGCCAGGCCGCCAGGCCGCCAGCCACCAGCCCGCCAGTGCACAGTGTTTTTATAAAAAAAAAGCAAAAGAAATGTATAAGGGAAAAAAAATTAAAAATGGAAATAAAATGTTTAAAAAAAAGTAATGATTTACTAATGTTAAAAATTTTAAAAATGGTATTTAAAAAATGGAAATAAAAGTTTTTAAAAAAAGTAATGATTTGCTAATGTTAAAAAAAAGAAAAAATGGTATTTTTTGTTGTGTTGAAAAATTTAAAAATATAGATTGTGATTCATTATTTTGAAATAATTTAAAGATAAATCCACACTTGCGAAAATATTGCAAAAGAATTTGTTAAAAATAGTAATGACCTTTATTGATGTTTATATCATTACAGGATACAATGATACATGCTGCCTCGTTAAAAACTTTGTCATGTAAAAACTCATAGGGGAAAATGAGAAAACCATGACAAAGAAAAGAGTACAGCTCAAAGGTCAGAACTACTTCTAACAAAATTCTACTGGGGTTGGTCTGGATCCAGGTAGAGTTGCTCGAACTGGGCAGCCAATTCTTGGTTGTCCGCAGTGTATTGGGCATGTTGTCGAGCAAGCTCCCAGTCTTTAACGCTTAGTAGCATTTCGACGTGGTCGCTGCGCAGAGTCGTCCTCCGGTCTTCGATGATTCGGCCGCATAGACTGAAGGCCGATTCGGAGGACACCGTCGACACGGGCACCGTCAACACATCCCGTGCTAGTTTTGAAAGCACAGGATATGTTATCTTGTGGTCATTCCACCACCCGAGGACGTTGAAATCTTGTGCTTCGTGGTGGATGGCGTCGCTGTCCAAATAACCGGACAACTCTTCGGCCACAACATGCGAAGAGGCGTCTCCACTTGTAGCCGACGAACTGCCACCACCTTGGCTTGAAGACGATCCACCCCAAATCCTACCCCACTGTATCTTCTTCTTACCTGTAGTGGGGATAGGAGGGGGTCTCTGCTGGCGAACTTCCTGAAACTTTACTTCATATCTTCCAAAAACCTCATATAATTTACGTCTAACCTCAGTATAAAAAGAACTATAATCTACACCTATAGTATCTCCAACAAGTGATAAAATAGCAGACAATCCCCTTAATTTACACCTAGGATCTAAAACAAAAGCAAAAGCATACAACATAGGTATATTTTTCCAATATTTCAAATATTTTTGTTTCATGTGAAAGACAGGTTCAGTTAGAACGTCATCATTTTCGTATTCTTTAAATAAAGTAGCAATTTCAAGAAGGTTGTGCAAAATTATATTAGCAGTTGGATAATAAACTTGTGACAAAGTTAGAGTACAATCATAAAAAGTTTCTAGAAATTGGTGAAATTTTTGGACAATTGCCCAAACATGCTCGTTCAGTACTGAAGACCCGTCACTGTTTCTTGGGCCACCACGTGACTGAACAAAATCAGAAAGTAAACTACTATAAGGTAAAACAACTTTTAACATTAAATACGTTGCATTCCACCGATGCTCTGCATCGGTGGCAAACTTACGAGCTTTCACACCGGCCGCATTGCAAAACCTCTTCCATGCAGCAATCCGCGGGTTAGAAGCAGTTAACCACGCGATTGCTTGACGAACAGCATCGATGTGGTCACCTACCCTCTTCATGCCAGTCTTAACAATCAAATTAATTATATGACATGCACAACGCTGATGGAGTAGAAAAGATTGAGCATACACACAAAATAAAGGTTGCAATATTTCAATAGCCCTAGAATTAGCAGATGCATTATCTAGGGTGACAGCAAATATTTTATCAGCAAGATTAAATTCATTAATTACTTCCCTAATTCTTTCAGCTATGTTTTCTCCTGTATGTGAGACATCTATTAACCTAAGCCCTAAAACTCTCTTTTGTAATTGCCAATCATCATCAACAAAATGAACAACTACGCTAAGATAATCCTCTCTAGCTCTACTACTCCATATATCTGAAGTAACACTAACAGAGAAAGTACATGTACTAAACAGTTCCTTAAGTGCAGTTGCTTCCTTGTGATAAACATTCTCTAAATCTCTAGTTGATGTTTGCCTACTCACAGCTTTAAACCTAGGGTTATGAGATTGCTGAATGTAATGTTCAAAAGCAGGGGACTCCCCAAAGTTCAGGGGTAAATCTTGCCTGGCGATTAACCGGACAAGAGATTCCCGAGCAACCATGGGATCGTACTCCCAACTGCGTACCGTACCGTCTGGGTTTACCATAAGTTGCTGCTGCCGGAGTTGTATTCCTTGCTTCTTGGCACACGACTCCGCATGGCGCTTGAGGTGACCTGTACCACCAGAAGAACGAGCAGATAAAATTTGCCTACATATTCTACAACGGGCTTTCGATACCTCCCTTCCGTCGGGGCATGTTTCCTTTATCTCGTCGAAGTTTTGCCACACACCGGAGGTTCTCGATCTCTTCGAGCCGGTGTGTGTCGAAACACTTCCGCTCGCGGTTCCGGAATATCCTTCCGAAGCTGTCGCCGCCTGAACCGGTACCTCCTCAACGACAGCCGTATGAACCGGTACCTCCTCCACAGATGGTGGAGTTGGAGCCGATCCGGAGGCATCGTCAAACCCCGACATGTAGTTGGGGTCGAAATCACCCAAGGTGAACGACGGCGACTGGTATGGAAAGTTCGGATCCATTCTGAAAATTTAAACCGACATAAACAAATTTTCGAATATTTATTGAATTCACAAACACAATACAAATAATACACAAATTTGAATATTACTTACATCTTTCCAACCGCGAGCTCTTCAAACCTCTGCGATCAAACTGTTGAACTACGAAACTAATTTTGATTTTTGACAAAATTTGAGCAAATTTTGTCAAAATCAAAAAAATGCACACTTGAGAACAAAGAGAGCACTTAAAACACTTGAGAGCACAAGATGAGGAGTGTGGGATGAGGAGAAATGGCTGGGGTTCATGCCCTATTTATAGGACGAAATTTGAGATTTTTTGGAATTTTTTCGAAATTTTTATGAATTTTTTAGCCTCCCAACGGTTATTTTCAAATTTGAACGGTCAAATAGCCGTTAGTGCCACGTGGCGCCTTCCCATTCGACCGCCGCCCGCCCTGTCCCTGCTTTCGGCCTGGCCTGGCGCGTGGCCGCGTGCGCTGGCCCGCTTTCGGCCTGTCGGGCTGTCGGCCTGCCGGCCTGTGCATGCGCGCGCGCGCGCCGCGCGGAGCCGCGGGCCGTGCCGGGCCGTGCCGTGCCGCGGGCCGTGCCGTGCCGTGCCGCTACAGTGGCCGTGCCGTGCCGTGCCGGCCCGCGGGCTCGGCCAGCGGCCCAAGCACGGCACGGCTACTCGTGCCGTGCCGGCACGGCCCGTTACTGTAGCAGGCCGTGCCGGGCCGTGCCTGCTACAGGTTCGCCCGTGCCCCGTGCCGCCCATTTGGCCCGGCCCATTTGGCCACCTCTAACCCGAAGTGTGAAAAACGCCGTAGCCTAGACTGACAGGCTCCCCTGATCCCTCCGTCCCCTTCGCCTCGTTCCTATCGCCTAGTGCACACCACCCCACCACCACCGCCCCCCGCCGCTCTCCCGATATCCACTAGTGGCCACCGCGCCACCCACCCTCTACCCCTCGCCACGCCGCGCCGCGCCACCTCCTCCCTATAAACCCCGCGCCCCAGCAGCTTGGGGGGCGGCGGCGGACGCGAATCTCTGAAGCGAGGCGCCGGCCCCCTGTCCCCTTCCGCCAGGATGCTGCGCTGCCACACGCCGCCGCAATGCCGCCTCGGCGCGGGCGTGCTGCTGAGGCAGCGGAGCGAGGTGGCGGTGCGGTGCCGCGCGCAGCAGGTGTCCGGGGTCGAGGCGGCGGCACCGGCGGCGCGGGTGGCGTTGGAGGGTGGGGGTGGGGAGAGGACGAGCCTGGCGGAGCGGCTGCGGCTGGGGAGCCTGCTGGAGGACGGGCTGTCGTACAAGGAGAGCTTCATCGTGCGGTGCTACGAGGTGGGCATCAACAAGACGGCCACCGTCGAGACCATCGCCAACCTCCTCCAGGTGCGCCCCCCCACCTGCCCATGCCGGGATTCCTCCCGTCTCCCAAACATCTTTGGCTGGTCAGATTCGTGCTCCCAGAGGCTCGATTTGAGGCGGAATCTTCCTGGATTGCGAAATGTGCTGCGGCCACGGTTTGTGTGGGGAGTGGAAGCTTCGTCTTCGTTCTTGTTCTTGATAGATTCGGTGGCTTGGATCTGAATTTAGATAGCTCCAATTTCTCGGTAGAATTATAATCCGAGCTCATTTGCTGTGATGTGATAAGATTTACTCCGTAGTATTATTAACTTTACTCAAATCTGTGGGCTATCATTCGCGTAGGTTGAGCTAGAGCTTGGTAAAGTCAGTTGTCCTAGTCTTATTCTAGTCGATGTCTTTTTCTGCTTTTGTTTATATTTTCTTGCAAGTGACACAAATCCTGAGCCGGCAAAATCGCCCATCGAAATTTCATCGGGGCATGCTTGCATTCCTAGGTGGTATCACACTCCTTTCTAATGCTGCTTTTTATTGTCCATGTGTAACTAAAGCTATAATTCCTGAATTATTATGCTTAAAGACCTGATAAGAACTTCCTATGGGCGCTGTGGATCATGTCAGTTTAGGTAGTTCTGTTCTGTGTGCCTGGATGAATGTGCGCGGCTGTTACAAAATCTCTTGAAATTTCATAATTTGAATTCTACTTTGGCATATATCCCCTGGAGCTAGTTCTGGTGGAATATAGTGGATTGAATATAATGTAGTCGCATTCTATGATGTGCTATCTTGATTTAAAAACTAAGATAATATCAAATGGAACACCTTTATTTTTCTGAAAACTTCTGAACTTCTGATCATCGATTTAAATTGATAACCAGTGGTAACAATAAGTGTTTCCACTTCTATTAGCATCTTTCTTAGTTATCAGTGTTGGCTTTATTTATACCAAGAACACTGTCGAGAAGCATCTCCTTTTTTTTTGTACGATGACCTTTTAATAGTAAGATTTCTTGTAAATGCAGGAGGTAGGGTGTAACCATGCACAAAGTGTTGGATTCTCCACTGATGGTTTTGCCACAACTACAACAATGAGAAAACTTGGTCTAATTTGGGTGACCAACCGGATGCACATTGAGATCTACAAGTACCCAGCGTGGTAAATTTTTAGGATTGAATCAAACATTGCTCCCATCCTTGTTCTTTTAGCAAGATTTAGTTATGACTGGTGGTTCTGCTTTGGTCAGGGGTGATGTTGTGGAGATTGAAACTTGGTGCCAAGAAGATGGAAAGATCGGTACTCGGCGTGATTGGATCCTTAAGGATCTGGCTAATGGTGAAGTTATCGGCAGAGCTACCAGGTACTTACTGCTCAAGTATAAGAGTATTCATAATTATATTATTTTGTAATTGGTTGCCTCATGTGCATTCACTCAACCATGTTGTGCATGTTGGGATTCTGAATAGGTATTGAGGGGTTCACTGGTGATGTCTTACCTGTTTTAACTTAATATTTCTCACCTCTTACTTTCCCTCCACCTTATTTCTATTTATTACACCTCCACTTCTCCAAACAAATTCAACCAAGGTAAGTCTGTAAAATAGGGAAAACTCAGGTACTAGATTTTAGCAATCTCAAAAGAGAACGCAATTTTCAAAACGCGTAGAATTTTTTTTATGCTCAATGATCTCGATGCTTGTCTTATGCTTGAATGTATGTTACACTTGCTGGCTGGCAATTATAGCAGCCTTAATTATTCGTTCTTAATGAGTGACAGCGGCGGAGCCAAGAATTTTACCCTATGGGGTCGAATAACATTGGTTTATATTTTAGTGGGGGTCATTTTTTAAAAATCCAATTGATTTACATGTAAAAATATAGACTCATAAGGGTATTTAAGAAAAAGTTGTGGGGTCAGCTGACCCCACTGCCATCTACATGGCTCCGCCACTGATGAGTGAGACCTGCTAATGATAACATAATTGGAAGTTAGTAGTTTGTACCGAACGAACTGTTTTCTTTTGGTGGAAAACAAACAAACCTTTTATTATTTAGTGTTTAAAGTGTAACACAGCCATATTTTCTTGTTTGTCCAGCAAGTGGGTCATGATGAACCAAAATACACGCAGACTTCAAAGAGTGAGTGATGATGTGAGGGATGAGGTTTTTGTACACTGTCCAAAGACTCCAAGGTAAACCGATTCTCTTGTACTCATTTAGCCACAGTTTTCTTGCACATGCGCATTTTTCTTGCTTGATACATCTCTATTTTTATGCTTCAATTGAGTCACAGATTCCCTTCTTCAACTTGGCTCTGTTAAACACACTTGGATACATATTCAGTGGTTTTGAATTACTCAATAATTAGAAGACTGTTTTTTTTTGTATTCATAGTTGCAAATAATTAGTTGGTAGCTTGACTGAAGATTGTACATGTATTTTCTCAAATGACTGTTATAGTATAATAATTATTGTAACAAGCTACCATTGTACAGATTAGCATTCCCCGAGGAAAATAATGGCAGTTTGAAAAAGATTCCAGTTCTTACTGATCCTGCACAGTACTCAAGACTAGGTCTAGTGGTTAGTTCTCGTCTTAGATTGTGGTTATTTTGCCCTGCCCCTAAACTTCCTATGCTGACATACATTAATTTCTGAGTTGCAGCCAAGAAGAGCTGATCTGGACATGAACCAACATGTCAATAATGTCACTTACATTGGTTGGGTACTCGAAGTAAGTTTCCATTGTCTGTTGATTAGTTTTGCTACCAGTTACTGTTCTTGCTATGTGTGACAGGCTGACAGCCCTGTCCTGCCTGTGATCTTACTTTGAGCAGTTATCATCCTTGTTGATTTGTGATAGTTTCTGATCTCTTTCTTTTTCCTTCTAAATGGCAGAGCATACCTCAAGATATTATCGATACACATGAGTTGCAAACAATCACTCTTGACTACAGAAGAGAGTGCCAACATGATGACATAGTAGATTCACTCACTTATATCGAGGAAGCAGAGGAGAAAAGTTCCAATGGATCTGCATTTGCTGCAACGCACCCAGAAGAGCAGCGACAGTTCTTGCACTGCTTAAGATTTGCTGGGGCCGGGGACGAGCTTAACCGTGGGCGCACCGTGTGGAGGAAGCTAGCTAGATGAATTCCCTTGTTTTGATCATACAGTCCTATGTATTCTGATCCTTCCATTTGTTCCATCATTTTGTTCTTGGTGTCTGGCTTAGCCCTTTCAGAGAATCGGTTGTACCCCAAATTTTGTGTTAATTTTTTACCTTTGTAATGTACCGTGTAACAATTACAGTTTGTGACATTCGTCTTACCTGAAGTTGTGCGTTGCTGTATACTTTGTACTAGTAGAAGCCGTGTTTATGAATCTGCAAATAATACTATCGGCAACAGATAGCAATGGCATGCCAAGTTTGGTTCTTCCATATAGAATACCCAGCTGCTTTCACTATTACTATGATATCTCAGTGATAAAAAATGTCTGTTATATTATAATAATAAAACGTGTGCATGATATGTTAGATTTAGAAATATTATGCAGCTTTTACTGTTTATCATGTCATAGGTTTTGCCATTGCATTTTTTCAAGTCTCTATGTACCATTATTCAAATAATAGATTTATAAATTACTCTATTTACAAGTGAACCTTTGCTCCTCATTTGTGGATTATATGACACCGCGGTCAACTTGTTAGCTGTTATTTGTATATCGTGTTTAGTTATGCCTCTAGATCTTTGAGGGATTTCCTTACACTGGACTAATGGTGAGTTGCTTCGAGCTGAACTCATTACTTTGGATGATTCTTCTTTTTTTCAGGTCGGTGTTTTCCGCCTGAAAATAGACTCTGTTCGGCTGTACTTAATTTAACTGTTATGCAGCCAACATGAACAGTGTGTTATGTCTGCAGCTGCGACAGCAGCGGTGTCGCAGCGGCTGCACTGACCAGCCGAACAGGTCCTAAAAGGCAAAGGCAAGATACCTAGCACCACTATAACTTTGTAAATCAAAATAGGAGTAACAGCTTTCATATTTTTTCCTGTTACAACACACGCACACTTTTACTTATAGAATAATAATTTTGGCATAAAAAAAAAGAATAGCAATTTTGTTCCGTTTCATAGCTGTAGCGACTACGTTCACAAAAAATAAATATCTTTCTGAATCAAGTCAAACATTTGTAACTTTTGGCACAAATGTATTTCAAAATATTAAGATTTGGTGAATAAAAATCATACGCACAAACATGTCGCGAACATAAGAGCCCCAGTATCGAAGCATTAGGAGTTGGTGGATACAAATCATATGCACAAAACTGCTGCGAAAACTACGGAAATCTTCGAAACACCCAACGATGTATAGAACAAACACAAATATTGCTCAGGAAACGGACCATCCCAAATTCAGGTTCTCTTTGAGAACACACAAACAGTACCATCACCACAAGGGACAATCAACTAATCCCAAATTCAGGTTCTCTTTAAGAACACACACACAGTACCATCACCACATGGGACCATCAACTAATGCCAAATTCAGGTTCTCTTTAAGAACAGAATTAAAGCCTAAAGAAACACACAAAGTTTTACAGGTTTACAAGACAACATGAAAGCTCTCCTACTACAGGAGCTGGGGATATATACAGTCTCCAATTCTCTTAACCATGGGGTAATGTTGACCTGAGCAACCTCCACGGTGAAAAACTCGCTGATATGTTGCTGTATGGTTCATGAAGCTTTTCTCCTGCAATTTCATCAAGGCCACAAGGAGTTCAGCGTAACATACACCGATGTTGCCTGCCCCTCCTCATCACATGATGAATTCATGACGGTAAAAGCGTTCTGGGTACTTCCTTAGTAGGTACATCAGCTTGAGCCACGGTTTGCATTCTGTTCCAGCTGCTGAAGAGCCAGCCTCTGGTGTCAGGTGCATCTGGACCTGGCGCCGGGGCCATGTTGCACTTAACATGCAACGAGCTGCAAATAATCACGGATTAGTTTGCGCGTTCATGAGTGCAGCGATGCTGCCAAAAAAAAGGCATATGACCATAATAGTGTAACAATGTCTTGTTCAAGTTTCTATTGATGGCAGCTGAAGTATCTAACTAATTGGGAGGATAGTGACAATGATACAATTAGGAAAGCACCACTAACTTGTAATATGCTGAGTAGTCATTTAATTTAGTATACCACTCATGTAAAATGATTTATTTAAATAGCAATTCGCCAATTCCTGAGTGGAAGCTCACAATCCTAGGGTTTCTTACCACCTCTCAAGTTGACAAAGACACAGTATTTCCAAACTAGTGAGTAATGAGAGAAATACTGGATATTTCCTAAAGATCGCAGGCTTATTTCATGACTTCCACAACATGTTAATCTGAGGATAGGGTAGGCATACCAGGTAGGTGAACATTTCACTACTAAATTGGACATTGCATGCTAAAGAGAGTTTAGAAAAAGGTTATTTCTCCATGCATGCAAAAAGCAGAAATTGACATTGATTACCGGAAACAGCAAGGTTTTACTTTAGGGTATTTTTAGACCTGTGAGTTTATGCACAACTTCTGGCACAAGTGATGTGACCAGGGGTATCATGGTCACATCAACAAGGCTATCGAAGGATCATTGAACTTCTAAGAACATAAGGGCACATGAATGCAGTTACCCCAAATATTTCTGTTCAATGTGGAACTAAGGACAGTGCAACTGATGAATATACTTGGTCCTTCAGTGCAAAGCATAGCCTGATGACATATGGAAATGAAAGTAAATGCCTTTTCTGTATATGGATGCTAGGGAATTGTTTCTTTTTTTTTTCTTTGAGTAGAAGAATTGTCTATTAGTTAACAGATTATTATTTCTCAAAAATGCTGATGCTTTAGTGCAACATGTATGACTGGAAAATTAAAGTGCTGGATAACCCAACCCACATTCATGCTCAAAACATATCTGGAGTTGGTTACACTAACTTTCTGAAATAAAGACACTGGACAGAAATGAGTACTCTTCCACAACAAACCTCTGAATGGAGTTTTTCAATAGGAATCATCTTTTTAAGACCACATAAGTCAGATATCACGATTCCAATAGATACAAGAACATATTCCTCTTCCTTTAGAAGGACCTCCTGCTGGTTGTCTTTATTATTGTCTGCTGGTCTTATTGCTAAATTATTGACTGCACAAAGAAAAATAAGCTAGTTAGGCATATCTACAAATAAAATAAGAAATGTAGTAAAAACTGATTTCTTGCATATCTGAAGAGCATAATGCTAACAAAAAATAATACAAGGGAACTGGCATTGCATGTACCATTTAGTCTAGAATTATGTTTCAGTGTATCCACAATTTGCAGAAAAAAAAACAAAAACTTATAGTATCCCATATTTGTTCTGTTAATATTTTTTTAACACTCTGCACCACTCTGTATTGAAAAAACAAGCAGTTAAAAATTTAATTATTCCAAGAGATCAGGATCAACTAATTTTTTTTATAACAAGGGATATCGTAAGACAGGTTCACATAATCACATGATATGACAATTGGAGAATCAGAAAGATAGCATTGAGAAGGCAGTAATATTCTTGGGCAGTTCTGTGCATGGACCTCTATTTGTCCATCTCTAACCATTAGTTTCTGTAATCATGAGAGCTAATTGTTTATCCTCTACTACAGTGGCCAATGATGCAATGTAAAAAATCAATCTAGGCCAAAGAAGTGATAGTATTATTAAGAAGTAATATGATGCCATTTCAACCTGATAAGAACAGGGGAATGTATGCCAATGACTGCCATAATTTTTTTTGGCATACATGCCTAAGGATATGCGAACAAAATTTGCGCCACTTTAGCAAGCAAAGAACAGACTTGCCACATTTTTTTGCATCAATGACACATGGGACCTAGGTGTTAAAAAAAAATCTTGCCACAAGTGTGGCAATAACCAAACAAATGCCTAAATCAGTGAAATTTGTCTAATTGAAGTGTGCCAATGTGTGGCTATAAATAAAACAGGCCTATAAATTTTATTGTCTGTATGAGTTGGTTGCATACGCTTTGCAGCAGAAAAGCAAAATTTGAACTACAGAAAGAATAGAAAATAAGCCAAACAAATCCTCATGCATGCCTGATTATTTGCTTTACAATTCATGTGAACATTTTTTTCTGAGAAGTATGATTCCCAGTTTTACGTTTCCTATTTGAAACTGAGTATCATGTCAGGTAATATTCTAACCACCAGCTTATTCATCTTTCACAAACAATAATATCCTTACATGGGAATTATAAACATACTTCCCACCTGATCCTGTAAGTAACAAAAAATCATTTATGGAATCAAGCATATGTATCAGCATATGTATGCCATGAATGTGTATACTACGTATGCCATGAACGTGTATATTACATATGCCATGAATGTGTATACTACATATGCCATGAATGTATATATTACATATGCATGAATGTGTATACTAGATATACCATGAATGTGTATATTACATATGCCATGAATGTGTATATTACATATTCCATGAAAGATCCTAATTACAAACAGACTGATTATACACATTCAAACCTATGCAGATACACCAAGGTGGCACTAATGTCACCACCAGGTGTCATTCATAAAAGTAAAGACATAAAATAAAATAAGATAGGAAGGAATCAGATCTAGCAGAAGAATGTGTCAAAGACATACCAGGCTGACCACCAAGTGCTACTGTTGGTTCAATTGTGATGTGGTGGCTGCTGCATGTATCCAATTCACCAAAAGGCATCTTGTTGTGATTCATGAATTCCTCTTGTGTTTCAATGCCAGCTATATTTTCATTTTCAGCATTGTTCTGGATATGAGCAGGAGGAAGAGTGACGGTGCCAATTTGACCAGGTTGAGTAGGCTGCCAATATGAGGAGGAGCGGTGGTGCCAATATGAGCAGGCTGAGTAGCAGCACTTGCAGTGAGATTATGATCATCAGCAGTGGTGCCATTGTTAGCAGGCTGAAAAGCAGCAGAGGCACTAGGGCCACGCTGATTAGAAGAGGTGCCAAAGATAGATCGAATTGGCAGGAGAACGTAAAATTTCTTCTGTCCAATCTGAAGGAGGTCTTGGGAGTCCAGTTTAATAGGACTACCATCTGGAAGGTGAAGGACACCTTCAACAGTGCATCCAGTTTTACCAAGGACTTGAAGGGAAAAACTACTTGCGTTCAAAATCATAGAAAATGCGTGCATGATGGCGTGAAATAGTAAGATCTCCACCAGAGATGTCAAGATCTACTTTTTCTTTCTTGCTATCACGTCCCAAGACGATTGAATAAGTTTGCACGAAGTACTCGAAATCTTCACCTTGAAGCTTTGCAAATCCTACCTCATGATTGAGACCAGAAGATGTCACAGTAGAAATTGAGGGAGCCATCTTTAATATTCCTGGTAGTAGCAGAACACTGAGTGCTACTGTCTTTCAGTTTCTTCTATGAAGTAAGCAAGGTAGATGTATTAAAATCCTTACAATACCAAGCCAGACGTTATGAAAATGAAACAGTTCATAGTATACTAGACAAATGGGTACTAAATCAGTTCTTTTATTGTATTACTAGCTAAATGCCAGTGCTTTGCTACGGATAAAAGAAAAAAATATCATAACATTTTCTTAAATAAATAAAAGCATATTTTCCATGAAATATGTTATCCACATTTTCCTATAGAGAAGACTCACCTTAATTTAATTTTATATGTGTCTATCCATCTAGATTAGTTGTTATGTAATATTGAGAAGTTTAAGGGATAATATATAAAAATTGCAATGGTGCTACTAATGCAGATGTATGGCTACAATTTTACCAGTGCTCCTAGTTTTTTTTTTCTTTAGCAAAAGGACAGGGGCTTTGCCTTAATATATTAGAGAAGAAAGAGAGCAAAGTTTAAGTGCAGTTACAAGGCGCATTACATGCAGAGGTTTGGTAGACTCAGAATGTGACGGTGTACATTGACACTAAAAATGAGAAATGATCAAAGTGTACGAAAACCAGGCACACATTTTAGTGACATGTGCTCATCTCACCAACCTTTCTAGGGTATATACCAAAATGGCCACTTAAAGCAAAGAAAATATTGATGCAATATCCGTCAAAATCACCTCTTAGTATGTGGTTTTAAGTAAACATAGTAGTGTACTATAGAATGGTCTTGACTGGTATGAATAAAGGATAGCTATGATATAGCATGTGGATATTTTCCACAACTAAAAGGACTCAATACCCTATGAGCTTCAAGATGCTCATAGATTAATAAAGTAGCAAAACATTATCACACACAAAACTGACCTTGTTTCAACCAACGAAATCTAGGAACTGCAATGGATTTTTGTTTGTTTACTTCTTCAGCAAAGTATAATGGTAAAGCTCTAAATAGGATGTATTCAGAGAAGGTATCAATAGGCTATAATTATTTCATGAAATCGATCCAAGTACTGCAAAAATTGCTTTCATGTGCAGTCAACTATAAATGATCACCAATTCAGTCCAACTTCACTTTGAACATAATGGGTATAGACCAAGTTTGCCAATATTGAGATTGCAGAAAATATACACTACCAGATAGATCAATGCCATGTCACAGACTAGTGTGTTGAAACATATATTTCATTTAAAAAAAAGTGTGCAGCTATGCTCCCATTCTTAATTATTCCATCTCACTTGTTGAGTTCTTGCTCTTCTGAGCAAAGACCACACCCATTACCAAAACCTCGCAAGACTAATTGGAAGAATCTTCCTCACGCAAGTACTACAGTAGAAGCCACTCTATGTCGAATGATTCAGAATATTTTTTTTCAATACACAGCTAAAGAAACAACAGACATGCAAGAGCTAGAGGAAGAGGAAAGAGATATACTTTGCCTTAATGCACTGAAGAAGAAAGAGAGAAAAGTTTAAGTGCACTTACAAGGCGCATTACATGCAAAGGTTTGGTAGACTCAAATTGTGACGGTGTACATTGACACCAAAAATGAGAAATGATCAAAGTGTGCGAAAACCAGGAACGCATTTTATGACATATGCTCCTCTCACCAACCTTTCTAGGGAATATACCAGAATGGTCACTTAAAGCAAAGACAATAATATTGATGCAATATCCATGGAATTCACCTCTTAGTATGTGGATTTAAGTAGACATAGTAGTGTACTATAGAATAGCCTTGACTGGTACGAATACAGCATGTGGATATTTTCCAGAACTAAAAGGACGCAATACCCCCATGAGCTTCAAGACGGTCATAGATTAATGAAGTAGCAAAACATTATCATGCACAAAACTGACATTGTTTCGACCAAAGAAATCTAGGAACTTCAATGGATTTTTATTTGTTTACTTCTTCAGCAAAGTATCGTGAAGCTCTAAATAGGATGTATTCAGAGAAGCTCTCAATAGGCTATAATTGTTCCATGAAATTGATCCAAGTACTGTAAAAATTGCTTTCATGTGCAGTCAACTACAAATGATCACCAAAACGGCCGAACTTCACTTTGGACATAATGGCGGCATAGATCAAGTTTATCAATATTGAGATTGCAGCAAAATACCCTACGGTCCCTACCAGATAGATCAATGCCCTGTGACAGACTAGTGTGCTGAAGCATATACACTTTCATCATAAAAAAAGAAAGAAAAGGGAAAATGTGTAGCTATGCCCTTGTTCTTAATTCTTCTACCTCACTTGCTGAGTTCTTGCCCTTCTGAGCGAAGATCACACCAATTACCTCTAACACGCAAAACTAATTGGAAGAATCTTCCTCAAGCAAGAACTACAGTAGACACCTACTCTATGCCGAATGATTCGGAATTATTTTCAACACGCAGCTAAAGAAACAACACGATGCAAGAGCTAGAGGAAGGTGAAAGACATATACTTAGCCAAGCTCTCGCGATTCCTCCGGAGAGCACAAGATCACCGGTCGTCGTCGTCGGCGGCGGCGAGAGAGGAGGATATGAGAGGCCTCCCCAAATCTGGCTCGAAACCCTAAGGATGAGCTCCTTTCCCCTCCTCGCTGCTGCATTTAAATCCAAGAAATTTCCGTTACAATTTTGTCACCACCTTCCTGATGATTTACGTGTTCTACTCCGCCCACAGGACACCCCCCCCCCCCCCCCCCCCCCAAAAGAAAAACCACCCCCGGATTGCTGCAACCTTCATCTTCTTCCAATTTAGGAGCGGCGCCCGCAAGCGCGCTCATGGCGCGGAGCGGCGGCGAGGGAACGCCGCCACCACCGCCGCTCCGGCGCCCGCCCCCCAGCTCGCTCATCTCCCTCCTCCATCCGCCCGCCCGCCCGCCCGCGAGTGCTCTTCTCCCGCCGACCACGACCTCGAGCGAGCGCCCATTTGCGGCGAGCTCGCGCGGCGGAGGCGGCGGAAGCGGAGGCGTTCGCGCGTTCGCGGAGAGGATTCTTTTTTCTTTTTTATTTTTTTTCCGAAGGGGAGAAGGCTGCCCGGTGGGGTCATGGAGTCAGTGAGATTTCTCCGTGGCTATCGTCGTCTTCGCAGCCAACGGGGAGCGGCGAGAAGCCTTCGGCAATGGCGAAGCTCGCCGTTGCTCGTGGGATGATCAGGGGCGGATGAATAACAAAATGGGGGAGGATTTTTCACTCGCTTGCTTTACTTTAGTTGGATCTAATTTAGCTTACTACATTTGTCTAAGTTTGAACTGAAAGAAACATATTTGATGAAAATATATAAATTATAGCTAAACAAAATTTCTGAATCGGATTTCTGAGCATCTCCTTCAGATATTTAGCTTCGTTCTTAGGATAATCATCGGGTGGCGTGAGAATGAATTGAGTGCACAAACGCAGCTAAAGGCCGATCTTAAATTATTTTTAGTTGGTAATAAGATATGTACACACAAGCAAAATATCTATATAAGTGTCCTTATCAATTGAAAAACAAATAATGTAAAATAGTCTATGATAAAAAAATCATAAAATCAATTTCAAAATTAAGTTTCAAAAAATTAAAATTAAATATAAACAAAATGATGAGGCTGTAGATAGATTACAAATGGTTACGAATAGGCTTAAAAAAAGATGGATAAATAATTGTTTTTGTTAATTTTGTTTGAGGGAGTTGAAAACTGCCAGCATTTGTTTAAGAATCGCTGGATCATGCATGTAATTTAGAAAGAAGTCAATAAGAAGATAAACTATAGTAGACTAAATGAGGACTATATTTGTCAAAAGTCTTTAGGTTTAGGCTGAGTTCGTTTCTCAACTTTTTTAACTTCATCTTTCTCGTTTTTTGCGCACATATTTTTCAAATTGCTAAATGATGTTATTTTAAATTTTTCATAGGAAAGTGCTTTAAAAAATTATATTAATTTATTTTTTTTAAAAAAACTAATATTTAATTAATCATATACTAATACGTGCTTTGTTTTACGTGTCGGAGGGACCCAACCTCTTTTTCGAACATAGCCTTAATCGATTGGTGGGGGAAAGGTACAAGAAAGGAGAAAATTAAAAATATCAAAAGAAATGAAATTGATATTAATTCTTGTTGCATGGCAAAAGAACAGAGTGGACGCAATAGGAGGGGTTTCAATATGTCAAAATTTTGGTTTCGGAGAGCTGCTTAGTAAAATAATTGATGAGCTAAGATTATGGAGCTTGTGTGGAGAAAAGACCCAGCTAGAATAGCACCTTAAGGGTTTGTTCGGCAGCCTCACTTCCCAACTTCTTTCCCTCGTGTTTCACACGCACGCATTTCAAACTACTAAAATGTGCGCTTTTTGCAAAAAATTTCTATGCGAAAATTGCTTTAAAAAATCATATTAATCCGTTTTTTTTAAAAAATTAGCAAATACTTAATTAATCATGTGTTAATGAGTCGCTCCGTTTTTCGTGCGGAAGGAATAAACACCCAACATAGGCCGCCAAACTCAGCCTAAGTGTAGGCTATAGGCGCGTTTGTGCTGTGGAATTTTTCATTTTCTTCCTCTATTTTCACTATAAACCGATGTACATAAATTGCTATATCTTCTTAGTATAACATCAACTCCCTGTTGGCTTGGTTTTAGAAAAAAGGAGCAGGTTTATCAATTTATTTTCTAAATTAGTTATGTACTTGAAGGGTTAGCTGGTCAAAATTCATACGGGTACGATACCCAATTCGATCAGGTGTCCTGAGTTATTTTATGTTCGATGAAAGAAGAGGGATGGATTAGGTTAACAATTAAAGCATTTCTAAATTAAATTAAATTGTAAGGAATTGCGAGTGAAGTTTTGGTGATGAACGTATTTATAGCATGGCAACATAGATTCTTTATTATTAATTTTGTTCGTTGTTTGTCTCTTTTTTATCTTTATCTTTTTTTATTTATTATCACCAACTGAGTCTTACACATACATTAATCCAACGTCCCAAACTTACTCTGTCAGATCCAACGATCGCTGTAGCGTGCGGGACATGTAGGGGAGCACTCGCGCGATCTCCTCCCCTTCCGGCCTTTCCTTCCACGCCAACGTGATTTCCTCCCCTTTCCCTCCCATATGCTCCGCCCTCTGCCCCTTCACCTCCCCGTCGTCTCGCCTCTCACAGCCCTCCACGCTGCGCTCCCCCACCAGCGCTCCCTGTCGGGCGCCGACGACGGTCCTCCTCGCAGCGAAGATTAGATCCTCCCTCGACCGTACCATCGACGCCGCCATCCGTCCAACACAGCCCCTGTCCATGGCAAGTTCATCACCATTGCTGACGCCGCGCTTCCGCACCAGTCTCCGTCGCTGACATCGTGTTTCCGCGCCGGTCGACTGGATTCGCTGGTCTTCGTCGCCAACATTGCATCTCCTCGATCAACTGTCGACCACCGCGTCGCCAACGGCGAGCCCATCGCGACATCCCCAAGCCAATCTGTTGGCCTCCGTCTCCGACGCTGCGTCGCCCTGCTCAACCGCCGCGCTCTGTGATATGTTGAAACATCATTTTGTTTCGATCATTATTTTGATTTGAGTTTGCCCTGTTTCTCTTTCGTACGGATGTTTTGTATAGATTGTACTGCAAGATGCAGTAGATATATTAAAGGTATGTTGCATCTTTTGTACTGCTGCTAAACCATTTTGATCTTTCTGACACTGCAAGTATACAGGTTGAGAGTCAAATGCTTATCAGTTCTACATACAGCCACCTGATGAACCTATATTTTTTACACGGAGGATCAATAATTTGATCAAAACACCAGTACTCAAGGAATTTCGGGGAATATGAATTTTGAACATGGAATGTTTGGATGCAGGATGCTAGCGGACAAAACTAATCCAGTTCCCAAACTCTGTTTGATCTAACCTGGTGGCTGACATTGACAAGTGAGTGCTTATGTTGTAATTCTTGATATTCCAGAATGGCAGATAATCATTTCCTTTGAATAATTTTCACTGTTATTCGTTCCAACAATAATAATACATTTGTTCTGCGATAGAGAAGCACCTGGCCCTTGCGTACAGCAAGCTCAAGCTAAGGTGATCTTCGTTTTATCTTGATGAATCTTAGAGCAAATAGGTGTCCATGGGCACAATGTTCTAAAATACTTGGAAAGAACAGTTATTACCAGGAGTGAAAGTCTCCTACTACAGCATATAAGACTTAATCAGTTCCCTGGAAGAAACAATGTTTTTGATCTGTTCTTCACACGTCTTCCTGACTAAGTTGTTAAACAACTCAAAGAAATACCTTCTTTACCTAGATGCACACTCTTTTTCTGTTAACTATTAATTGCTATTGTATATGAGTAGTGCACTACAGTTATTTTCTACTCCATCATGCAGATAAACCATGAGCCAGTACAGTGTTTTACCACTTAATTTCCCCACCTCCTTTTCAGAATTTAAGACATCATATTCTTGTTTTTTTTCTATTCCAAACCATGTTTAGGAAATTTTCTCTGTATCCTTTTCCTCAAGGTGTTTTGTCACTTATCTCATTTCAAGATATTTACATAAGGATGTATTGGTAATTCTTAAGTGGAGTCACTAATTCATAGTCTGACATAGGTTTCCATGATGGAACATGATTTTTATGTAGGACTACTGAATGGACGAGTTAGCTATTTATCAATTGAATTTGTTAAAACAGAAACAGGTTAAATTCAGAGTGTTAATAGATACAAGATTTATTGATATATGCTGCTATTTATCAATACGAGGTGTACTAATTTTCAGTGGCTAATTGACGAGGATAAGAACTAGAAGCAGCTGATTTTTTTTGTTGAATACAATATCAGAAATGCTGAGTAGACTTTATCTGATCATAGTGATAAAAAAACCATTGTGTTAGGCCGAAGGTGTGCTAAAGGTTAGGCTTGTATACCTGGCTTCAGTTGCCCACACAAACATTGTAGTATTCTGCTTAACTGTAATTGCCTGAATTCTTGGGTCGCAACTTAGGAAATATGGATGTGCAATTCAAGAAGAAATATATGCATATATTCGTCTTTGCTGAATTTAAAGATTTGCTAACTTTTACTACTACCATGCTACCTTAGCAAACCAATCAAATTCGTCATAATTTTGTTTTGTTCTAATCAAGCAAATGATTTCCTCTAATTGATCTGTGCATACTGAAATTAGGACTTCATGGGCTTGAGTTCCCACACTGCCGTTGGCTTTGAGCCACCATGCTGTTGTAGGTCTCCTGTCACTACCTGGGGTCAGATGGGATTGGAAATGTAAGACAAGCTAGCAGCTTGTGTTCAGATTTGGAATTAAGAGAGTTGGGGATAAATCATAGTGTTCTAAGCTGGCTATTGTACTACTAAGGAGACTAGGAATATGCTTTTCTTACTTCATTCCACCCAGCTCCCAGGATATATATATATATATATATATATATATATATATATATATATATATATATAAAGAGAGAGAGAGAGAGAGAGAGGCCTGGTTTAATTAGTTGATTACAATCCAGTGTTATGAAAGAAAAGTTATGAAATTAAGAACAGGTTAAACACATCCCGACAAAACATTACATCAACAGTACAGCCTGGAGAAAACCCATATCTGACTTGAACCATCAATCTCATCCTTTGCACTGTGAGCCATTGGATTCCCTTTAAGCGAAATCGTCTAATCGCCGCCCACATTGCCGACTTCTTATCTGAACCTGAAAAATTTAGAGATAGCCCCATTTTCTGAACTTTGGTCATGACATCTCCATTGCAAGGACATCACAGCCCATGTTCGTTTTCGCTGCTAGCACCGATGAGTTACTGTTATATGGAATTCCTCATAATGAATCTCCTGCCACAGTTCAACAGGTGCATCAATTTCTCTCATGTTCGATAGTTGCTTGATAAATTGATTCACTGGTTGATTTTGCTCGGTTTATTACATTCTTGACAAATTGATACTTGAATTTTAATATGGACCTAGCATATATATTATTTTTATTCTATGATTAAGTATTCAGAACTCAAGGAATGGTATGAACTAAGCAAAAAAAATGATAGTGGTTCCACATACACATTATATTTCTGTAGAAATATGGGTGGTTCCAAAGTTCAATTTGTTGCCCATTGTGTTTTCTATTTTTTCAGAATGTCAGGATCAGAGTAAAATACTGATATTATGGTTCGTATATTTCGATCAGAGTAAAATACCGATGTTTATACTTCGATCCATTGATTGTTCTACTTCAAAGGGTTGATTTTGATTCTTAATTATTTCTATAGAAATATAACAGATTAATCAGTGGCTTCTTAAACAGCTTCTCTTCGATTATTTCAGTAGAAGTACATCAGATTGAAATCTTTGTGGCTTCTTGAGTAAGCTCGTATGCCATTCATTTATAGGTCTAATAACTCGAATTGTTGACAAAATCTATGAAAAGTATATTGATCTACAGCTTATGACTTTATATACATGAGGCTCAAAACACACGCATAATTCCTATAGAGCAAAGAAAAAGGTCTTATTTGCATGAATATGTTTTTTTTGCATTTTTAAAAAAATCACCGTAGCATTAGCACAGACAACTAGTTATAAGTAGTTTCTGTAAATGTTTAGCTATGAGAATGGGAATTATGTGACAGTTATAACATATTATTATATTATTATAGAGTTTTTTTCCGCTTAATTTTATATGCACGCTACTTGTAATCAATACTGTTATGTTACCTTGGCTTAAATTGAGTTCTTGCTAACTAAACTAACCATACTTATGCTAATCATTAGGGGTAAAAACGGGACGGGTATTTCTCAACCGTCCGTCTGACCCAAGGCTTGCGGGAAGAATATGAGATAAAAAATGAGATATCCGATATTATCCGAGTTCGAATCCGAATCCTTAAAAAATAAATATGTGTTAGGATACGGAAAGAGTTGTATCCACCCGTATGTCCCATATTATAAAACATCTATAAAAGTCTATTATAAATTTACCTATAAAACATGATAAAAGATTGATTAATCACTATTTTATGAGCTCACATGTAATATTGTATAATTTGTTCTTTGATGCATCTCTTTTAGCATTTTAATTGTCTTCTTATATTAAATATTTATGAATTAGAGATGCAAATAAATACCCGTTCCCGAATCCGATTCAAAGAAAATAATATAGGATATGATATGGATTAGTGATATGTTATTCGACATTACCTATACTCGGTTCAAAATTTAAAGGGAAATATGGATTAGGATATGAGAATGCTGTGATCCGACTGTACACACCCGTTTTCACTCCTACTAGTCATGGGTTTAAATTCATCGCCAACTTTAAAAACCTAATTTCACCCTTTGGTTAATACACAAATCGTCATTGTATTGAAAGAACTAGATGCAACCATCCATTTTGCAACGAGATTTATAGTTAAGAATGGTTGAAAAATTGCCAAACTAACATCATCCAATAATATTAGAATTTTGCGAGGTGGACTATGGAGAAAGCGAGATGTGTGAGTTTCTAAGGCTGTGTTCTTCTCCCTCTTTTTTCAACTCATCTCTCTCGTTTATCGTTTATTGCATGCACATTTTTCAAACTACTAAACGGTGCGTTTTTTAAAAAGTTTTCTATAGAAAAGTTACTTAAAAAAATTATATTAATTCATTTTTTAAGTTTTTTAGGCTAATACTTAATTAATCATATACTAATGAGCTGTTTCGTTTTTTATACTGGAGAGGAACTTTCCCAACCCAAAGCAACTGACGCAGCTTAAGTGCCCAACCTCCAGCTTGGGATTTTTTAGTTCCAATAAAGATGGGAAGATCTAACACTGGCTAAAATAAATTGATGGCATGACTCAACCAACATACATGCTTTTATATCAATTATTTCTGTCGATGGGTACTTAAGCGAAGGATATAAATAGCCCAACTTAGCCGGATAAATTGTAGCAAAATGGCCATTAAGATCCTCTTAGGCGTAACTACGTATGTAAAATTTTTTGGAACTAGATATTTTCAGTTCTACAAATCCATATATCTAAATTTACGATTACTTTGACAACATTTGAGTAAATTGTTTTGTTCTCATTTTGATAAAATTTAAAATTTTAAACCAATATAATTTAATATACAAATTGAAATCTTTCGTGGACCTGAAATCTACAGTTATGCCATAATGGCCACTTTTAACGTGTAACCTTGTGTTGGCGCAGAATTTCGACCCGTCCAGCAACCAAACGGGTTCCGCGTTACCACGGCGGCCTGGGAGATCTGCTTAGCTCCAGTGCAGGTCCAAATGGCTTGCCTAGTCGTAAGTAGAGCGTGCCAGTTGATTTGATCTGCAATCAACAAGAAACAAGCGAACCATGTCAGAAAACAATGGCCGATCGGTCAACAGACCAATGACACATTGTCATAGCCCAGCCGATAGGGCAAAGCTGTATCGGCTCACTTAGAAAATATATAAGACATGAATCTAATCTTATCGGCCTTCATTGACATGTAGGCTTCAACTAATAATATCGGCCGATAAGATAATGAAGATAACTATACCAGCTAATACTCTAGTGCAACCTTATACGAGACAATCGGCCAGTATAAACACATCAACCACAAAGAGATCTTAAGATTACTTCATGATCAACACATTTATATTTATCGATCCGCACGTATAAGCGGCAAACATATGCAAGAAACATAAAGCAATCACATATGTTAGGTAAGACCGGCTAAAACCCCGGTACTATCCTTAATTACAACCGAAAACAGGCTTTGTGTTAGATCTCAAAACAGGACTAAGGTCGATAGCAACTCAAAGTGTGAATTGAGACTTAACACAAAGAAAATCAAGCCGTCGATTGCTTTTGGGGATGACAGATGCATTGTGTCGGTGACATGGGACCGGGGGTGTCATGACTAGAGGCTTGGGTAGCCGCGGTCCTCCACGTGTCCCGACCCCCTCGGGGGGGGGTCGGGCCCGGGGGTGACGTGGCCGTCCCTTCCTCTGTCTCCCCGAGGGGTCGGGCCGCTCCCGTTTCGGCCCCGAGGGCTGGGGCGCCCCGACCCCCCAGTGATCTTGGCGCCACGTGTGCGGGTTAGGTGAGCACAACAGGGCTCACCTAACCGCATTTATAGCGGATCAGGCGAGCGCACCGCGTCGCATTTAATGCGGCGCAGCGCGCGCTTATCCGGTCCGTGACCGGTCGCGGTGTGTGACCGGTCACAGACCGGTCAGATCGCGGGTTAGGTGGCGACAGGCGGCCGATGGCACGCCTCGCCCCGTCCCGTCGGAATGATGAGAGCCTCCTGGCTCTCGTCCCTAGCCGGAGCCGACGTGCTGACTCCTGGAGTTGGTATGTCAGCCCCGGTCAGATCCAATCCAGATTTCAGCGCAGGCGTAGCAAGAAAGTCGCCGGCCATTGAATGAAGGTTGAAACGGGTGTCCACCGGGAGAGCTGGCGAGCGGGGCAGAAGGCATGCACCAAGCTTGTCAGAGGTCACTTCCGGCTGTAGACTAGCGCTGATTGTAAAAAGAATGTTTCTTTTCTTAGGCAACTTGAGGCCCATGTGGTGACCCCTGATCAGATAAAAGGAGGCCCAGGCCTAGGAAAAGGGGAGGACTCCAGCAAATGCGTTGGAGATAGAATTCCCTTTGTATTGTTGGAGACCCTCAGATCCACCAGAACACAGGAGTAGGGTGTTACGCTTCTCAGCGGCCCGAACCTGTCTACGTCACCCGCGTCTTGTGTGTTTTCACTCTCGCTGACGTCCTCTAGATCGAGGGCGAAGAAACTCACTTAGCACCCCCGGCCGAACCGGCAAAGGGGGGCCCGCGCGGTCTCCCGGTGAGGAGTTTCACGCTCCGTCACATTGAATAATCTAGCCAAGCATGAGAATTAAACCATTGTCGGCAATAAACCCTAAAACGAGTAAACTGCTGGCAAGGCTTAATCGAAACACCTGTCAAAACTATCCAAGGCATGATAATCGACGATCACATCATCGAGGCTTAACGTGCCTAAAGCGACACGCTAGCCCCGACGATGCAGATCGTCGGGGACGAGTTCTTACCTCTGCTCGGAGGAAGCAAGAACTCGCTGAAGAAGACCTCTTGCGAGGGTTGGCGATGCGCCGAAAGTAGATTGAACTGGTTTTTTTATGTGATTGATTCGAGAGTTCTTACATGTACAAACTATCGGGATATTTATACCCGAGGTTACAACAGAACCCTTGTAGGGCACGATCTTATCTACAACTAACAAACAAGTCTTTGCGGCAGACTCTAGCCACAGATTAGATCTAAACTACCTAATTTACAAGATACAATTGCCTAAAACCGAGCTTTATCTCTATTTGGCAACTTCCTTGAAGCTTACTTCGAGCCCAAACCAAGCCCACGTTGACACTGTCAACTCACAACCCGTATCGGCCCATGACCAAACCAAATCCGTATCGGCCGATATGCCCTTTGCAGCAACACTCCCCAAGTCCGATACGGTTACTGGGTCCGATACGAAGCCTGGTCCGACTCCAACTCAATCCTTCCTCTCTGCTTCGGTTTCCTCTTTCCTTTCCAAGTCGATTACCAAAATCCGTCGTTAACACCTTGGTCCATGGATGGATCGGGCTCTTCCCCCACCCACTTTGGCCCCATGCTCAAGTCTAAATTTCATGTAATCTAGCAATTTTCTTCGATTCTCATCAACTACTTCAAATAAACTCATGTTTAAATGTCATTAAATGATTTATGATTTTAACCCAAAAACATTAAGTTCATAACCAATGAATAAGGAAGACAGCATAAGAGATACACATGTAACAATGTCATGCTATCATCGTACTACCTCGTTCCAAAACGAAGCTATTTCTCCATCTAACCCTCCTCTAGACTAACCACAATCATTCTCCATTTAATTTCTTCACATATTATTTTTTTTTCAATCAATCACAATATTTATCAAATCATTTTCATCTACTTTTTTAATATCGTACCAATTTAAAAAAATGTTTATATTTTAGGACGAAGATAGTAGATAGCACCAAACTGAAGAGCCCAAACTGCCCAACCAACCCATTTACTCAACCCAAATTGGTCAGGCCCTGTTACTGAATTGAACAGCCCAAACGGCCCAACCCACCCCAAATTGACCAGGCCCTGTTACTTTTCGTGCTCCCCTTCCTCTCAATGGCAGCGGCTGCCGGATAATAAAATAAAAAAAAGAACTTTTTTTTTCTCCCCCACTCTCCCTGACCTCCCCTCTGCCACCCCGGCCGCCTCACCGCCACGCCGTCCTCCTGCAGGGCGGCGCCGCCGCCGCCAAAGCTGAACCTGCTATACGGCCGACCGGCGCCCAACTCCGCCTCGGCCTCCACTCTTCCGGTAAAGCTCGCCATTCTTTTCTTTCTTTTTCTGTTTGGGTTCTTGTCACTAGTTGTCCGGCTTGGTTTCTGCTTAGTCTTGATCTCCGATTCGGAAGGGGATTTCTGTTGGTGTAGGAATTGTACGTGGTTCGTGCCCGGAGTTTCTGCGCGGTCCTGGGTTTTTCTTGAGCTCTCTTTGGTGATAGATTTGCTCGTGTAGTTCGTGATTGGGTTTGTTCTCTAGGGTTTCTTGCGTACTCACGATGGATTACATTTCAGATTCTTGTGTATAGGTATCAGAAGCGATGGGGAAGAGGGTGAAGGCGAAGGCCAAGAACCCGAGGAAAGTCCAGCAGCAACGGGAGCCGACGGCAGCGGCGCCCTCTGATGCTGGATCTGGGGATGCGGCGGTGGCGGCGGTGGCGCAGGATGCGGGGAATTCGACGGAGGAAGCTGCTGCTGCTGCCGCGTCGGCCAGCGGCAGGGAGCAGTGCGGACACTACGGGGGTGACAGTGCCCACTTGGACAAGGTTCTCTTGGAGATCATGATGTCCAAGCATTTCGCGTCGTGCGAGCATTGCCGGGATGATGCCCCTAGAAAGAAAGGAGGTGGTGGGGGTGGCAAGGAGAAAGGGGGTAAGCAGCAGCAGAAGAAGAAAGTAGGTGGAACGAAAGGTTCTGCGGCCAAGGCAAAGGTGGAGAAGAGTGATATGTGGGTCTGCTTGGACTGCGGTCGGTATTTCTGCGGGGGTGAGGTTGATATGACCAAGCCGTACGGCCATGCCCGAAGGCATGCCAAGCAGGATCGGCATTGGTGGGCTGCACGGTTTGATGATCCGACTGTTGCGTTTTGTTTGTCGTGTGAAAAGGAGGTGTCGATCGAGACGCCTAGAATAGAGACAGTTGCCGCAATGCCAACAGAGGTAGCTGGTGCAGCTGACAGAGATTTAGGTTTGGTTAACTCTCATGGTAGTGTAATCAGAGGGCTGCCAAATCTCGGGAACACATGCTTCTTCAATGCAGTGATGCAGAGCCTCCTCGCGCTTGATAGGTTGCGCAGTAAGATGTTGGCACCAGATGTTCCAACGGGGGCACTTTTGATGTCATTGAAGAAACTCTTCATGGAGACAAGTGCTTCAAATGATGTAGGAGGTGCATTGAGTCCAAAAAATCTCTTCTCAAATATTTGCTCAAAGTACCCACAGTTCAGGGGCTTCCAGATGCAGGACAGCCATGAATTACTCCGCTGTTTTCTTGATGGTCTGCACACGGAGGAAAATGAAGCACGGAAGCTAGCTGATGAGGCTTCGAGTGCAACCGTTCCTACAATTGTCGATTCCATCTTTGGGGGTCAGCTGTCTAGTACAGTGTCCAGCACAGAATGCACACATAGTTCTGTTAAACATGACCAATTCCTTGATCTCTCACTACCAGTTCCATCCAGGAGACCTCCAGCCAAGAGTGTGTCATCACCACCAGCAAAGAGGAACAAACAATCCATAAGAGATAGGAATAAAAATCGGAGATATGGGAAGATTTCGACCCGAGTGACTCCTACAATAGAGGTGGGTAACAAAGAAAAAATTCAAATAGTTGCTGAAGGCAATAGTTCCCAGATTCCTGGTTCAGAGTCAGGACAGGTTGTCAGTGAGAAAGAGCCTGAGCCTTCTGAATGCAGCGAGTCATGTGCTTCTGTGCCTAATCTAGAACAAACAAGTACTTCAAATGTGGAGGATGGCACTTGCTGGTTGGATTACATTGATGATGCAGATGAAGCAAAATCGGAGATTCTTGATTCTGCAGATTCTATTGAAGCAGGACAGATCTGGGAAGACAAGGGTGTTATTTATGGTCCATTTCTTCCGCAGGATGATGCCTTATCGAAAGAGCAGGTCTTGTGTTCTGAACACACTGGTGAAAACCTTATTGATGATGCAACATCTTCACAACCTGTTATCTTGCTTCCTTACAAAGAATTTGGTTCCAATGCCGAGGAAATGGATGGAACCACAGAAAATTCACAGAAACCAGAAGATGCAGTTGCTCCTCCAGCTGTTTCTCCCTTGCCAGAAGATAATGCGCAACCTGCATCTGTTGGCGATGGGGATCAAGATGACTATGTTGGTCTTGGTGATATGTTCAATGAGCCTGAAGTTACTTCTGAAGTCAAGAAAGAAACAGGTACAGTTGAAGATATTGATGTGATGGCCTGGAGTAGCAACAGTGCTGAAGACGAGGTGGATGATAGTAATGCTCCTGTATCAGTTGAGGGCTGCTTGGCTTTGTTTACTGAACCAGAGTTGCTTTCTGAACCATGGCACTGTGAGCACTGCTCTAACTCTGTTGCATGCCCAAACACCAATGATGGCAAAGACGATGAGATGGTGACTAGTGTCGATGAAAGAAAGGATGGTGAGGAGATGATGGCAGGTGGTGATGAAACACAAGATGGTGATAAGTTGATCGCTAATTGCATCGAAAAGGTGGGCATTGATCAGATTATGGCAACTGACGGTTGCTCAGACAATTTAAATACTGATATGAACAGTAAAGAAGGTGCCTGTGCAAATTCTTCTTTGGTTGGTGCTGATAACTCAGTTGATACTAACTTTCCAGAAAATGGGGAAGTTGCTTTACTGAAAACAGGTTCGTCGCTTATTGTTAACAAAACTGAACAGGCAGACAGCAAAGCATATCATCGAGAGTCTAGGGATTTGAACAACTCAGCAGTGGAATATACATCTTCGAGTAAGCAACCTCATGAATCTGCCCAGCATAAGGATGAACATAATGTGGATGTAACCTCTGAAGAAACAACTGCACCAGAGTATTCTCGTGACAATGAATCTGCCTCTTGCAGCACAACCAACAAGAATGAAGCTGAATGTGGTGTTGGTGCTGAAGAAATTGTTACTAGCCTTCCATCTGAGACGCAAAGAATCTTACCAGGTGAAAAAGACAATGAAGATGTTGTCACACGGAATCATGGCAGAAGGAAGCGAATGAAGATGGTTGGCAAGGCACATCAAGGGCAACATAACCAAAATGAACAGAAAGAGAATGGAAAAAAGGTTTTCAGATCTGCAATGAGAAGAATCCTTATCAGCAAGGCGCCACCTGTATTGACAATTAATTTGAACAGATTCAGTCAGGACTCGCATGGTCGGTTCAAAAAATTGAAAGGGCATGTGCGCTTTAAGGAGACACTTGATGTGCGGCCATTCATGGACCCAAGGTATTGACTTTTTTTTTTCAATTGGAAGTACCAATGTTTTTTTATCAACCCGTGAGCTTTCTGATTAGCTGCTACCATCTGGTATTAGTCTACTATTCATACTTTCTAGTTGCTACTAAGAGGCGCTACTGTCTATGCATAGTTTGCTCATTGACATTTAAAATATTTATACTACAAATTACCTCAGCAGTGGTTTTCAACTATGTAGCCAATAGCACTCCTACAAGGAAATTGTTGTAGATACATAGTTAGGATAAATAACGAATGTTAAGCATTGGGTGTAGCTTCCAGGTAATTTTGGTCCCTCACCCCTAGCGATTGGCCAATGTTGTTTGAGAAGATAAAGAACTGCACTATTTGTCATGCTTTTTAAGAAGAAAAGTAGACCGGATTTTTGTTACATTGAGAGTGCATTGCATTATCTGATTCAATTCCACCATGTTTTTAATCAAACAGTAAGCAGATCAATAATCATCGTATAAACAGTAATATACCTGAGAACATTTCATAATCAATGTGAATTTGAAGGGCAGGGTTAATTTAGCAGTGCAACACGATTTAGACTACAAGACAGTAAGCAGATCAATTTGTCTTATGTTCACCTGGAAATGTATTTGTATTTATGGATGCTATTTCTATGATTAATAATACAAATGGATTGCTTCTTTGAACTTTCTAGTTTCTAAATAATCAGTTATATCTATTGAAAGAGAACAACAGCACGAGGATACAAATTGGTTGGCTTTTAGAAGCTGCAGCAAATTGTCATATGCATTACCTTGACATAAGTCTTGTTCACCATTTATATGCTGATTGAAACACTTCTTGACTTGAGCAATGGCTCTGAATTTCCCATCGGCTTCATAATTTCGCGATCATATCTAAACGTTGACCATGTAGTACAATAATACATACAACCTAGTGCATGTCCATTACTGCTCATGATTTTTCAGAAAGGATAACCAATCCAAAAATTTGTAAAAGAACAGTCCTAAACCAGCTAGTGCCTAGTGATATGGACATATGGTAGTGATTAGCAGAAAACAGGATCTGGTTTCCTTTTGCCCTCTCTCTTCTGCAAGTGTCATACAAAATTAGGTAGATGAAGTTCCATCCAATCTTTCAGCTGTTCTTTAATTTCTAAGTTTGGTGTTAGAAGACATCCCAAAGAAAAGGTATTACTGTGAATAGTAGCCTGTACCATCGACACATGATGCCTTCTCAATGGTATATAACAGTAAGTCTTTATCTGTACAAGAGTAGGAAAAAGAAACCATGTTGTCTTCGGGCTTCCAATCTTGAAATTTAACTAAGAGAAGTTGTAGATGCTCATGTAGCAGATCTGATTTGCACGCGAGATGTTGGTATTTTTGGTTTCAATGTTATTAACTTTGATATTGAGGCCTTTATTGTTGCATATTTCAACTGAATGGTCTTAAACTTGTGATTTGTGATTTATGACTACTGCAGCCTTAGAGTTGGTCTGCTCATCACCTATTCTCTGTAATCTGCAGGTCTAAGGAGAATGACAACACAACTTATCGTCTCGTTGGCGTTGTTGAGCACTTGGGAACCATGGCAGCTGGGCATTATGTTGCATATGTGAGAACTGGCAAGATTGGGGGTCGGCAGCAGAGGAGCACCGACTCCAAGTCATGGTTTTATGCAAGTGATGCACAAGTCAGAGAAGCCTCTCTGGAGGAAGTTCTTAACTGCGAGGCTTACATACTGTTTTACGAAAGGGTGGGGAACTAAGAAAATTATGTCTGGCAACCAGCAACATCAATCAGTCAGTAATCAGGACATGTTCAAATGGCAATCAATAGATAAAAAACGACATTTTTGGAAAATCAGAGGCTCAGTTATTAGTCTTCATACTACTAATTACTATCCATCAAGTCCATTTTGTTTCTTTGATCGAGTCCAGTTGGCTTCATTACCATCTGTCTACTCCGTTGAAGAGATTTTTCACAAGTGGACTTGATCAGTTAATCTGTTCATACTGCCTACAGCGTTTTGTCTTTTGAAGCATATTTTGGAGGTGTGCAAAATGTTCAGAATTGGCGAGCAGCTCATACATATCTTGGCAAGGGCTCTGTGGAAAAGCCCATAGAATATTGCTTTACAACCAAACAATGTTCATCTCAGTACTACATATTTTTTTTATTATTATGTCTCCAGTCTCCACCCCTAAATTTTGAGTGATGGGGGTGTATACTGTAACGTGCCTTAGGTCCATTTTAAAGTGGTAATTACATACTTTTACCTCTGTTTCATCAGAATGTAGTGTTCATACTGTTGTTTGCCCTGGAGCTTGTGTTGAAATGCATACTTTTTTTTTTTGCCCTTTCTGATACTGATATCTGATGGTCACACAAGCCAGTACAAAACTAAGATGATAATTGTTCACACATCCAGTTGTAACTTTACTTTTGCACTCAAACCTTTTTCTTTAAGAAACAATTTGGTTACAGTCTGGATCCATCCTAGTGCTAGTGCTGATGCTACGTTGGAACTGGAAACCAACTATGGTGAGCAGACTACTCAACAACGCCGCGTACAGCTTGTTTGCCATGGATCATGGATGGATGGATGCAACTGGACCAAGCAAAGCTCACCGCAGATAGCGTGCGGATTGATGGCGATTCACTACGTACTGGCACAAAACCTGCAGATTTCTGGTCTAGCACATCTCTTATTGCCAGCACAAAACGTAAGATAGTCCCTTCACAAAAATAAAAGGACAAGATCGTAAGATCTAAGTAGTGAAGGTGACATATTTAAGCCAAGCCCTGCTATATCTACAGATATATGATTTCTCCTTAGCTTTAACTGATCGATGCATATAACTTAATATAGCTTTTAAGTTTTTAGGTTGAACTAATCGACACATACAACTCAATATACACAAATAGTATCTGTAACGTTCCGATTTTACCCGAGTATCCGAAGGGACTTCACACAATATGGTCTTGTGCTTCCAGAGAATAGCGCTTTGATGTGTCCGTTTGACAAAAGAAACCAGACGCCCGGCGCCCAATTCCTACATTTCTACCTCCTCCGGTGACCCGCGCCAACAACCAAACCCCAACCATCCATTCATCCATCCGGCCACTGAAAAATCCACCAGAAAAAACGGCCTCGGTAACCTGTCCGCCCGACCGCCGCCGCCGCTACGTCGGACCGCGCCTCCTAGCCGACTAGTCCATCCGTTGTTCGGTCACGGTCACACCCCGCGAAANCCCCCGCCGGTCGCTGCAAAAACGGGGGGAAATCGTCCAAATCGTCCTACTCGCGCGGCCGCAGCTAAACTCGACTCTGACATGTTTGGAAAGATTTTGAGAGGCAGCTCGTTGATAGCAAGCTTTTAAAAATTATAAAAAAAATATAAGTTTCTCAGTTTCTGGTTTTTAATTTATTTTTAAAATTCTACCACTTCAATATTTCAGAATCTAAAAAACACTTTTGCTGCTCCGTCACGGGACACGGTCAGACTCCGTGAAATCAAGCGCCGGACGCTGCAAAAACGGGGCGAAATCGTCGTAACCCAACCGACCGGCCGTGCCGCTCGCCCGCGCGAACCGCGCGGTGGGTCGCCATGTGGTGGCCGCGCGCGCGCTCGCGAGAGCTCGCGCCAAACCGCATCGGCCATCCACGCCCACACTAACGGACACAAAAAAAAAAAACGAGAGCAAAACCGGCGAGAGCGAGAGAGAGAGAGAGAGAGGATAACACAACACAACACGCTGACGCTGCTGATGCGAGTGAGATGAGATGCTTATGTATTTTAGACTCTTCTCTTGAAGCTGTGTCCAAATAGACGTAGGCTTCGGCTTCTGCTTCTGCTTCTCCAGGTGAGGAGATGGAGGCGCGGGCGATGCCGCCGCCGCCGCGGCGAGGTGTCACGCTCGCCGAGCAGATGGCCGCGTCGTCCAACCTCCGCGACCTCCTCAAGCTCCGCGACGACGACAGCGGCGACGACGACGGCGGTGGTCGCCGCCAGCCGGCTACCACCGCGGTGGTGGCTGGGAGGCGCCGCACGCTGCTCGACGTCATCCGCGGCGTCGACGACGACCACGACGGCCACCCGTCCTCCGGCGTCGTCGAGGGACACCGCCCCGCGACGTCGACGAGGACGGCTGCTGCTCCGCGGCGCGCCGCGGCGGCGGGGGGAGCGCGGGGCGGGAGGGTGTCGCTGATGGCGCTGCTGGAGCAGGCGGAGCGGCAGTGGGCGACGGCGGCCGGGGACGCCAATCGGAGGCGCGTCGTGGTGGACCACGCGGCGGCGGCGGCGGCGTCGGAGGAGGGCACGAACAAGGGCTTCACCGGAGTCGCCGGCGGCGTGGGAGGGCGGTGCTGCGTTTGCATGGCGCGCGGCAAGGGCGCGGCGTTCATCCCCTGCGGCCACACCTTCTGCCGCACCTGCGCCCGCGAGCTCCGCGCCGGCCGCGGCCGCTGCCCGCTCTGCAACGCCGCCATCCACGACGTCCTCAACCTCTTCTGACGTCACCATCGCCGCCGCTGCCGCCGGCGACGCCGCCACCATTAATTCCGTCGACCCAATAGACCATTGTTTTATAATGTACTTGTAGATAAAAAAAAATCTACTACTTCTTGGCTTCTTGCAACTGCAAACCATATCAAAGAATTCTCAAAGCATCATCAGTTCATCAATCACTCACCCGTGCTACACAATCAATCGCGCGATTCTTGGATCGATCGAATAATCCTCTGTTCCTCCATGGCAGCAACGATCCACAGATCCCGGCACAAATGCTTTGATGCTGATTAGTGATTACGTTTGCAGCGACACGTAATCTCACTACGCTACAGTACATCGCAGTCACCGTTGAACTCCACCCCGTTTGCTCGGTTTCAGATCAACGCATTAGTTAAAAAAAATCATCTTTTTTTCAGTGGCGATGTGATCATGTGATGTCATGGCCAGAGAAGAGAATATTAGATAGGGATGAGTTGAACCGTGAGCCCATCTGACCAACGGTACTCCAAACCTGACACCTTCGTTCTGATGATGTTGACTTCCCTGAAGAAATGATCAAGTTAATTTATTTCAGTCCGGATCACATCAGTTGACTGCCTCTGCATGGTCCGGACCGTCCACTTAAACGGCTAAACCCTGATCTGACAAAAAAAAATTACTAGAAAATATATGATTCTGGAGGAGTACTAGAAAAATGATCGTAAAATCACTCTCTTAAACTGAAAGCGTAGAGGAGTACATACATCATTGCTCATTTCATATGAATATGATATCTTGTATACTTGTGTTGAGGCTATCAAGGCCTGCACTACAGTGCCAACCACTTTAATCACACTCGGATTACCCATCTTTGTTCTAGTTAAGTACTAGTAGGATTGAGCCAATGGGACACTATCACACTAACATATGCAAGCCATGAGCACTGAATTGTACTTTGTACTACTTTGTAACATTGGATATTAGATCTTGTTGGAATGTTGGGTAAGCTAACTTTACCATCATGCAGCAGCATGGATGCAGAGTTGCAGAGAGACCACCCAATCTATCCCTCTCTGCTTGTGACTGCGTGCATGCGTCGCCGTTAGCCCGTCTTTGCGAGCGGCGACACCGGGAATGATGGCGACGCCCTGCATCCGCATGCAATGCAAGCTAGGGACCGGGAAATGGTTGGCTGAATCGCTGAAATAGCAGGAGAGAAGAACTGGACTTTTTTGGAGATTTGCAAGGGTTCAGACAAGCGCATTAGCTGGGGAGGAATTGCCGTTTAGCGAGCAGGAATCATGTAGGGTTCATTCAGTGGCTGATGACTTGTGACAGCCTACAGGAATGGGGTACCCACCACTGTACTGGTACTTCGCCTGTAATGGATCGAGAGAATAATTGTACACTCAGATCTTGTTGCTTACTTTAATTCCTTCTAGAATTACAGTTCTATCGACCATCGTTTTGTCTACAACTAATTTTGTAAACCATAAAACCATAAAAAAACTAATTTATAGATAAAATTTTTATATGTGTTTTTAGCGACTTGAAAATTAATGCCAAAAAATAAACTACGACAAGAAAAATTATCAAAAAATAACTCCAAAATTAAATTTTAACATTTAAATTTTCCACGCGGGCGACAACGGATAAGGTGAGGAGCAAACGATGAAGCTGCAAATTTTACAAAAAGGTTTGGTTTGGAGTGCATCTTGTGACAGATTTTAGCATAAATCAGTCTCTGTAAAACATGGCATGGGTAGCTAGCTCTGATCGCCAATAATTGATCTCCTCATGAGGGGACACAGTGACCTAAGCTTAATTAGGACAGTGATTCAGTGAACACCGTTGGTTGATGCTGTCCTAAGTCGCGGTGGTTGAGCTGCACCGTCCGTCTGCATGGACGCAATCACACTATCACACAGCATCTGGCATTCTCTGCTCCGATGGAGATAGCTTGCGAGGAAGAGGATGAACAGTAGCATCGCACAGTTCTGATCCCATTTTATCCAGTGCCACCTCAGCATGGCTCCCCACATAGGACTATATATAATCTTTGCCTGCCTGTCGATCTCTATATCTTGAATCCTTCTTGTGTTCATCAGACATGCATTGATTGATTGATTGCAAGGGACTCCATCCACTGTTTGGATTGGATCGACCGTTTTTTTTTTGGTTGGCTGGGTGGAATGTTTGTCAGAGGCCGGCCGGATGATTAGTTAGCCAAACGTACGACGAGAAAAAGAAAATTAACAATGCCGCTAGCTCTAGCTCATGGTAGCCATCCTGAATTCTTGATGGCGAACTGTTCATGGACAAATTAATCATTCACTCCCTCCGTTCCATATTATATGATGTTTTATTTTTATCTTTGTGAAATCATTGTCATGATTAATATTTTGTGATGAATAATTGGCTTCGCAAATGATTTATTCGATAAATTGGTTTGAGAATATTTATAGATGTTGATGTAAGTGCGTGTGACTAATATAGGTCAGGTTGTGATATTTGTGCCCAGAAACGGTTGTTTGATTGTGTGCAGGATTCTTGAAGGTCAACTTCGGTCCACGATGGATCGGGACTAAACTCAAGAAGGAGTTGAGGTCCAGACAATCAAGTATGTCGAGTGACGAAGTTGGATACTGAGATGACACATGGTAGTTGGACACTGCGTGGGAGAGATCTTCGCAACGAACTTCACGAGATGTGCGTACAAGCGTCGGTGTTCGCGAAGGAAACTGAAAAGAGAAAAATTGGATGGAGTATATGGCGCTACAGTATGGCGATGTACTGTAGCAGCATATATGTGTGTGGTATATATACAAGTAGGCATGCACAGGGGCGAAGCCAGGATTTTTTGTCACTGGGGTCGGGACAAACCCATAATAATACTAACTTTACGGTTGCAATAATACACTAACATACATTACATTGAAAAATATAAAATAGCACTATAGCGACCGGTAAATAATAGCAAAATAAGTTTACACAACATTAGTTACCTTCTATAGGTTCCCTCTGCGGTTACGGTCCTCCATCTTGTGAAAGCGAGTGATCACATCATCAATTGGAATTGTGGCTAGAAATTCTTGTTCCACGAAGCATACGATACAATCATTCAAGAATCCATCTCCAATTCGATTCCGTAGTATTGTCTTCATAATTTTCATTGCTGAAAAGCATCTCTCAACTGATGCAGTTGCAACTGGAAAAACTAGTACTAGCTTGAGAAGTCGATACACCAAAGGAAAACCCAGATGCTTGTTTGTACCCACCATCAACTTAGCAAGCTCAGAAATAGTGTTCAAGTTGGCAAATCTTTCATCAGCTTTCACATTGTCAATGTAAATATTAAGCTCACGACCAAGATCCTTTAGTTGTGTTGAATCGAAATCATCAGGATATGACTTTGCCAACTCCATTAAACTCTCAAATTTGAAAGCCTCAAAAGAATTCTTGGGATTGAAAGCAGCAATCTGAGTGAGCAATTGAGAGTTTGCCTCATTGAAACGATCATTGAACTCTGCAAGTTGCAAGTCAATAATTGGATTGAAGCAATCATATTTGTAATGCTGATAGTTGGTCCGGTTGGTCTTCTTTCTTGGCCTATGACGATTAATATATTTCTCATCCATATCCAACTTGGGAATGCCATGTTTTTCACAAAATGACTGGACATCCTGCAACAAGGAATCCCAACCATCATCTCTAATTTGCTGAAATTTCTGCTTGGTTAACTTTACCTCCAACATGGCCTCCAAAATATCTTTATCTTTTCGCTGCAAGGACAGTGACAAACAATTTGCATGTCCTAAAATAAGCATCATTAAGTGCAAGTGGAACACAAAGTCAAAATCCTTAAAGTAGTCTAGAAGACCATGAGCCTGCCGTCTCTTTGCATCATTTGGACCTTCCTTTTCGACATATTGGAGAACTTCAATAACTTCTGGAAACAGATTGCTTACGCTGTTAAGTGTTTTATAATGAGAACCCCAACGTGTGTCTCCGGCTCTTTGAAGGGACTGCTCTTGATTCAACCCAGTTCCACTATGTAGCTGTCCACTTCCAATGGCTTTTCTAACTCTCTTGTTGCTTTTCTCGAATCATATCTTTACGTTTGCAAGAAGCTCCAGCCACAGTAAGCAAAAGGGATATCATGTCAAAGAAATCACTAGCATCATCGTTCTTTTTAGCCACTGCTACAATGACTAACTGTAGCTGATGAGCAAAGCAATGTATATAATGGGCTGAGTTGTTTTCTCTCATGATTAAAGCTCTTAATCCATTGAACTCACCTCTCATGTTGCTGGCCCCATCGTAACCTTGTCCTCTAATTTGTTTTATGCTCAAGCCATACTTAGCAAATAAATTATCAATGTTCGATTTCAGACATGAAGCTAATGTCTCTTGCACATGAACAACAACAATAAGTCTCTCCTTTATTTCTCCAAGTTTGTCAACATATCGTAAGACAACTGCCATTTGTTCCTTGCCAGAAACATCAGTTTACTCATCCACTAATAGGCAAAACACATCCCCACCTATTTCTTCAATGATAGATTTCACAATGATCTGTAAAAATATGGCTAACCATTAGTTTCTTTATATAAATGAGAGAACATAAATTGCAAAAAAAATAGTATGCTGAAATTCTCTATTACCTCAGCAAAACAATTTGCAATGTCCCTTTAAATTTCTGGAGAAATCATCTTATTATTTTTGGGAGCGCTTCCAACTGCTTTCTTTACTTTGTCATTTTCCTCAACCAAAAGTTGTACTAACTCTCGAAAGTTTCCCTTATTTGTAGATTCCTTTGTTTCATCATGGCCACGAAAAGCTAAGCTTTGATGCAACAAGTATCGGACAACTTTAATGGCTGTCTTCAATCGAATCAAATGGTTCTCTTTAGTGATATTACTCTGCTTGTTTATGGCTTCACCAATTGACTGGCCGGGCTTCAATAAATTGTCACATCTTTTCACAGTCGTGTTATGAAAACTATCACATTTGCTGCCTACATGATCTCTAAGCCTATCAGATTTGTTATACCCATCCCAACCATCTATTACAAATGCATCATTCCCACCTTGGCCCTTGTTGCAATCTCTGAACAAGTAGCAATATAAACAAAAACACTTATCCATCTTCTCACTGTACTCTAGCTAACCATACTTTTTGAACCATTCATGTTGACACCGGCGTGGAAACCCGGCGATCATTGTTACTGGAAACTTAAACCCTGGTGGTGGCTTACAAGGACCTCTTGTCAAATACTTTCTCCTTACATCATTCTGTAGCTGGTCACCTATGTAATCTGAAATTCTCCTTCTATCGGCTGGATCATATGGAAGCTCATCAAAATTTACCTCCTGCCGTGATATCCGTGAAGAACGATGACTAGTATGATTTGTATTAGATGCGGTGCCGTCTCTTCTTGTTCTTGAAATATCCCCTTCATTATTCTCGTTATTATCATTGGACGGAGGTGATTTCCTTTTCAAGAACCGATCCAATTTGCTTTGATTGCCTATCCAATTAGTCACATACTCACATGATTAATTGATTAAACATTGAAGATTTGAAGTACATAGAATCATAGATATTGATGTGCTCATGTGCAAGCAGCTTGCACTCCTGCAGCCATACATACCTGACATAGAGAATGTCCTATCGATCTCCAAATTTAGACTTCAGAGTTCGGACTTCAGAGAGCTGAGAGCAAGTGAGCAATGTGAATGTCACGGTGCACGGCGGCCAGCGGCCAGCGAGTGTTCCGGGTGCCGGCGTCGGTGCCGCCGAGTCGCGACCTTTCCTGTCGATCGCCGCCGCTCGCTGCCCTAGGTGCGGTTGCGAGATGGGAGCTGTAGCGTCGGAGGCATCGAGGGTCGAGACGATGATGTTTGGACTTCTGGTTTCTGCTGTGTAGACTCGTGGGCAATAGAAAATGGGCCTTTGGGGCTCAGAGTGGGCTTATTAGCCTGAACGAGTGAATGTGCACACCTTGAATGTGCCTGATGACTTGCCGATTTGTTAATGGACTGCTGAACGATGGGCCAAAACTACAGATGCTGGACAGGCTGCCGGGGTCAGACGTATTTTTTACCGGGGTCTTGTACGGTGAAAATTTGGTACCTATAAGGCCTTCGCTGGGAGTCGTCGGTGTCGTCCGACACCAACGCTTGAACGTAGCTTCGCCACTGGGCATGCATGTACGGTGCTGTACATGTAGCTGACTTGTTACTTTGTGTCTTGCACGTGGCTTGCTGGAGTTGGCTCGGTGGATGATTGTCCACGCAGAAGCAAGGCAGCAGCGGTGCAGGCGGTGTATGGCTCGGTGGTTCGGCCCAGCAGCAGCGAGACCGAACAGGCGAAGGCGAAGGATTGGCGCGTGGAGGAGTCCGATGCGGCCGGCTGTGGCTGTGGTGTTTTGTGAGGAGAATATTATTTTGGTAAACTATACTTGATTTAGAAATTGAGAGTTTGAGTTCTAGTGTGACTAGGAGTTCTATTCCTACTTTGAGTAGAAAATTTTATGCATAAATAGATGAGGGGTTGAGACTAGAAATATATTGATTTTTTGAGAGAGAAAAGTTAGGGTTTGCTTCTAGGCTTTAATCTAATTCGAGAGTTGAGAGAGAAGTGTTTTAGATGCACTTTGTAAACACATAGTGATGCAATAAAGTTGATCTACTTTCAAGAGTTCGTCGATACGTGTTTTCTCTGGTTCTCGACGGTCTGACCAGCGGCAACACGGTGGTCTGACCGGTGTAACTTCATCAGGTTAGAAGGTAAACTTTTATTTTCGCTAAAAGTTTTGGTTTTTTCTAACATTCATCCTTCTCTGGTAGGTTTATTTGATCCTGTTCGATCCTACAATCTTAACTTAAACTTCTTTTAACTTTTATCGAATTTATAGAAAGATATACCAACTTCTATAATACCAAACCAGCTTCACTAAAATACAGTCTTGATAATTTATTTACTCAATATTATAAATTAATTATCAATAAACTTAGTTTAAAACACCTTATAATAATAACGGAGAGAGAGAAAGTATTGTTTATCCGTTAAGAGTTTGACTCCAAGATCCATTTGGGTTCGAGGAGATGGAAGTGTTCACGATCCCAACGAAAACCAGACTTCCCGCGTCATCTTGATAACACAAACCATTCAGTTGCAGGAAGTAGGATCAGAAAAAGAAGCCTTTCGCCTTCCCATCAACGAGTATTTCCTCAGTTGAGGACTTGAGGTCCTTGAGCCTTGAGGACGCTAGCTTAGGCTCCATGCCTACTCCATCCACTTGTCCCTGCGATTCCATGTAACATGCCTGTAGCCATCATCTATGCTATGCAACAGTTGCAGATTCTACAAGTTAGCACCTAACATGGATCTCCCCCTTAGATTAGATGATAGCACGTACAGTTTGTTATGTTTCAAGGTCAATGTAAATATTACCACGTAATATCTAGAAATATTCTATAACCTATATAAAAAATGTAATCCATGCCTTTGAGCAACGGTAGTGCTATTGGTGGATTACAACCGTTCGGACTTACCGGCCTGTGATAAAAGGTGAAAATGCCGTGACACCGGTATCGGATGATGTCAACACTTTGCCGTAGTGAGTTTTGTTCGGCCTCTAGAAAATTCCTGGTCCACTCAGGCCTCCTTTGAGATAGCTAAAATTGAAGGATTAATACATTATTATCTATTATTATCTAACTTTTTGATAACTATTTAAAAAATATATGAATTAATTATCTTTTACAAAGTTGAACAATCATTTCAAGAAAAATTTAGGGTACGTTTGGCACAGCTTCAGCTTCAGCTTTTTGGAGCTGAGCCCGGTCAAACAGTTTCAGCTTCACCTAAAATGAGAACGAACTAAGTGAAACGCTCTCACAAAATAAACTAAAGATGTGGAGCTGAGTTTAGGCTGCTCCACAACTTCACTCCAGATCCAACTCCTAAAGCTAAATTTAACTCTATCAAATAGGTCCTTATATAGATCTTTTTTTGACACAAAACGTATAATTTAGGAGATTGGGAAGCATGCAAATCAAAAATTTAAAATCCAGAATCAGAAAAGATCGAGGCCTCCTGCCCTCATAGGTGGCAGAAGAATTAGAAAAAAAAACTAGCAATGGGCCACCGCGCCCACGACCATCCCGGGCCGAATTCCACCACGGCCCATCTCAACATGGCCAACTTCTTCTATATGGGCCGCAAGTAAAACTACCGGGATATGCGAGCGCCACCACCGCCGCCGCCGCTGCACGCTGCGGCGCTCTCGCTCGCACACGGGCCCAAGCCGGCGGCCGCCATGGCGCAGCGGCAGGAGGGGGGAGGGGAGGAGGAGGAGCAGCGGCTGCGGGGGACGCTGCGAAGCCTGCAGCAGGAGGCCGGGGTGCTGGAGCGGCTGGTGTACAAGCACCGCAACCAGCACCGCGGCGCCGCCTACTTCCAGTACCTCCTCAAGGTGAGGCGGGACGTGAGGCTGCTCCTCGCCGCTGGCCTCGGGGACGTCCTCGCCGCCGTATTCCCCGTCCTCGCCTCCCGCAAGCCGGCCAACACCATCCTCGCCGTCAACAGGTCAGCTTCCTGCTACTACAGACTACAGAGAGAGAGGCATGGAATTAGACGAGGCCGCTCTGGGATTCGGAGCTTGTTTGATCTCGCTCCGTAGCTCGCGCATTTGCTCTCTGGCTGATGTTATTTCTTAATTGTGTTCTTTTGTGTAGGCAGAGTAAGAAGAAGCCTGGTGCAAACCATAGTCACCATGAGAGGCTTTTGGGTGTCGCACGCCTGTTATCAGAGGTGGCTGTTATTCTTTTTTACCCCATTGTGACCCAACACTTGTATTTAGAGAAGTTGGAAACACTAATATTAGTTTGGACTTAATAATGTGATGTCAAGTTGTCAACCAACATTTTTTTTTCTGCTACTAACTAGCTAACTATGATATAGATGCAAATTATTTTTTTTCTACTACTATCCAGCTAATTATGATATAAATGCAAATTATTGTGATTGTCTATAACTTATTTAGGTCGGCACTCTTCACCGGCCCAGCGAAAATTATTGTGATTGTCCTTGCATATTTCAAAGTCCTTAAGGAAATTTTAGTTGATATGCAAATCCATTTCTTTCCTCTATGGTATATGACAAGCTTTGTCTGCTACATTCACCATTCTCGACATGCTTCTGGACAACTCTAGCTGACTAGATAATTTTACCCAAAAAGAAACTTATATTTTTCTCTGTTATGTGCAGATGGCTGAACCTGTTATGATGGGAGCAGTGTATCCTTCGCTTTTTTGTTCCATTGTTTCTGTTATTTCTTGTACACAGAGATAGATTAAACTTACACTTGGTTTGTCTTGGGCAAGGCATGCCTCATAGTTCTACTAGTATCTGCTTAGCCTCCCAACTCTTTGCCCATTCTTTTACTTTCATATAGTTCAAGTAGATATATCTATTTTCCATTTTCCCTGTGTTTGGCAATAATTCTGTAGTTCCTTAACCTGCAGTATAGTCAGATCTCATTTTTACTTGCAAGATCATTTTTTGTTGATCTTTGCACAGCAGTGCTTGCTTTGCTTGCAAGAGTGAGGGTTCTGGTCCAACAGGTGAGAGCAGAATTACCTACAGCAATGACTCTGCTGCTATAGTTATAGTTGAAAATATATATTGTGGAAGCATATGTTGGCTAGTAAGCTTCTTTCCCTCTTTTCACTGCAGACACTTTTCCTTCCGACATTGACCCTTTAGTATTGTGTACAGATGCTTCTTGATGTTGTCTCAGTTTACAACAAGGCTGCTGATCTTATTGAAAGGAAACAATCTGTTAAGATTAGTATTGGTGGAGCGCAGGTGAGTTTGCTTCGAGAATAGCATTATTCACAGATACCTGTCAAATGTCAAACATGATGAAACTGTACTTCCTAAATTCATGTTTGGATTGGCAGAAAACTATATTTATTCACCACATAAATCATTCATTCACCTTATTTTTGAAATATTCTGACAGGCTTTCAGAGAGTACTATCCCTCAAGCAATGATGCCCGTACTTTTCTGGAGTGTGTTTGGGTGAAAGATAAATATGTTTTGAATGAAAAGAAAAAAGGTAACTGTGAGAAAACCCAAGCTGAGGATCAAAAGTCATGTTCTTCGGAATCAACAGTCCTGTATGAAACTCTTGGACAAGTTTCTGAAGGTTGGGATGCAATGCCTTCTGTTCTTTACGCTATGTTTATCAATACGTTGGTTTCTCGGTTGCATTCTTGGAATATTTACAAATGGCCATGGCATGTTGTTTCGCATGGTATCATGAGGTATAACTTCTGATGTGTTATATTATGACCACCAGATAATTTAACTGAATGATAGGTGATATGGTGCCGGCTAGTATGTTTTGCAAGTTTGTTGTTTACGTTGGAAATTCAATTGAAGCTATTACTTTATGGAAGAAAATGAAAATGTTTTCAATACCAATAGTTATGTATTTAATAGGTGAGTCAACTTTTATTTATGGTTTGATAGTGTCAAACTTTGAAAGGAAGTTTCTGATAATTCTAATACTTCTGACAATTTTTTGGATATGGAAAATGCTGAAGGATTGAATTCGCCCGTGAAGCTACCAGATGCTACCGTAGCAAACCAACCAGAGACAACCAATTGCCATCGTGATGAAGATTCTCAAAGTAGGAGGCAATTGGTGAATGACAACAATTCTAATTCTCTTTCAGATGGAGTTGCTACTCATGTGCATTCAACTCCATGCCCTGATGTCAAGCCTGAGACAAAGAAGAGAGTTGCATTCATCGCAGTTGGAAATCCGAAAGTCACTGCTAGTTCGATTGGAACACCTTTAACTAAGAGGCAGAGACTAGATGTAATTCCACGTGCCACTGCAGAACCTGAAGATCTGTACGGCAAATTTTCTGAGGATACAGACAAGTCCATATTTTAGATTGTTTTGCACTGCAGCTGACCAGTGATCACTGAAATACTTCTCAGCTTTCTAACATGAAAAGAACAATCAATACAAAAGAGGGCTCCGTGTAGCTCAAGATATGGTAAAATTTCGAAGCAACTTTTACTGTAGCAGCTAGGAGGTTGCTCGGTTTCTCTCGCTAAATCATGAGTAAAGCCTTCATTGTATTCTGGGCTGCAATATTGTTTTGTCATCCATTTTCAGGAGTAAATTTTCCCAAAGATGAATTCTAGTTCGCCCCATCCGATGTTCAATGTAATGTACTAATGCATTCATTCTTTGATTTGACGCTGACTGCATTCCGTTTGTGGAGTGGCCTTAAGAACTCAAAAAATCAGGAGTCTGGAACGAAGTGTATCTTGGAACTTGGGTTCTAAAGCATCAGATTATGCAATTACTGTCGAAAAATCATATGCAGACAAAACATGGTAATAATTCCTCTGAAAAATCCTCCATAAGTGTTAATATTGATCTGAAGTTATACAAGAACATCAGAATTGCATCAGAATCCTCCAGAAGTGCTTCGGTCGAGATCACTAATCCTGACATTTAATCTAATACCGAGTGATATACGTTACAAGATCAGAAGCAGAAAAAACTAACAGTAACAGATTCTCCTGCTGCTATCTCATCAGGGCAAACTAGGGAGAGCAGCTTTGTTGAAGGAGAGGAAGCTGACCCGTCCATTGTCAACATGACAAAATTTCAGAGGAATGCCCTCAAACTTGTTTTCAACGGTTTCCAGTTCTTCCCTTGATGGTGGTTTGTTGCTGCACCAAATTGAAAAGCAATACATCAAAGGTAGGAGCATCAATCGAAGTACATGAAACCAACCCAAAAGTCATAAACCCTACGTCGTTCTCAATTTTATTACATGTAATGTGACTTTTGTGCATTTCTTTACCTACCTTATGACATGTATGGTAGTTTTGTTACTTCTCAGAACTTCTTTAGGGAAAGTTGGTGAACAAAAAGAGAAAGTCAAAAATAGAGGGAGACATGATAAAAATAAAATAAATCATATGATTGGGTATGCAATTTGATGAGAAGGCAACCAACTGAACTGTGGTGCTAAGCTTGAATCGCATTCATATATTTAACATAGATAGCCACTTTGAGTGGATACACCAGGATGAAAAACAGATCTATGACTACATAGTACATGAATAGCACGTCATAGACACATCATGCATGACTAAATACAAAAGCTTCATACCATATATGCTACTAAAATTATATCAAGAAACCACAAAAACTGATCATTTATGAATTGACAATGGACGATCAATTTAGTAATTGAAGTATAGCACAAGTGAAGATAAACCTTGTGATCAAAGTAATCCACACAACACAAACCATGATAAGATGAAACTAAAACACGTTTATAGGTCTGAATGCTTGACATTTAAGTGACCAGAAAAAGCAACAGCACCTTAATAGGCATAGGAGGAAACTAGGGTCTCCTGGGGATGTCTTCTTAAATTTGCTATTTGGTAGATACACTTCAAATGATGGATGCATATCATCTATGCACATTTCCTTGAGCAATTTAGTTATGTCATTACAGGCACCACCGATTCTATTTAAGCTCTGATCAGTGTCAACCGCACTTGTGGAGGAATCAGTGATGCTGAAAGTATGGCTACGCTTAACTGTCCAGGGAACGCCATATCGTCCAATAATATAGCCGAGCAACTTCAAGTGCTTGTAAGCTTGGAAGGCATCCCAGGAGCACCCATACTTTCCTCCAGCAATCTTTCCGTAGATTCCCTCCATTCCAATTGTTTTTCCCTCATCATCAAGGAGAACCAATGCCCCTCTTTCTGCCAAGAACCTGCACGGTTTGGTCAGCTGACAAGCCTCAAATTGAGAACGAAACAAAAATCCAAGGCGTGAGAATCATCTACAATCCAAAATAAATGGATACAAGAATTGCAGCAGTGCTAGTGTAGCATTGTGAACCGAGTGCAAACTGCAGGCAATGTGGCTGAAACAAGTGCAATCAAATGTGAGGAATCCGAGTAGCGCAGGCATTTCGTCGAACAGGTGGCGTACCCAATCTCCTCGACATTGTAGTACAGCTTGCCGTCCCGGTTGACACCGGTGGTCAGCCAGAGCTTGCCCTTGCTGTCCACAACCTCCGCCGCACCGGCCTCCTCCACCCACACCGCGCGCGACGCCACCTTCCTGCTTCCCCGCCACAGAACCCGATGAGCTAACACGAGGCATCAACAAGCAAAGAAAAGAAAAAAAAACAGCACCTGAACTGGACGCTCGACGAAGACGACGACGGGGCAGCGTCCAAGAACGGATTGAGATGGTGCTCCTCGCCATCATCCTCCGCAGCAACTGCAACGGCGATCGCCGGAGCGCGGCCGCTCCTCCGCCGCCGGTGGTCGACGACGCGCGTGGGCGGCGGCGGCGGCATGGCCACTTCGTAATTTTTCCCACCAAATTTTACTCTTACCCCCAACCACTGCCACTAAACCAACGGGCCCACACACCGCGCGGCCCACCTGCCGGCCTCACAACCACATGGGCCACAGCCAGGTGGGGCCCACCTGTAAGAGGTCGAAGCCCACTCCGCTTCGTCGTCCTCCTCGTCTTCCTTTTAAACAGGAGAGGGGGAGTAGAAAGGGAAACGACCTCTCCTCTTCTTCTCCTCACCCGGGTTGAAATTGAAATCGTGGTCAAGATCAAAAAAAAAAAAATCGCGGTCTCCTCCTCTTCATCGAGCCGCGCGGCGGGATCGAGGTGGGGGGATTCGAGCAGGTGCAGAATCTCCACTTCCCCTCCCCTGGATGCAATCCCCCTCTGTTCGTTTCGATTTCGCGTGGGTGGGATTGGCTCGGACTGGGAGGTGTTGCGATTTCGCGTGCGGATCGCCGGGGGGTTCGGTTCGCCGGTGCCGATTCGCGGGGGTGTTAGGTTTGGATTTGATCGAGGAATTTTGGTTTGGGTGGATTCGGTGGATCTCTCTTCTTGGGGAGGTTAGGATTTGGGAGCCCGTGAACTCCGTGTTCTACTTTACTTCTTCAGTTTCTGGATTGTTCTGTGGATTAACCGGGGTTGATGGCTACTTGTAGGATTGGTGGTAGGGGGTTGGTGGGTTGGTAGTTTTTTTGATGATAAGGCTATTGGATTTGGCAAGTCGAGAGGTTAATTTCCCAATTCTGTTACTGTTCGCGATTTCATTTCCTAGTAAGTGTGTATGTTGTTTCAATATTCCTAACCAGCGAATTTTGTGTTCTGAATTTTAGAAGTATGAATTCCTAATCAAATCAACAGTTAGTTTGAATTGAATCATATAAGTTGTAACCCCTTGAATTTCAGGTTGATTACAGACTTGAGTGCCACTGTACCAGCTCCAAAGTTAGCATGAGTACTGTCAGCGGCACTCGGCGTGCCCCAAGGAGGGAACCACAAGATGGTCCTGGTGATAAAGTTATCGTGAACTTGGACGCAATCTCCTCCCCAGTGGTTGGGAGCCGTCGTGCGGTGCCGACCTCCACTGGTGCGCGCGCCTCTCCCATTGATGTGGAAGCTCTGGATGATGAAGTGCAGACAGTGTCGGCTTCGCAAGTGCCTCCTCCAGTATATCACCATTCATTCTCTTGAATTGGAAGTATTAGTTCAGTCTTATTTATATTCTGTACTATTGTTATGTGATTGGGTTCATAGTGACGTTTAAGTCTTCTACCAGGGGTTTATTGTACTACTACCTATGGTTCTTAAGCGCACTAGATGTTCCTGTAAAGAAAGAACTGATGACTGTCTTGTATTCTGCAGAGAAGGAACCGGAGAACTAGGAGGCAGCCCGTGGCAGTAGTTGATCTGGAAGTAGATGCTAGCCGGGAAGGTAAGTTCATTTATATAAAAATTGTATTAATCTGTCCTAAGTCATAACTTATAGAAAAGGGAGGGAAAATCTTCATCAGTTACCTGCTTTGGCAGATTCTTCATTTCTTATATTGCTGTACGAGTCATACACAACATAGTAAATTGTGGCTTGTAACCTATGTTATGCCCCACAAAAAGACAACTGTTGGTTCTAATTATAGCTTGATGCACACTATTTTCATAGTGGCAACAGACATATAAGCTATAGTGATGTACTGAAGAGGACCTTATGGTTTCCCTTTTTTCTATTGTCCCGTTTAAATTGCTTGTTATAAGGTAAGCCATGTATATTAACATTGAACCATAAACTAATACATGAAAAAACTTTGGAATGCATAAATATGCTATCCAATTTGCCATTTCATTTAAGACTCCTTATGTGCCAACTTATGTATTAAGTGAAGTGTGTTTTCTGATGATAATACACAGGGAACAAACGTCAAAGGGTTGCACCTGTTATACACTGCCTCTCTCCAGAAAGGGGAGAAGGGTCCAGCTTGAAGGTATATAGTTTCATATCTTCAAAGTGTTCAACTTTTCAGCTTTAAGGGTCTTGCTGATTATAGATTACTTGTTTTTGCCCTATTATTTATTTTTCCTCTATGTAAAACAGTAGCTGGTATTGTTGTGCACCCAATGTTAACTCTTTTGTCCTCCCTATGGAGTTGACATTTTGTTAGCCTTTCAGTGGAGTGAGAGTTATTTGTTTTAAGTTAAAATTTGTAGTAGGCATTTTTCCTAGTCCATTAAGTCATATAGAATACTCATGCTTGTAGTATTATATATTTAGGATGATCTGGTAGAGAGCTATTAAGATTGTTCTTAACAGCCACTGGTAGTTAAGATTCTTGCTTGTCACTAACAATTAGGCTGCTGCTAAATTTCAAGCTTCATTTATGTATTGTAGTGTATAAGTATCTAATTACATCCATTTGATACTTGTGCCTATTGCGTTATGCATTGAGCTTAACACTGACTCCATTTCCTGTTTTGAAACAATGCTGTGAAGACTAGCAAAGAGCCTCCCAAGGCAAAGGAACCGGTTTTTAGCTGTCCAGTGTGTTGGAACAAGTTGGAGGAGCCCTCCACAACAATTTGCGGCCATATCTTCTGCACGAAATGCATCAAGCAAGCCATCCAGATTCAGAAGAAATGCCCTACTTGCCGAAAGAGCCTGAGGGCGAACAATTTTCACCGTATTTACCTTCCAAACTCTGATAGTTAAGGTGAGTCGTTTACCCATCGATTGCCATCTCTTGTATACCTGACAATCTAGTGAACTTCCGATTTCATCAAATGCAGGCTCATTGGATGTACCAAAGGAACTTCTGGCAGCAGCAGCATCCTCCAATCTAATATATTCAGAGAGGATCAGGAGTTCTCCCATAACGTATACCATTTTGCTGAGGAATAGTGTCACGGCAAAATGACCATCACCTAGACCCACATGTTCATCCAAGGCTACTGTTTGTATGTAGATGCATCACCAGGAGCTCATCAGCTGCAGGTGACAACTCTGGTTTAGGCAACCGGATGGCCTCTCTGGCTCCAAAGGATACACAACAAAAACTAACTATAGTCCCCATTGGTTAGATTTATCTTGTTTGTGTACTGTTGTATGTACCAGGCGTTTGGCCATGTACCGTACCTTCTCTCCATGGTTGTTAATGTAGCCTGAATCAGCTTAAAATCGTGATGATGTTAGCGCATTGCATGCTCACTCTTGCTTGTACTTTGCTGTTGTGTCTTCAAGTGCGCTTTCCGTGGCAGAGTTACAGCCACCAAGTCGGAAAGCACAAGTGCAGCTACATTTGTGTGTAAGAAGTGATGATTTTTTTTTCAGATGGAATGGCTCGTGATGAACGAACTCGGAACAACAGAAGGGTTGAAGGATGCAATCATGCAGGTCGAACGAATTTGACAGGCACTTCAACGAGCAAACGAGCAGAGACGCTGCAAGAATTTTTCAGGATTTCATTTGCTATTAGAAACTAATAGTCAACTACCAAAGCCATGTTTTTTTCACACCACAATCACATACAGATACAGACCATTCCCAACCGTTGGGATCTTCATTGTAAATGATTTGCCTCGCAAGCTGCTGCAACAGGAACATCTGTATTAGTTACTGAATTCTGAATTGAATCGTTCGTTAGGAGCACTTCTGAATTGGCTTCTGAATTGACGGTCAGGCCGATAGATAACTGAACTAGGGCTCAGTCTGCTTTAGGCCTTTGAAGGCAGTTTGTTCATCACAGGGGCTATTTTGTCCTCTGGGAGACCCCTTTGAGGATCAATCTTGTAGGTGTCATAGAAGTCCAAAATTTCCATTGAGATGTTCTTGACCTGAGAGTTGATGAAAATACAAGCAATCATTAATGGTTGAAAACAACAAGAGAATCAAACCATGGGAGCTGGGGCAAGATCAAGTGATCAACAGGCACACTTACAATGTTCATGTCAACGCGGAGCTCTTCAAACCACAGAGTTGTGTCTTTGTCTTTAAGAACGCTAGCAATGTAGATGCAGGCTAATGCTATCATATACGGTGGGTGTATGAGAATAAGATCCATCTTGTAAGTATCATTGACAATTCCCCTGCAAGTAACAGCAGATAAAAAGCATAGAAACAGGTCTAGTTGAACATTAAGGTGTACATTGTGCTCACTAATCGTAATAAAGACAATTCACATCACTTATTTGTATTGCTCACATGGTTCCAGATAAAAGCTATTGGAAGTGCATCTAAGCCCCTAATTATTTTGGTGGTTAATGACAATCCGATTAGCGAGGACTAATGCTTGCAATTGAGTGCATATCCTTATGAATGGAGTTTTGATGAAAAGCGGCAAAGAACCTATTGGTAAATTGTAAATTTTCATTTACTTGTGTCGATAGGTATTGACGCGAAATTCATCGTGACACACGAAGGCCTAGGAGATTTGCTTAGCTCCAGTGCAGGTCCTATTGATCGGGTTCAGGGCATGCCAATTAGTTTGATCCTACAACTAACAAGATAGATAGATAGATGATTAAGGAGCCGATCGGCTTAAGTCGATGGGATGTAGCGATGTCAGCCGATGTCGATAGGGTTTTGATCAATCGGCTATAAATCTAATGTAGATTCAAATAATCATATGAACAATAAGATTTGTGTTATCATCGACTAGAACTAAACTATGCATAATCATCAATAAACCGTTCTTTATCAAAAGTAGTATTGATAGATCAGACCAAACCGAGACAGTATAAAATTGAAGATGACAAAGATAGATTTAACTAAAGATTATACAAGTTTAAAATAAGCTGATGTAACTTAGAAGATACAACAAGATAATATAATATGAACCAATCGATCAAAACCGATATAACGTGATAGATGTAAATTTGATGGTTCAAACATACATCGATTGGAGATCCGATGTAAGTAAATTAAAGTGTATATCGGCTAACCGATACATCTGATAGCTAAAGCCCAAAATAATGATAACATCGGCCAACACTCTGATGAACATTGCATTAAAACCTATCGGCTCAGCAAGACTTAGATTATTTATCAGCAGCAATCTAGAAGATCGGACCTAACCGAGACAGTACAAGATTGCGTTTGATAAAATAAACTAGATAAGCCGATAGATCTATATTAACGCGATGGATATAACAAATCTATCTAGAACAACAGTACAATAAGAGAAATATCAACTTAGCCAGAATATCAGACCTAACCGAGAAAGTCCTAACTTAGCCGATACAACTCTAAACAACAATGTAGTTAAAGATAGAATCAATATATCATATAGGTAACGCTTGCGTCAACCTAGATAGAATATCGGATTTAATCGAGAAAGTTCTAGCCACGCCGATACAAGCGAAGGTGACGGAACTTACTTCTCGCCAGAGATCAAACTTAACCGATGCAGCCCAACTCGAAACTAAGAACTCACCGCATTAAAGGGTGGCGATGCGCCGAAAGTAATTGTATTGATCTGTGGAAATAGATTACAAAGACCCCAGTGTACATATTTATACCCTTGGGTTAATACTAGCCCTAATCGGACATGATACAAGTTTTCTAAAGATTAAAAAAAAGATATCAGTCCTAATTGGACACTAGACAAACTTTCTAAAGATAAAAAGAAATTACTAAATCTTGCCTAATTAATAGATAGAATTAAATTGCCATGCCATGGTATTCACAATTCCTTCTTGAATTCGGTCTCTTCTAGATAAGCTTCCATCGGCTGATTGACTTCTTTTCTTAACCAAATCCACTAAAGAATCGTACCAAATTTTGGTGTTAACAATAGGAAAGCTGTACTATTAAGGGGGATGATGCATTGATGTCTAGGAATGAGTTAGGTGCTCAAAAAAAAAAAATTTCGAAGTGGTTCTCACTCTGTTTTTCTCTTCTTGTGTTTTTCAGATTTGTCCAAAAGTAGTTCTCAGAATTTCCGAAAGTGTCTCTGGGCTAGGATGTGATCCTGGTCATTTTCGGACTTTGTCTGAAAATTACTTTCGGAATTTCCGAAAATGACTTAAGTCGCCAAACTTGGTTCTGGTCATTTTTGGACTTGCCCGAAAATGCTTATCGGAATTTCCGAAAATATCTGCGCAACCGTTTTCAGCACTGGTCATTTTCAGATTTGTCCGAAACTTATTTTCAAAATTTCCGAAAAACCAATTTGCCTCTATTGATTCTCGGACTTATCCGAAATGGCACATTGTGAAATCTTGTACTCATGTTTTTCGGACTTGTCCGAAAAGTATTTTCGGAATTTCCGTAAAAGGGAATCTTTGATCCTAATGAATGTTGGTCCTAGCACAATTTGAGATAGATGCATACATTTCTCTCTCGAGGGTGAATTATCTTGTCTCATGGTAATTCATTCTCTTTTGATCCACGGATCAACTCATTTAACTTGCGGTTATTGTTTTGTGTGATTGTTTGATGGCTAATCACAAGTTCAAATGGGGCCAAATTGTTCGACCAACTAGAAAGATAGATGGATGGTTCTCCCCCTTTGGCATCAAGACACCAAAAAGGGAGAGAATGCGAAATGACTCAAGCGAAGGGAGCTTGCGGAGGATCTTGTGGTGGTTAAGGCGGATATGAAGGGTAGCCAAAACTGAAGTCGTAGTCTTGAGGGAGACCAACGAAGGGATCCACGAACTCCTCTTCATCCTCAGACATAGGAGGTGAGGAGGGCATGTTCATCTGAGCTTGCATTGCCTTCACACGTCGCGCCGTCTTCTTCAGCTTGTTGTGCGCTTTGCGGTTCTTTTTGGCCTCTGAAGAACAAATGCCAAAAAGGCTTCGTAAGATGCGAAACAAAGGAAAGGGCTGTCGGCGAGAGACAGGGGCAGCGTGCTGAGCTAAGGAAGAGGAAGGGACCTCAGGTGTCCCAGTCCTTGTGGAGGTGCCCGCCCCGGTGGAAGGACCAGCCTGTGAGGAGGGACCAGCCTCGGAAAAAGCATTGGGCTTGAGGAGGCGGCAAGCAACAGGAGCAGCGTGCTGAGCTGAGGGAGAGGAAGGGAGCTCAGGTGTCCCAGTCCCTGTGGAGGTGCCCACCTCGATAGAAGGACCAGCCCGTGAGAAAGGGCCAGCCTCGGAAAAAAGCATTAGGCTTGAGGAGGCGAAAATGCAGCTTGTGGTGAGTGACCTCCTTCACAAACTCCAACCGAGTGACTCGCTTAATCATCCTCATGATGTGAGGAGCATACACAAGGCCTTTCCTGTAGTTGAAGGAGGTAATCCTGATCTCCCACACAAAGTTGAACACATGGAAGTGAGGAGGAGGATCAAACTTGAGCAACACATTCCTGGAGTAGTGATTGATGTTGCTCGCATCACCTTCCTTATGCACGAAAGTCGTGCGGAGCATCCGGTTGAGGTAGGAGTTGATTTGCTTGAGGCCCTTGATCTTGCTAGGCACATCACCGGGAAGATAGATGTGCGAGAGACCCCAGTCACTAACAATGGGAGCATTATGCATATAGTCCAAACATTGCAACATGCCAAGTCAAAGCCCCACTCCTCAGCAAGCCTCTCATAGGAGATGGAGTACCACGTGCCTTGCGTCATCCAATGAATAGCACGGTTGGAGTCAAAGAAGACAGTGGCATAGAACTGGGTGATAATCTCTTCGCACCAAGAATGCTGAAGGCCCATGAAGTTCTTGACTCCCATCTCATCACAAGAAGCAATGACCGAGTTCAAGATAGGGTCATTGTAGGCTTCCAACTCAGGCCAATCAATCCACTGCATGGAGACTGTCTGGTGAGTCTTGTGCATGATGACAAACTCATAGTAATCTTGATGGAATTGAGTCCAAAAGCGAGGATCGGAGATCGTGTGGCGAGCGGTGCGGGAATCCTCATCCCGCTCAGGACCCACCACCTCAGGCTTCTGACGCCAGTTCTTGGCCCGGCGCACAACAACGGGGTTTAAGGGCCCAATGGGATCAATGGTCCGGCACCAAAATGAGAAAGTGGTAGAGGAGCTTGTATGTTCCTATTCCCTCCAATTCTATGGTCTACCAAGGATATTCAATATGACAATAATATGTGGAAATACTCTCTTCAAATCTAAAAATAAATGTCAACAAACTATCCATGCGGTAATTTAAAAAGGTTTAGACTTGGACCTCCAAATGCCAGAAAGCATCGAAAACAACTTTTCTGCATAAAAAACCCCAAAACAGCCTTGTTGTGTATATAAGAAAAGAACGGTGTTTGACTGAAATTGTAAAGGCCTACAAGTTTCACTACAATAAATAAAGCAGCATTCAAACACCAATTTAACACAGCAATGCAAATTGTTACGAAGCAGACTATACCATGCAAATTGTGTCAGATCTGTTATGCTAGCATCCTGCAATAACCTGAAACCAAAGCATCTGTTAATACCATTGCAGACTCTGAAAGTGTATTTGAAGATTGAAGTATAGATGGAATGTACAAGGGTTTGCTCCAGTAATCCAGTGAAAGATAATGGTGTTCCATCGCATGATAGGGGAAACAGAATCTTACTGTAAAAGAGGACGATATGGGTGGTAAACAACCAAATAATAGTCAAGTGCTTCCAGGAGCTTCATTTCCATTTCGAGGATATCCTTGATTTCAAACCGGTACTTCTCATCAGAAGCTACATTTTGTAGGGGAAGAGATCATGTTTAGTGCAGTTCTTCCAGATAAATATGTGTCCATTTATGATTATATGGCCCTTACCACACATCTTTTTTATGTAAAAGACAAGAAGTCTTGCTTGCACTGTGCTCTCCTCCACCTTTGATGCCAAATACAAACAGGTTGGTGCTACCAGTCGAGGATCATACTCAGTCATGCTCTTTCTGTAAACATATACAACATCAGAACAGAATTCTAACAGCTTGAATTTCCATTGCAACAAAGAACTAAATGCTCTGGAATGAAATATTAGATGCAATAAATAAAAATATGGACCCTTCTGTCCAAAAATATGAGTGTGATGCTCTATGTTTAGAACTTTCAAGGTGAATTCATAGGGTTCTGATTGGATCAAAGCATTGTGTACCTGTTCCGATTGAAGAAACACATCATCTTACAAGCCCTACATACCATAGTTCTTAGGGCATCTACAGTGTGAATTCGCACAAAACAAGCCACAAAGCAGCCTCGAAGCTTAGCATTCTTAGCATCTCCTAATCAAGAGTTGGGACCCAAAATCAAATTCACTCTCCTCTCCACCTCTCTTGTATATCAGGGAATATAATAATTGCGCACCAAATCAAAAAGTTATATTTTACTTACATGGGAGATGGCCTTATTTTCCCAGTAAGGTGACTGCCTTATAAGCTCAAAAATATGCTTTCTAATTTGCTAATAAGGTTATCGTTTTCCTTTCTCTGCTAGTTATATCAATTGTCAAATTCATACGGAAATTTGAGAGGAACTCTTTCTCCAGCAACTGCATTTCCCATGTATCCTAGAGAATCATACCTTGTGTATACACGCCTGAAATAAGTAACTGCAGTAGCTATCACCCTGAAAATTAAAATCATTTAAGGTCAGTATCTCAAGATAATGCTGGATAAGTCTGGTGGAAAATGGAAAGAAAATCATAAACTGTACAAAAAGCAAATTCAATAGTAGACATAGAGTAAGCATTATGAGTTCCGGTTACCTAGTGAGAAAGTTGAAATGCCCTTATGGTTGACAAATACTATAGTAAAAGGAGAATATGAAATATCACTAGCATGTACATTTTTCTCTTAAAGAAGTTTGCTTTTGATATCAATCATTAAGTACAGGCAAACAGCAGAAATGTTATAGAAAAAATGAAACTTGATGATGGAAATACTAAACACCACCAAAGCATTTATCATCTAATGTAATGAGCCAACAATTTATACACTAAAATGTATAATTTCTACAGACTTGAAAGTAATCCTTCAGAAAAGTAACCGACATATTTGTTGGTGATATGCCCTAGAAGCAATCATAGAGATGATTGTATCACATACTATATTTACATCTTTGTTATATGTTGTTCCTTGAAATAGATAACTTATTATTGATCAATGAATATGTGATTCGTTCATGAGACTATTTATGTTGTATGTTACTATTTCTAAAAGATCCCTGATCAAATATCATATATGGAACAAATATGGTTCAATGATCAGCACATTCATTGATTGATGATCATGTCTCATGGATCATGGTATGGAGATACCAAATTAATAATGTGGACACACGTTGGAGAACATGTTGTTGGATAGACTCAACATGAGACACTGCAAAAGCTATATGTGATGTGCCATCAGTGGTCTCATATTAGTGTTGGTGTAGAATCCTTAGACCTGAGATTATCATGGTTCCCAACATGTGTAGTAGCTTGCTTAGAGGCTGCCAAACACTACTCCATAACTGGGTAGTTATAAAAGTAGTCTTCGAGCATGTTATAAAACATGTAATGCGATATGAATAATCAAGATGGGATTTGCCCCTTCCTTGGAGAGATATCTCTGGGCCCCTCGAAGTTATAGATTATGAAAGTGCACGGCCATGCCAAAAGTTATTGAGGAGTCAATCGCAGGTTAAATAATCTATTACAGGATCGAGTGAATGATTGAGCTATTAAAGGATGACACATATCTAGTCTTGAGCTTAATCGATATCGTGAGGCAAAGAGGTTCATACAAGTATACACTAGAGGTTCAGCCGATATGATCTTTATGTATGCCCCGTGAGTCAATATGTTTTGCTAGGGGCCACTGTTGACACGTGGATCGAAAAAGAGTTTTCGGGTTGCAACCGAGTGTACATGAACCTACAGGGTCGCACACTTAACGAGCCGGAATAAAGGGATTGGATGGAAATCCAATATTTGCTCAGTTCGGATAGAGATCTGAGTAGGACTCCTATGGGCTTCGGAGGCCCAGTTATGGATCCTATATATATCCTTCAGGTGATGAGGCTGGTTGTGATAGAGAAACCCTAGCCGTCACTTCCCCCCAAGCAAAACCCTAGCCGCACACGGGCGCTAGCACGACCGTGCGACGTGTTCCATCCCTGGACGTGTGGATACCGGTAGAGGCACCGCTGGTCTGCGGTGCTGATCGGCGTGAGAGCACGGCGGGGCGTACGCACGAGGAGGAGAAGATCAGGTTGCTGCGATCTACTACTTCCTCTACATCGACGCGCGCTACATCGCCAACATTCCTTCGACTTCTTAGCACCTACTTCCATTGCATAGCGCGTCGAGTGGTAACGATCTATGATCTCGTACTTGCATGGTTCCTGGTTTGCGCAATAGAAAAATTTTGATTTATGCTATCGTAGCCTATGCATATCCCAACAAGATTTGTTACAAGTAGAAGGAAGAAGAATCCTTTCTTGGCAATTGTAAAACAATTGCAATAAACAAGCCACCCTTGATAACGTGTTTAGAAATAGTAAACTACAGCACATAGAAGTGTCCAGGCAAAACCTGTAAACTATGTCTAAACAGAAAACAACAACTTTGGCAATAAAGACGTCATATAACCAAAGGGTGTAGGTCAGTAAATGGAAAGAAGGTCTAACCTTTGTCTAACTTTCACTTGCTGTGCCAATCGCCAGATATCTGAAATCATCAAATGATTTGCCTTAATTTGTAGGACTAACACAAAAGTACAAAACATGAACGTCGAGCAATCTTAAGTGAGACACTACAACTTCTATAAATGGAACAAAATATCATGCCCTCCTGTCCAATTTTGTACCTACGCTAGTTATGCTACACCTTTGTCGATTTATGGAAACAATGCTAGCATAGCTTGCAGTCACCCTGCTATAACTGAATAAGAACACAAACCTGTATGTTTGAGAATTTTCCATACAGAGACGCATAACATTCCCCAAGGGCATAATTACATATCCTATGACAACTTGATTCATTGCAATTACAACATAAATCTGTGCACAATAATGGCTCAAAGTTCCCTTAAACACTGAATGACAGAACAGGGCATGCCGTAAGCCGGAAATACTTTGCATACACCAACTATATACTACAAGCATACTACACAAATCTCTTACTGCCTTGGAACTACAGCCAATTCCTTTGATCAACATAACTCAATCAAAACATACTAGTATGCATGTGACACAAAGTTGTATGTATTGAATTCATCTAGAACGAGTCCCACTAACGCTCGCATACTAGTTCCTAAAATCATTCAATGATCTCAACCCGTTTATGCTACGTTGCAGTATTTCCCCAATTCCAGAAACCAGGTAAATCACACCGAGCCCGGGCTGAGAACAAATTCGCGTCAACGAAAACACCACAGGAAAGCAAAGGGAGGAGAAGCTCACGGAAGGACATGTGGATCTTGACGAGGCGGAACTCCTCCGGCGTGATGCCCCGGTCGCTGTCCGCCTGGGGGACCTTGTCCACATCCTCCTGGTCCAGCAGCTGCTTGCTGCCCTCGCTCGCCACGGGATCACGCACAAACACCCCAAATCAGCAGCAGCTCAGCTCACGGATTCGCAGCCAGAAACCGAATCGAGAGGGGGAAACGGGGGAAGCTGGATGCTTACCAGTGCGACGACGTCCAGAAGTTGGCCGCCATCCTGGGGGCAGAGGCGACTCCGGCGAGCCTCGCCGGCCGAATCGGTGGCGCTCACCGGGAAGAGCTCGGAGTTCGTCGGAGGCGGAGAGGAAGGGGAAGGGACCCACCGGCGTCGGAACCGGATTACGAGGTGGTTTTATCAGGCTCGAGTTTTGGGCCGTTCAGGGTTTGGGCTCTTCGAGGCTTTACTCGGCACGGCCCAAAGATGGGCCGGTTAATTATTTTGCTAGTATTTTTCATCTGCGTAAATTCAAAATTTGTTCTGGTAGCTTTCGACTGTTTTGCTTTGTTGCCCAAATCATTCATGTTAAATTAGATTTTTTTGTTGTGTCAACAAAAATTTAATTCTGAATTGTGAAAAAAAATGTATGGTAGTGATATGTGATGGAATGTTTTGATTTGATGTCTTACAAGATATGGTACCAAGAAACACTTTTAATCACTTAGGTGAAGATCCACCCATTTGTTGCATGGCAATTAAATGGTTATGAAAAAATTTTAAAAAAAATTGACATGTATTAGATTACGATGTTCCCGGAATTATCAAATTTTGGTATAGTAGAGTACTCAGGGGATGTTTGGATTGCTACTTTACAAAGATTTGGTTTTGTTTTATTGGGGAACATAACAAACACTTTGTTTTCAAAATATAACTAAAAACCAAGCATGAATTTCAAAAATGCTAGATCATCAACACCTATTTAAATAATAATGTAACAAAGGGTGGGAGTAGCATGTCATACCTGTTTTGTAACATGGGGATTATTGTGGATAAAATGCTTATTTACCCCCCTAAAATTAAGTTGGCTCATTCCCTTATTTGTCCCTCGTTCTTTGAATAACACATGAGTCCGAGTCCACATGTCAATATTCTCTTATTTGTCACTCGTTCTCTCAATAACACGTGGGTCTTATTCATTTTCTTATCATTTTCAGCCTTCTCAAATTCTGTTAATACCAAAATTTAATAAGGCAACGAACTAAATATATCATTACCAACACAACCCTACCATTTTTGGCTAATTAACTTTCTACTCTGAAAATTTGATAATGTATCAAACCAAATACTACCCACTCCCACCTTACCTTGCCAAAATTTAGCATTACCAAAAGTTTTCCTTTTTTTCAATGAAGGAACACACCCGTGAGTCCAAAGTCCATATGTAAATGAGACATCAGGGGGCAAAACTAGGGATAAAAATGCTACGAAAAAATTGTGACCGTACCAATATCGTTTTCGTAAAAAATAATAAAAATGATATAATTTATGATTATTTTTTACCGTAAAATTTAGTTTTTCTAATTCCTTTTTGTGTTGTATTGAATTTTGCCACTTGAATTCATAGATTTGAAAAATTCCCAACCATACCAATATCATTTCTGAAAAAATAATAAAAAATGATATCGTTTTCGACCATTTTCACTCCTAGGAAAACACAAGGCATTGTCGAGGAAAGTACGGTCCATCTGGGGCTCCCCTTTTCCCATGAATTTGAAAGTCGTTGGCCTTTTTAGATGAATTTGGAAGCCGTCGGGAATACATTTCGCCGATGGCCGAGCCCTAGCAAATAATACTATAGCTAGCTCTGGTAGGCCGCCTTTGGCTGGTATGACAAGTGCCCTCACATGTAGGTCGTTGTGCAGTATCATATATTGCTACATATGAGTACTTGACAGGGAAAAAATATCTCTTTAAGGTGGTCGCTCAGTCGTCTACTCACCATGTAATAACAAACAGTTGCTGCTCCCAAACATTCACATGCCGTCCTCTCCGAAGTCTGAACATGCATATTCAGACAAAAAAAAATCAGTATAACTAACAGTCCAATATACTCCTTCTGTATCAAAAATATAAAAGAATTTATGTGGATGTGACACATCCTAATACTATGAATCTAGACAAGAGTCTGTCCAGATTCATAGGACTGAGATGTGTCACATTCAACTAAAATCTCTTATATTTTGAGACAAAGGGAGTACGAGTACTCATGCAAAGTTGATCGCACGCTTGAGCTCCATCATTTGTTTTTTAGCTTATCAGACGCAGCTAAAATTTAGAATTCCAAAACTTAATTTTAGAGTTAATTTTTATGTTTTTTGTCGTAATTTATTTTTTAGCAATAGCTTTTAAGTCGCTAAGAACAAATACCCATAAATTACTTATTCATTGCTAATAAGTATTATAGTTTATAATTAGCTGTAGACCAAATGACGGAATTCGTATGTTCATCTTCTCATAGGCAGAAGAACAGATGTTGGTTTGCACGTCCTTCTTGGCCCGATTCAATACGATCCAGGCTTGACGTCGACGACGACCTGTCATGGAATGATACCAGAATTAATGGATGGGAATCACTCAGCATGTTGACGTCTCAGCAACCAATCCATGTGAATTATGATCTAACTAGCTACTGAAAATTCCTTTATCCAGTGCTAACCAATCGGCTCTAACGAATGAAACTGTCAGGGAAAAGGTTCGAGTGAATATCCATGAAAACGACCGGGTTTTCTGAAGAACATTCAGGGAGACGACATGCTTGGATGGATATATATGCATGATGGATCGTTAGTTTCTGCATTGGGTCTCATTCATGAGATGGCTGTCTAGCTTATCCTTCAGTTACAGATTCTTGCTAAGTTCTAGTTCCTGCTGTTTGGCTGAAAATTTGCAGAATTCTGTTTATCTATCTCCCATGTCTGAAACTCTGAATTACAGTTCACTAGTATGAGTATGTTTGTTTCAGTCTTTCAGAATCATGCAAAAAAAAAATTTCAGTAATTATTGTCCATGTGTCTAGCACTCTACTCCAGTGATTCCTCAACTTTTGTATCTCTGGCTGGATTGCTGTTCATTGAAAACACTTGTTTTCAGAATGTTCCAAAGTTTCTTTAACCAAATACTGCCATGTGTGCATACCTGTTTCAGAATATTCCAAAGTTTTTTGACTAAATATTGCCAAGTGTGCATACTCATTTCAGAATCTTCCAAAGTTTTTTTTAACTAAAATATTGCCAACTGTGCATCTCTCTGTGGATTAGATTTCACTGAAGATATTTTCATCATGCAGCCAGCCATATGATCCTTGTACTTATGCAGGCCGTAGGGTCCCTTGGCTTCAAAAAAGTCAAGGAATCCAAAAATCAGATAAAATTTAGTGCAGCGATTGGAACAGATGCCACATTGGATCTGATTGGACTTGCCTGGATAGGATTATCAATTTATCATGGCCAAAACATCCATCATGTCATGTGCATACGCCTGTTCGTCCATTGCCAGCTAAATATTCAGAACCTAACACTGAACTTTTCTCACACTGATAAGAAATTCAGAATGCCAAACACGACTAGCTCCTGATCAATCAAGCGACATCACAATCTGCAACTGCAAGCGAGTAGATGCATGTGTACTGTAGTATAATCGCATTCAAGACGAGGAGTACTACATTGCAATGAAGAATCTGTTTCGCCAAGATTGATGAACCTGACATGGCAGCTCTTTGCAATTGCAGCATTGCCTGCCCTTCTCCTGAAAGTGGCATAAGTCTTCCTGTACCTGAAGAACATAAATTCTTGCCACACCGAACAGATCACCAATAAATCATGGTACTTTTGAAGGACATATGTTCGTCAGATCTATGCATATTCAGACACAAACCAAGTTAATCAGGGCAAATACTTGTCGTTGGAATCAGCTAGCAATTAACTCCATGACATGAAGTTTCAGCTATATATATACATATTGGATGCAAGAATTAAACAATACGGTTATACGGAGATCGACAGACATAATTGCATCTAGCTTGACGCCTTAATCTGTATGACCTACACTCGTGTCTCTTGTAGTACTACTACTAAATATCAAGATATCAAGATTATATCAATAGTATCATTTCCATTCTCTGCATTCAATCCAAGAACCTTTCAGGCTTTCAGTGACAACCAAACGGTCCCCCTTTGCAAGCCTGCAACTGCCATGGATTGGAGCATGCTTCGTCATAAAGTGGCATGCTCTCCATCGAAAATGACATGCGTGCTTGATGCTTCGATCGATCTTGATTTGGTGGTCTCATGACAAATTACGAATTGGGGTTGCACAAACATGTCGACATTTTTTTCAGGATTTTGCCGGTACCAACATGATCAATGGACTTATTAAAAGCAGCAGCAGTAGCAGCATGTTCAACTACATGTATCATGTACAAGTACAACTGCAACTCACTTTATCTGGAACATGCGTAACTAAAGTATAGGGACATAGATTACAGACTCGTGTGTATAGCTGAAATAGTGAAATTAAACTGTACTCCACCCTGTTAATCATTTACAGTTTCAGTTTTTTGCTACATAATACTCGTCAAAAATATTTGACGAGATTTGGTTAACATTTTAAAGTTCTGACCATCAATAATTTCTCAAAATTTGCTGCCTAATACTTATAGAAAATATTTAGGACGAGATTCAGTTAAGATTTTAAAATTCTGACCATGAATAATTTCTCAAAATTTGCTGCCTAGTACTCATAGAAAATATTTAGGACGAGATTCAATTAAAATTTTAAAATTTTGACCATGAATAATTTCTCAAATTTGCTACCTAATACTCGTAAAAATTATCCGACGTTTAGGACAAGATTCATTTAAAATTTTAGAATTCCGACCATCAATAATTTCTCAAATGCTTAGCTTTTTTAAGAAATAATAAACATGGATTTATCTCAAAAGTACCATCGTAACCATGATAATGTAAACTTATTAGATTTCATAAACTTATTCTAATAAAAAATTGATATTTTGAATTTAAAAGTGTGACAGAATTTTATCCGATCCTAAATATTAAATATTTATACCGCGCGCGGGACTACCAAATTACCAGTGAAACATAGTACTGGTACAGTTCAACCCAATCAAATAACAGTGGAATATATAACAATCAAATTAAAGAATCATACATCCTCCGTCCCAAAAAAAACTTAAATCCTAGCTATAAACATGTATAAGCACATGTCCAGATTCATAGCTAGGATTTGATTCTTTTTAGAACGGAGGAAGTACATCATATCCAATTATATGGTCGAGGTTAACCGAATGATTAGAGGGGAGAAGGGAGCAGAGACGTTGCTCTCAGTTCGCTCTGTCACTACCCAGTGAGCCACTCTGTCATGCACGTTGCCTCGATTGCTAACTAATGCATGCAAATTATATAATACCTGTGCTTTGCTAAAGATAAAACAAAATATATTATGGTATTATCTAAAATAATTCTTTTATAAATATATTATCCATCTTTTTTCTATGAGAAATATTCATCGTAACATAGTTTTATACGTGTTTATCATTTAGATTTGATTGTATATTAAGAAGTTTAAGGGATAGTTTGTAAAATTTATAATAGAAAGATGGAGTGGTAGATTACTATCAAGTACCGACATATAACTAAGCTAGATTGGCCATGCATGCATCCATGCAATGATCTAAGGCAGCTACTCAGAACATCCATGTGAAATATATATATATATATATATATATATATATATATATATATATATATATATATATATATATATATATATATATATATATAATCAGCTATGGCGTTGCTCTCAGTCTCAGCTAGCCACCGACACATCCAGAAACGCATGCAAACGCCGGCCATGGCTGGCTTAGGTACAGGTACATGCCCTAACATTGTCTGCACGTATATGGATGCGAGAACGACGACCGTACGACAGTACCGGCTTTTGTATCTTACGATGGGAGCTGGGCACTGTGCTGCTGTCTAACGCTGATAATAATAATCAATTAGTCATACCCTTGCTGCTGGACCTGTCTGTCATGTGGAAGATACGACCACCCCATGGTCTGCTACTCATATGCTGACTGATCGATGAGTGATCCAGTTGTAGTTTTTCGTTTCTTTTCAGCTATCTTTATGATAACTTGTTAGATATTGGAACTAATAAGCTGTAGGGACCAATTTGTGGTTCTTTAACTTTTTGAGGTCAATCTTTGTAAACTTATTCTAGTTTNTTTTGCAACCCCCCCCCCCCCCCACCTTTAATTGTAAGGAAAAGTTTTTATTATGATAGTTGAACTCGATGAGATAAGTCCATTTTGTTGTGTATTCTTTTCAGCGTATATATGCATCGATTTATTGCCACCAATTACTTGCTCCACGTCTGTAAAATTATGATTTCTCAAAAAACTTTCATCTATTGCATTGACTAGACAAATTGTTCTTAAACTACTGTTTGTTTGGTTTATAATATATAATATTTAATGTATTTCTATAATTAAATAGATAATTCGTTGTAATAATCGAATGAACAATCTGTTTTGAACGCTATAGAACTTGGAAATTAAACCGTAAACATTTTCCTCGGACTTCCTTTTTTTCTAATTTCGGATGGAGATGGCAGTGTTTTTAGCAAGAAAAATTTTATCATCCTTAAAAAAATATCTCAAGATATCAACATTTTACACTAAAATTTTAGCACCTCAAGATACCTAGTATCTAGAGGTATCATATTTTTACGCTAAAAAATACGATACCTCTTGGTATTTTTTTAAGGATGATAAAATTTCTCTTTTAGCAATGCTTCAGTTATTTTTCAGTTTTCAGTTACCTGCAGATCATAAAGTAGATTATGCCCCATTGTTCATTTGAGCTACTTACCAGATTATTGCTACAGATTATTTGCTCCATATGCTTAAAAAATACAGTTTTCTCAAAATAACTTTATGAACTTTCTTGTTTAGACCACTTAAAGCTATTTTTAAGTTTATTTTCTAAAATATTTATTTATCATAATAATTAAGTAGATAATTCGAAATAATAATTGAATAAATCTGTTTCAAACAGCCTTGCCAGTGATGATGGAGCTAGCTATGGTCATGTTTAGGGGAGTTTTTGGCAACTGAAGTTTTTTCTAGAATTTTCACTTATCCAAATAGTCCATATTCTCAGAATCTATTATTATAAAATAAAAAAATCAAAAGTTAGAAAACCAAGTTTTTTATACTAGTTATATGTCCGAGTATATAATGTGAAAAATCAACCGTGTTATATATTTTTTATACTAGTTACTCTCGCGCATGCTGCCCATGCAGAGAGTCAGTGGATCAATCGATGTATGCGCGCGCCGGCGGCCGCGTCTAGCTACTCCTCACTGTGCGCCATAAATTCCACCACTCCTCGCATCTACTCCTCCACTTCGTTCGGATTGGATCTGAATATCATCGATCTCTGTTCGATACGTTTAATTTGCCCCCAATTTTCACTGGTTGATCTGACCTCTCCATCCATCGATCGAGCCCTACTGCACATGAACGATGAACAATACTTTATTTATTTCAAAATATAAAAAATTTTGATCATACAGTTACGTAGATAAAATCTTTTATATTTTTTTGAGTTGGAAGAAATATATTACATCGTAATCTCTTTATTGGGAGTAGTTCTGCGTGCATGAATGCATGAGCTAGCTCTTCTCGACCGTGTTCTTGAAGCGATGGAGGACGACACTGTGTCTAGGACGTGATCGATATGCGTGAGAGCGTGTAGTGGTAGCGTTCACACGCTAATTAAATCAAAGCAAATCAAGGTCATGTCCTAATTTATGACTAAATGTATGAGACAGTATTGCACCTTGCGGGTATGCATATACTCTTGTAGATTGCTTTCTTTTTAATTTCCTTGACAATGAACGAACGATACCGATCGATCAAATTAAAGGACATTAGAGCTACGCACTTATCATCAGCATAACACATGATCTCAAATCATGGTCAGTTGTTAATCTAACCAAGCTCCTTTAATTTACTCCGATCGAGTCGATGATCGATCGGTCGAGGTGCTAGCTAGCTGTTCATTAAATTCGCAGAGGCCACGTCAATCAGATCACCATTACATTCATCCATTAATCCAGAATTTCAGGTACTATTTCACTGCATGCTGCTGCAGTATTTGCTTCCGTGCTACTTTTCTTCTGAAGAAGCTGTTACTCCTGCTGTTGCTCAGACCCAACTCGATCCATCATCCATATGGGCCAGGATATCTATGATCGAAGTCGCGTGATTTGTCACTGATATATGAGCCCGATAAATTCTAAGGCTTTGTTCGGCAGCGTCGGTTCGGAACGTGCACAGTGCGCAGCGGTTCGGAACGCGCACAGTATCGCACAGTGTTTTTCCTCTCGCGCACGCTTTTCAAACTACTACATGGTGAACTTTTTTGCAAAAAGTTTCTATACAAAAGTTGCTTAAAAAAATCAAATTAATCCATTTTTGAAAAAAAATTTAGCTAATACTTAATTAATCACGCGCTAATGACCGCTCCGTTTTCCGTGTTTACTGTGCGTGTTTCCAAACTCACCTGCCGAACAGGCCCTAAATCTATATATTAGTGACAAAGATATGAGCCCGATAAATTCTAAATCTATATATTAGTGGCAAAGATACGATGACTTTAAAGGCAAAGGATCTCAACACTATCCATAGAGTGTCATATAATTTCTACCTGCAGAGCACTTTTACGATGGTCTTTACTTATGAAGTGATATTATGTTATTAGTATTAGCATCAGTAGAAGTGATCTTAATAGTTAATTTGAAAGTTCTATATATTTTAATAGAAAATAAAATTATTCCACTACCAGTAGAAAGTTATTCCACTATAAATAGAAGTTATTTTATTGGATTAGAAAAAGATGAAAAAACTAGATTTACTCTGATACCGATAAAGACTATTGTTTAGAAGATCAACTCATTAGCTAGAGCAAGATATCCCGAAAAAGTCGTCTAGGCGATCTATGGGCGTTTCCACATCTCGCCATTGCCTGAGTGTGATATCGTTCACGGAGAGAGAGAGGGGGAGAGGGGGTGAACATGACCGTCATGCTGGTTCCTCTCCGAACCTAGGTCCAAGTCTTAGGTTAGTCGACATGCAACACATTGTTGATGGTGGTAACGTCGCTATCGGTGAAAACATTGATTTGGTTGGCACTGGTAAAGGTGATGTTGAGCATGTAGGACCATCAGTGTTGGGCCTGCTCTACAACCGCCACCTTCTCTACCTTCTCAAGGCAAGCAACGCCCCGCAAGCTCGCCACACCTCGAGGCTGACTCGCTGCTATGGATGCAGCTATGCCTGGTGCATCTTGCCGTGGCAGAGGTTGTTACCCACGAGAAGTGGCGGCTCGTCATCCTTAGAGGAAGAGCTGGTCCTCTTAGTGTGGCATGGCCTCGCACGATCCTTTGGCTACGACGACTATGGTGACATCACCATGACGATGACAACAACGACATGGTTGGTGGTGAGCTCGAGTTAGGATGGACTAGTTCTATCCACACGATCTGGAGACTACAGCATCAAGAGTGGTGTCTTTGCCGATGATTGATTAGCATAACCAGTAGCGTCAGGAACGATGGTGGGTGCGGCGTAGTTGGCGGATTGGCTTCAATGGCCATGTGTTAACACCAGAATTTGGTAAGCCCCAAAGTTTCCATCGGATCAAAGTTCATATCGGCTCGAAGCTAGTATCGGCCTAGAGTTCTACATCGACCGATGGGGGTTATCTTGAACCATCCACCAACAGCAGTCGGATTCTTGTTAGATTTGGGAAGATCTTATCCAGAGAAGACCAAGTCCAAGAAGGATGCGGCTTGTATCTATTAATTAGGATAAGTCTGTTAGTTTTCTTTTTATCTTTAGGAAAGGATGTTAGTGTCCGATACGGACTTTATCTTTAGAAAAGTTTGAGTTGTATTCAGTTAGGATCTTTGTTAGCCTATGGGTATAAATATGTAAGCCCAAGGTTCATGTAAAATTATCTCACGATCAATACAACTTCGGCGCATCGCCACCTTTTACTTTTCGTTTCTTCGGCGAGTTCATGCCCTTCCCACGAGGGGTAAGTCTCGTTATGGCTGCCTGCGCTGTCGGGGCTAGGGCTTCTGCGTTCTGATCTTGGCAACGTAAGCATCTATTATCATATATCTTAGTCAATCTGATTCGGTTTCTCGATTTAGCCTTACCGGCAAAGATTCACGTTAGGGTTTGTGCTGGTATCGGCTAAATCGCCTTGCTAGATTAGATTGGCTAAGGTATCCACCACCCCGAAAATCAGTCAAGGGCTTGATTGTCTAGATCTTGCGTTTCTTTTCATACTTAGTGCTGCTAAGTCGTGATTAGAACCGTAATCTCTAGCCTGCTTATTGATTGCCAATAAGGGTTTCATCGGGGTTTCAACCGATGAGTTATCTGGACGTTGCATCGGCCCAAGAGTTTTATATATAGATTGGATTTGGCCGATGACAACAATGTATTTATTGTTTATCTGTTTGTTGAGAGTTTATGCCATCGGACCTATTGCCGATGTGTGCTTTAATTTTCAGATCAATGTTTATTTTATCATATATTTGGATTATACTATATTACATTGCTATATCATCATATTTTCATCAGCTGATCACCTCCATATAGATGTTTGCTCAGTACACAGCCGATGGTTCGAAACCCTAACTGCATCGGCTGGCATCGGCATCGACTGGAACCGCGCCATCGGCTCATCGGCCGATTGACTGTTTTTGCCCTATCGGCTCATCGGTCGATAGGCTGTTTTTGCTATCGGCCGATACGCTATATGTTCTATTGTTTTGCATATCTTGTCAGTGGTAGGATCAAACTGACTGGCACACTCGCGCTTCATCAATTTTAGGACCTGCACTGGAACTAAGCAGATCTCCCATGCCTTCGTGTGTCCGCACGCCGGATCCTCATCGGTGGTACGAATTCGGCGTCAACACCATGGTAGCGGCAAGATCCGACAAGTGATTGTTTTACACTTCAATTACTCTCCAATGATATTTTCCGCTTCGGCTAGACATCAATCATCCGTGGTGATGTGTACAAAATTTGATCCGCATAACAATCAGACATTGATTTTGGAGATTATATATTTGGATTTGATGAAGACAAGAACTACATGCAATTAATTTGCATGCCGCTGCTCTGAAACAACGGTCATGTTGATTTTCATCAACCGTGCATGGAGGTTTCATAATATGATTTATATATGGATGTCATTATCTCTTTCCTTAACATTATTTTAAATAGCAGGCTAAATTATTTAGCGTTTGGTCATCTCAAACAGCGGGCTAAATAAAACTACAACGACTAAATTGTACATGAGAATAAATAGCTAGACCGTTCTCAAACAGTTATAGCCGAAGATAACGGCATCTATAGCCGGGATTTAAAACTCGGTTCCATAGACTGATATTCTAACTATAGTTTTTTTTATTATCCATCGAGCTGCGATTTGTAATTTGCAGACGTTCGATCTACAAACTATGTGATAATTGACTTCAGCTTCTTAAAATCAAAAGCCAGAATAAAATTTCCATTATTAAAAAAAAACAGACTAATGTCTCAAATCCTCACGGGGAAGAGGAAACCGACGTTATGGCCCGTGAGAACTGAGAAAGATATGGCATGAATGCGCACCCCACATCGCCTCATGGGCTCCCCTCTCGCTACACCCCCGGAAGCACCGACCTATCGACCCAGCACATCACATGCCCTTGACAACGATCTGAGATCGATGTGCCGCCGCCCGACGCCCGCCGGCGACCAAAAAACCGGCGATCTCTTTTGACCTGCCGCCACTAATTGGGCAAGCGAACTCACCGCCATCTCCTGCACAGTGTGCCATTCTGCCTGCCTAGCTAGCTCCACTGCCGTGCATCCGACGACGGACCACTCCCACTACCGCGTTTTGCCCAAGTTGAGACGACCAAAACGCTGGATGGATGCTGCGATTCTACCGAATTTTGCCTGCTTCTCCCGTGCGATCTCACCCGAATTCTCACTCGTCTCGTCTCCGTTTTACCCGTCGCCGCGAACTCCACCAAGCACAAGGAATTAATTCGAGTGGCACCAAGCCGAAACCAAAAACCGCGGGTCCCACCGCCCCCCTCCTCTCTTTATAACCTTCGCGTGTTCGTCCACTCCCTCCTCAGCTAGCAGCAGCTCTAGCTACCACTATACCCCGCACGACGCGACACGACGGCGCGCGGCGAGGTGAGCACAATGCCGGCGGACGCGGCGGCGAAGGGGATGAAGCTGGAGAGGTACGCGAGCGGGGGCGCGATGCTGCTGCGGCGGGTGGCGAGCGGCAAGATCGTGTCGGCATCGTCGCACCTGCTGTTCCGCGCCACCGTGCTCGCCACGCTGGCGCTCGTGTTCCTCTTCACGTTCCACTACCCTTCGCTGCTCTCCCGCTCCTTCACCCTCTCCGGCGCTGGCGGCGGCGAGGCGGGAGCCGCCGCGCACGCCTCGCACCGGAGCTTGCTCATGTCGTCATCGTCGTCAGCGTCGGCGGCGGCGGTGTACGGGGGCGCCGCGTGGGAGAAGGAGGTGAGACGGAGCGCGAAGCCGAGGAAGGACGGGGGGATCACCGTGCTGGTGACCGGCGCGGCGGGGTTCGTCGGCACGCACTGCTCGCTGGCGCTCAGGGCGCGCGGCGACGGCGTGCTGGGGCTCGACAACTTCAACTCATACTACGACCCGGAGCTGAAGCGCGCGCGGCAGAGGCTCCTCGCCGGCCGCGGCGTGCTCGTGCTCGACGCCGACATCAACGACGCGCTCCTGCTCGAGAAGCTCTTCGACCTGGTGCCGTTCACGCACGTGCTGCACCTCGCGGCGCAGGCCGGCGTGCGCTACGCCATGGAGGCGCCGCAGACGTACGTGGCGTCCAACGTTGCCGGCCTGGTGAGCGTGTTCGAGGTCGCCGCCAAGCACGCCGACCCGCAGCCGGCGATCGTCTGGGCGTCGTCGTCGTCGGTGTACGGGCTCAACACCGATGCGCCATTCTCCGAGGAGCACCGCACCGACCGCCCGGCGTCGCTGTACGCGGCGACCAAGAAGGCCGGCGAGGCCATCGCGCACACGTACAACCACATCTACGGCCTCTCCATCACCGGCCTCCGCTTCTTCACAGTCTACGGGCCATGGGGCCGCCCCGACATGGCCTACTTCTTCTTCACCAAGAGCATCGTCTCCGGCGAGCCCATCACGCTGTTCCGCGCCGCCGATGGCGCCGACGCGCGCCGCGACTTCACCTACATCGACGACGTCGTCAAGGGCTGCCTCGGCGCGCTCGACACCTCCGGCAAGAGCACCGGCTCCAAGTCCGGCAAGAAGTCCGGCCCGGCGCCGCTCCGCGTCTACAACCTCGGCAACACCTCCCCGGTGCCCGTCACCCGCATGGTCGCCATTCTCGAGAAGCTCCTCGGCAAGAAGGCCAACAAACGCATCGTCACTATGCCCAGCAATGGCGACGTGCCATTCACCCACGCCAACGTCAGCCACGCCGCCCACGACTTCGGCTACCGCCCCACCACCTCGCTCGACGCCGGCCTTCGCCACTTCGTCGACTGGTTCGTCGACTACTACAAGCTTAAGCTCGACATCCCAAAGATCGCCAAGGTCGCCGGCGCCGGCAAGCCCTCCTCCTCCTCCAAGAAGAAGAAGAAGGCCTCTGCCATGTCGGCGTCATCATGAACAGCACGCCATGACACCAAGTGTGTATTCCATAGCTAGTTCTTGGAGGCTCTTGTCTGTATAACATTGTAAGTGCTTATTGTTTAAGCCCCTATTAATTTCTTTTCTTCTTCTTGAGATGTTTAATTTTAGTGATTAGAAACAAGGGAATAATGGTGGAGAAATAACACTATTGGTAGATAAATATGAGAGGGGTATAGAGATGATGATAAGATCAAAACACTTGGAAGCCAGGACAGAAGAAAGATGAAGTCACTGGCTTCCTTCAAATCAAAATGTCTCTTTTTTTTTTCTTCTTCTTCTTGTTGTTCCTTAATTTCTTTACAGTGTCATCACTTGTTTTGTTCTTGTTCCACCTGATGATGTAAGCCATATCAACATGCTGTTGCTGATGAAATCCAATCCAATCCACATCATGCAGCTTAGCTCACCTGCAAGCAAGAAAGAATTTCACTTCTACACTTAATACTTTTATTTCTGAAACCAGAATCATCACAATCTTGTATGGAAAAAACCACATCTTTCTGTCTACAGAAACTTGTGCAGATTCAGGCCCTGCCTCTACATTTCAGTACGTGAGGCTCATCAACCACTGACATTTACTACTTCTGCAGCGTGTGTATGTATGTGTGTGTGATCAATCACTGAATCACATGGCTCTTGATTCGTCCAGCAATGAGGCAGTAGTAGAGGCAGCAGCTAGTAGCTGGTTGGTGAGGGGATCATCAGCATGGTCCAGCCTCCAATTTGCTGCTCATTTTTAGCATCTTTGATGGGCAACATGAGCACATATTCAGTACAGGCCGCTGCTGCTGCTTGCTGTTTCAGAGTTCGGCCACTGTTTGCGAGATTTTATGTTTGGAGACTTCGATGCAAGTGTACTACAAGGAAGAAAAGAGGGTGTTTTTCCTGCCGATTTGTGTGGTGTTTTTAGCATAAATTCAGTAGAATGTCGGCACGATGTCACGAGGCTACAGTTTGCAGAATTTTCGGTGCGTTTTCAGGCACAGGGTTCAGCAATGGATATTAATCAAGAGTGCCAGGCTATCTTCACTTCACTCGTTCGTAGTGAATGAGTGAGTGATGACTGAATGAATGACAATTGACAACCGACTTTTTTTGTTTATGGTGAGTAACAATCATCTTGTTGTGGATAGTTGATAGAGACACTTCACATTGTCTGCAACTGTGCTTTTTTTTGTAGTTTTTTCCCAGTAATTATAGATATAGTTTTACTCTCTCCTTTGTTCTGCCGCAGATTATAATCTGAAAGGAATTTTAGAATTTAATTTTATAATCAATTTTAGGCGTTTTCTTCGTCACTTTGGTTGCTAGGCTCTCTTTCCGTAAAGAGTCATTTTTACGGTACACCGTACTACCTTATACTATTAAAAAGATCTACCCAATACTACTTTTAAAAATCAAATTCGTTTTGGATTATAATCTGCAGCTGAACTAAACGGGGTCTTGAACTTTGGATTCCTTATAAGCCCTATTTATTCGCACTGGCAATCTGTCCATGAATGGCCCCCTTTCTGAGCCATCTATCATGCATTCATGCTGCTAAGCCTTCTAGGACGATTCTTGTCCATTTCCTGCCTTTACACCACAGCTTCTTCTTTGCATGGGGCCATCAGATTCCAGTGATGTTGTTGCATTATTCTACTAGACTTGTGCTACATGATCCAAAATAGAGCAGAGAAAACATCATTGTATTCTGTGAAAAATTGTATATGCCGCAGATTCCAGTGATGTTGCATATTCCACTATGAGCAATTTTACCATCTTTGAAAAGGTACCGAGAGGTACTGTATTTTTTAGTGTAAAAATACGATACCTCTAGTACTAGGTACCTCGAGGTACTAAAATTTTTAGTGTAAAATGTTGACACCTTAAGATATTTTTTTAAGAATGGTAAAATTTCCCTTCCACTATACTTGACTTGTGCTACAGAATCCAAAAATGAGCATAGAACACATCATTGTACTCTGTGAAAAAAATGTACATTCTGCAGGCAAAAATATGGCCTTCTTGTCAGCATATGTCTTTGTTTCTTCTCCCAGATTCGGTTTGGTTGAAAATGCAGCTCAGAGCAAGAAAGCCAATGTGTGTTCTTTTCTAAGGAAAGCAAGAAATACTTTTTATATATGAGTTTCTTAGAAAATTATTTTAAATCCATTTTTCCGTTTGTACCCTCGAATATTGTCACAACATCACTCAGCTATTTATTAGTGTGGTGCTTCTGGGATTTTGCTCGTCTAACCAGATAGCTCATATGCCATTTTCTAACGCTGCATTGGACAATATTTTCTGACTATAGTTTTCAGCACTCATCACTGAACCAAAACAATGGACCAGTTTAAATCTTGGGAAATAAATATGTCGGCATCTAGATTGTTCCAAGCTCCAGACAATGCATTGAACACGGATAGTATGTAGGACCAGAGAGAATCCATCTCATAAATTATGCAGAAAGCAACAAATAACATAAATTAAGAAGTAGAGATAGGCCAGTACTTAACAGTCTGAATCGATGATGAACGAGGTCTGCCTATGCAACAGTCTGGTGATCATGTTCAGGAGCAGCATAAACAGAATCATTTGTGAGCAGGAAAGCACCTTGGATCTGAGGCTTGAGCTCTTGAAAGTGTTGCACTGCATTGTGAAATGATCATAAGTCAAAGTTTTCGGCTAGTATTTCTTGATGCATAGTTCAGGTCATCAGTTTTTTTTTTGCTAGAGACAATTGGACCCTGCCATTTTACAGCTAAACAATAAGTTAATAGTACCAAACTAATTGTTCAGAAATCTCTGCAGTAGTGCACTTGGTCTGCTATCTTGAAGCTAGTGCTACAGTGTTAATTATATTCTATTAGTACTACATAGTACTGCAAGATGGAAGTCTGGTCCCAGTGGCTTAGGTAAGCTTCACACTGGAGTAATCTTTGACTTGCATTGGAATGGGATTAGACCAGAAAAAAAAAGGACCTAATCCAGATTATTGGTCTCTCAGTGCTTCTTCACCACTTGCAAAAAGTTGATTACTTTAATTAATTCCATCATGCAGTTTGATGAGCTTCCATTTCAACTCTTGCTGACTAGTAGTACTGGTTTAGTTGTAGTAACATGCATGTTCCCATCATTCCAGCTTGCTTCCTTTCCTTTACTAGTTGATTTCTTCGTGTTCAGTCTTTGTCCGAGTCTTTTCAGAAACCGGAGTGTCTGCAAATCTTGCAGCATGAATTTTCAGCTGGATTGTGATATATGTGTGTGGCCATCTGCCTGACCCACTATAATGAAAAATTCAGTTATTTTTCAGCAAATCCATGTATTTCAGGAAAGAAAATAAAAAGGGTAGTCTACATCCACAGTTTCAGAGATGAGATGATAGAAGAAAAATGGGCATCTGCTTAGAGATGACACTCTCTAACAGTAACAAACAAATGGGGGGAAAATTGAATCGTGACACCATAGAAAGCAAATGATGGTACGTACTTCAGATGCATGGTGAAATAAACCATATCACAGCAAACATTACACATTTTTGAAGACGCCAAAAGACAATAACACATCTAAATTTTCATTACTAAACAATAGGTAACTGTGATAATCTGGCATCTAATCTTCAACAGAATGGCACCGGCTGCATGGTCCCATAACACTGACCTTAACCATCGATGGAACTTTCCCCTCGATGTAAGTTTTGACAGCCAAAAGTGCTGTGTGGCCTTCCCTAACAAGATCGCTAGGGTCCTAGGGATGCGGTAAGCTCGCCCGGATTTATTGACGGAGCACCTAGGACGACCATAAGTAGTGTCTAATGTAAGATGAGATTTGCTCCAGTCCATCAAAAAGTACATCGAGGTACCAGTACCTCATGGTACCAAATCATTTTCGAAGGTGTTGACGACGGATTTTGGTAATCGACTTGAAAGGAAAGAGGAAACCGAAGCAGAGAAGAAGGATTGAGTTGGAATCGGACCAAGCTTTGTATCGGACTCGGTAACTGTATCGGACTTGGGGAGTGTTGCTATAAAGGGCATATCGGCCGATACGGATTTGGTCTGGTCACGGGCCGATACGGGTTGTGAGTTGACAGTGTCAACGTGGGCTTGGTCTGGGCTCGAAGTAAGCTTCAAGGAAGTTGCCGAATAGAGATAAAGCTCGGTTTTGGGCAATTGTATCTTGTAAATTAGGTAGTTTAGATCTAATCTGTGGCTAGAGTCTGCCGCAAAGACTTGTTTGTTAGTTGTAGATAAGATCGTGCCCTACAAGGGTTCTGTTGTAACCTCGGGTATAAATATCCCGATAGTTTGTACAGGAAAACTCTCTCGAATCAATCACAAAAAACCAGTTCAATCTACTTTCGGCGCATCGCCAACCCTCGCAAGAGGTCTTCTTCAGCGAGTTCTTGCTTCCTCCGAGCAGAGGTAAGAACTCGTTCCCGACGATCTGCATCGTCGGGGCTAGCGTGTCACTTTAGACACGTTAAGCCTCGATGATGTGATCGTCGATTATCATGTCTTGGATAATTTTGACGAGTGTCTCGATTAAGCCTTGCCCGCGGTTTACTCGTTTTAGGGTTTATTGCCGACGATGGTTTAATTCTCATGCTTGGTTAGATTATTCAATGCATCTGTCATCCCCAAAAGCAATCGACGGCCTGATTTTCTTTGTGTTAAGTCTCAATTCACACTCTGAGTTGCTATCGACCTTAGTCCTGTTTTGAGATCTAACACAAAGCCTGTTTTCGGTTGTAATTAAGGATAGTACCGGGATTTTAGCCGGTCTTACCTAGCATATGTAATTGCTTTATATTACTTGCATATGTTTGCCGCTTATATGTGCGGATCGATGAGTATAAATGTGTTGATCATGAAGTAATCTTAAGATCTCTTTCTGGTTGATGTATTTATACTGGCCGATTGGCTTATATAAGGTTGCACTAGAGTACTAGCTGGTGTAGTTGTCTTAGTCATTCTTATCGGCCGATATTATTAGTTGAAGCCTACATGTCAATGAAGGCCGATAAGATTAGATTCATGTCTTACATATTTTCTAAGTGAGCCGATACAGCTTTGCCCTATCGGCTGGGCTATGACAATGTGTCATCGGTCTGTTGACCGATCGGCCATTGTTTTCTGACTTGGTTCGCTTGTTTCTTGTTGATTGCAGATCAAATCAACTGGCACGCTCTACTTACGACTAGGCAAGCCATTTGGACCTGCACTGGAGCTAAGCAGATCTCCCAGGCCGCCGTGGTAACGCGGAACCCGTTTGGTTGCTGGACGGGTCGAAATTCCGCGCCAACAGAAGGATGGATATTGTTAGATCCAATGATCAGAAACGATTTGGTATCGTGAGGTACGTACCTCGAGATACTTTTTTATGGACCGGAGCAAATCTCATGTAAGATACTTAAGTGAAGCTGCATTAATTCTCAACAATATGGCATGCAAACTCAACCATGCTCTTATCAGAGCAGAAGCCAATGATCTTCACTCTCTTGAGGTTGTTATGGCGCAGGCCTGGCATTTTCCTAAGATGTGAGGGGCCATCGAAAATTGAAGCTTGCTCAGTGCACATTAGCCTCACCTGCATATGATCAAAATCAAGGTCAAATTTGTGTAACGGTAATAGTGAAATACTAATAAGTGATGGTTCAATAATTCATACTAGATATAGCTATGCAAGCGAAGTGACTCACCACCAACTTGAATGTCTCCAGTGAAGGCGAAGCATCAAGAAAAGAAAGAAGAGAAAATAGTCATAGAGTGCGGGAATAACCACCATCGTAAAAGAAATATGGAGGTACTTGAGGTGAAGGAATTTGCCGGGTAGCATTGGTGTATTGACCGTCTGCATAAAGAAGACATGAAGATAAATGTATTGCAAGGTATGTTTACTGTTGTATACAACATTGCTACTCTATTACCATCTAACATACCTCTCTTAGTGACAGTATGGTAAGCTTTTCAACATTTGCCGCAGTAGATATATAGGAGCATAGTGCGAGCACGACAGACAATGTTGTCCTGATGATAACACGTCATTCATAGTTCTTTCACTTGCAACGAACCACCAAGTGAGATCTGTCCTAGATAGCCAGTAAAGTGGAAAATAGAGAGGTTTGGAGCATCACTCCCTATTGATTTCAGCCTTTTGCATTCATACAATTATACGAGTTCATTGGCCAAATATGCAGATGTGCCTATGATTGGACATTTCAGTATAGGCATCTGCTTTGCAATCCATGTGGCTAAGAAGCTTGTGATTGTTACGAGGCACAACACGGATATTCAGTGCAGAACAGAGTCTACTTCCGATGGCCCATTCTTGCATGGTACATCTGATAACTCCACATATATGCTTAACACGGAGACCAAGATCACTCTCTACCTCATGGATGATGAGGTATTTACTGCTCGTGCTTTCCCGCTCTTATTTTCTTTACCGCAGCTCTCTATCTCCCCTTTGCATCCAGTTTGTACGACATCTCTACCTATTCATGAATGCATTTGATTTGAAACAATCAATGGCAAAGGCAGTGGCGGAGCCAACTTTTACTCAAGGCTAGGGCCTCTAAGAAGCGCAGAATATTGTTCGATACATATGATGAGATGAAAAAAAAAGTACCTAGTGTCTGTGCAAAGTCCTAGTTCTCTTCATTCTGTAAATGAGTAAATCCATCAATTTTCAATCCAATATTCAATGAATCTGAATAGAAATCGAAAAAGGAAAGCTTACATTAACACAATGTCACAATCACACGTAGACGCAGTCCTGATCACATGAACCGAAGAAGAGAATGGCGCCGGCGGACGGGAGGAGACGCGCACAGCGGCTGTGGCATGACGGCGTCCTCGGCGTCGGCACAGGGCGGCAGGGGCCTCACGATCGCGGCTGCTCTTTGCCTCCTCGGCTTTGCGGTGCAAGAGATGAGGGGTCGAGGGCGGCGTGCGGCGCGATTGGCGCGGGCGGTTCAGCTTCGGCGTTTGGCGTCGGGAGGAGAGTAAGAGACAGCACCGTGAGGTTTTGGGCCAAAAATTCCTTGGGGGTATATGAACTTATTGGGCCGACGACTAGGACCTGGGCCCTAGGGGCCTTAGGCCCAGCTCCGCCCCTGGCAAAGGAATGATCATAAGAGATATTGAACACATCGGATAACATAAGCCAGTAGTTTGGCACGAGTGGTATAAACATTTGCACTTGCTGAGGCTCCTGAATTGAGATTTATGTTCAACCTTGAATGTAATGGTAGGGAAGCATTCATATTGACTAAAGCTGAGCCTCCTTGTTTTGTGGTCAGCTTGGCTTGAGCAACAGTACTGATGATTCTTTGGTTTGCCATTCCAGGCTGCAAAATGGAATAATTAGCAAATCAAATGAATAATGATACTATATTAAGTAGTCTATACTATGTATTGGCATTCTGAATGGTCGCCTACTTATCTTAGAGTAAAGAATTCCCTTGTTCTCTCTGAGCAAAGGATTCCTACTTCACTGCACTAATTTGTTGACGACATTACTTTTCCAACTTATATCTCTCTTTTTTCATGCGCACGTTTTTCAAACTGTTAAACAATATATTTTTATAAAAATTTTCTATATAAAAGTTGCTTTAAAAATCATATTAATCCATTTTTTTAAAAAAATTTAGCAAATACTTAATTAATCATAAAAAAATACATCACTCCGTTTTACGTGCGTGAGAGGTGAGTTCTCACCTCCCGAACACAACCTTGTAGGTTGCATTCTTCCTCTCTACAGCATTGCTTATGCTTTATTGTGACTTTTCAGTAGGCATGTTCTGCAAGTAAAAAATAGTAAGTATTCTAAACCAATAAACATTGCTACAATAACGAGGTAGGAGGATCAAATTTACCACATGTGTCTCGTTTGCTCTATGCAGCTTATAATTTTCTGCATGGGCGGCAATACTCCACTAATTCCTCCATTCATTTCCTCACATCTTCTTATGTTATGGCCAATCCCTTTGCATCTCCTACTTTTGATGATTGTACCGAGCCTTGATATTTTGGTGGTCTTAGTTTTTTTTCGACGGTTCTCTCCTTCTCTCCTTTGTTGGCCTACCTGACATCTTAACATAACCAGGAGCTATAGGTCGTGGTTTACGTGAAACTGGCCAAGAACTCATGCCCTCAACAGGTTGTAGACAATGATCATATATTTTCTTAAACACTGAGTAGCAATTGGATACAAATTCTTTTAGTAATCTTCCATCAAAGTAGATGCATGATACTGCATGACAACAGCGGAGGCCAGCTAACTCAATAACTTCATGAGTACCTCCTTTCTTGTAGGGACACGGTGAAAGTATTGTGCTTTGAAACTTCATATGAATCTGGGCCATTTGACCTACATGGGAACCCGATTCATTGATGTATTTACTATTTTTTTTCAATATGTTTGGACATACATGTCCCTGCCATTTGGAACATTTTGACCTCATTTCTTTGATCTTAATCATTGTTTTAGGTCTAATAGCCTCAAGCATGTTTATTATGGAGAAGTACCTACACTGAACAATCTGCTAAAGGACTCAGAAGTATTGTTGTTGACTGAATCATCTCGAACAATCTGCTAAAGGACTCAAAAGTATTGTTGTTGACTGAATCACCTCGTTGTTTGCTTGCAGTTGTATTTCTTAGATAAAAATTATCTAATAATATCATCAGGAAGTACTCGGAGTTCATTTCATATCCAATCTTACTATGATCAGAAAACATTATTAGAAAAGTACTTTCTGTTCATGGACAATTGCTGGATGGTAAAGACACTTGAGGGAAGGTTTGATGGCCTAGAAACAGACAATGTGCATGACAATGACAAGTGGCATGCTAATAAGAAAATAAAATATGTTTCGCATGAGTGGTCTTTAGTTAACAAAGGTAAACCGATATAGCAGAGGAAGCCTAAGATCACCAAGGAAGAGTATATTGTTTTCTATGGATGTTTGACAAATGACAAAGATATATTCCTAGCTTATCATCATTCTGATTTGACTGTCGCTAAGTGAAAGACCAGTACCTCGCTATAGAGAGGGGGTAAATATACCTCTCTAAAATTCTTCCCAACTACTGCTTCAAAATCTTCTCTCAAATATCTTCCTTATACTGTAGCTATAGGAGGAGGTTGAGAATTTAAATTGCAAGAAATTAAATACAAGAATTTAAATTACACAAAATAAATTCAAATAATCACAAATACAAAAGAATGAATGAACACACTCAAAGATACACCTTCACTTTGGCTTTAAATTAAAACTCTAAAAAAAAGCCCCTAAAGACTCACACAAGGGACACCTCAAACCCAGGTTTGGTGTTCTGTTCATAGGCTCAAATTGCTAGAAACCCTCTGGGAAACCCCCAAAATGCCCTAGGAACTTAGCCCCTACGCAGCCTTCTCCTTCGTTGTCAAATCTGGATCTGGCACACCATAAGCCTCCATGTCGGCCACCACACAAAGCTCTGCCGACTGAATTGCCCGTTGCCATAAAAAATCCCAGCCGTCAACCCATCTCCACGTCAAATGGTCCAATTGTCGCTCGTCACGCGTCCCGCACCTGCCGATCCTCGTGGAGAAAATTCCTTGTGTGTCCATGAAAACTCATCTAATTCCTTACATAACCTCCAATTTTACGTGATCCTTTTCATACCTCCGAAATTTTACACCGATCTCTTCCACGCCCCTATCATTAGGTTTCCGTTAAATATGTGAGTACATCCACGGTTAGATTGTTAGTATTTCCACATGCACTGTTAGATTGTTAGTATTTCCAAAAAGGACTGAAATGCCCATGGCAACCCTAGTAGTATCTCCGAGTGCCACCTGAATCGTGTGCATCGCGTTTCCCAGCCCGCTCTCGACGCACGTGGCGGCTGCGCGTCGCTGCTGGCCGCCTGGCCCCGAGCTGTCGTCGCCGCCGTCGAATCGCTTTCCTCGGCCCCTGCTCTCCCGTTGTCCGCGGCCCGCGCACCCGGCATCCCAAGCCTGGGAGGCGGCGCTCTGATCCCACCGGCCGGACGACGGCGTTTGCCCCCCTCGTCGCTCGTTTGCCCCTGAGCTGCTGCACGGCAGCTGCACTCCTCATCGATCGAGCAGCTGCGGCGCCTCCTGTCGGTGTCGGCCTGTGAGATCCCGTCCCCGGTGAATACTGAATCGCATCCACTGAGTCCCCGAGTAGGGAGCCCTCTTCTTGTTGTTCCTTGGATTGGTTTCTTCATTGGTGTGGTACAGTTGTTTATGACAACTGCTTGTTCAACTGGTGTGGGTGTGTGCAGACACTTGTGCCTGAGGAGAGAAAGCGGAGCAGTGGAGAAGCTCGCTTGGTCACTACAACCACATCGAATGAATGGCAGATTGGCTTAGCAGTTGCTGGAAAATAAATCAAACTAGCTGCCTAGCTGGTGATGACCTTGCTGTTATGGTGATGTATTGTTGTGGCAATGTGCTCTTGATGTATGCCCAGGATAGCAGGATTGCTTGTTATTGTGGTGATGTATTGATTTAGCAAAGATGCTCATGATGTATACAGTACATGCCTTCTTAATTTAGTTTGTCATGATACTCGTTCTCCTCCTGACGTACTGTTGTGGCAATGTGCTTATGATGCTCAAGATACTGTGGTGATGGTGATGTACTTAATGGTAATGTGATGTTCTGTCATTTTGGAATTTTTTAGATCGCCCTTTTTTTCTGGAACCTTTCCCTAGTACATTTTCATAAAAAAATATTGAATCATATATCAAAAGTTCAATGTATTTTGAAAAGTTATTTTAAATTTTATATGCACTGATGATGCACTTATAAATATTCTAATCTATACACACTCAACTTTCAGCTTCTCCCATCCCAAGGACACAATGGACATTTTCAAGCACACTAACCAGGCAATTGAAGAAAACCTAACGGTAGGCACATGGAAAGAATCACAACAAAATTTCGAAGATACAAAAGCGATCGTGCAAAATTAAAGGATATGAAAGAGATTGGATGAGTTTTCACGGGCACACAAGAAATTTTCTCATCCTCCCACGCGACCGTGACTCACGTCCCGTGTGGGACCCATGATTGATGCTCCGTTACTTCATTGTTATCTTGGATGATTTCCACCTCCATAGGCGCATACGTTTGCTAGCTCGAGGAGTTACATCTCCATGGCAGGGTGGGCCCATTGTTCTAGCCACTGGATCAATCGACACACCTGCAATATATATCAGTTATGAATTATGATGAGATAAACGAGCAATGCTGAATGCAAGCACATGAAGCCCAAGATCCTCACGTCAAAAAAAAAGAAGCCCAAGATCCCAATTCAATAATCTCATTCAACTATTGCATAACTGTGAATCTGTGATTACAGAAAACCCAAAACGTTCAGCAAAAGAAAAGAGGATTTCAAAGACCTCGTCTTCTTTACACTCGTACCAGAACATCATGTAATTAAAATTAAAATTAATAAAAAATTACTAGCTAAAACTGGCTGATTCGCATCGTACTTCCACAATCTAACTTGCTGATTTCAGATGATTTCAGATCAGTCCAATAGATAAATCAGTTTGCTAAACCCTAAGACCAGAACACCATACCCCCAAACCCAACAGACAAGAAGAAGAAGAAAAAACAACAGAGAAGAAGAAGGAAAAAACAACAGAAAGATTATATCTTTTCCCCTTCCAACAAACAGAAAATAATCGAGACATGGGACACGAAGGTGCATACACTCTTGGATTTGCTGCTAGAACCGGTGCCGCTTCCGCTTCGCTGGGTAACAGAATACGGAATTGCTAACCATTTGTCAACAGAAAATCCATCCTCAAATCTTGCAGATTTTGGGTCATTAGATGTGCTTCGCGATTCGTGCTCCATGTGCTTCTTCCCCAACTCCGGCAACCTTCTCTTCTTGTCCAGCGTCGGCGATAACCCAAACTCTAATGGAGGGCCAACGAATTAGGGTCCCGAGTTGGGGTGGGAGGGGGAAGGGGAAGAGGGGGGAATTTGCTGGCTTTAGAGGAATGGCCGTGGAAGGTGGCAGCTCGGCGATGGGTGGTGGATCCGACGGCGGGGAGCAACCGAAGACAGGGAAGACGGTGGCACGGGGACAGCTCGCCACCACCGGCTTGAGGAAAAGGAGAGGAGAGGAGAGGGAGGGGGAGGGGGAGAAGGCCGGCCGAGGGGCCTCGACGGCGCCGTTGATGCCTTCCGCCAGTCGGCGAGGCCGGGCGGCGATGGCGTGAGGGAGTCGAGAGAAAGGGGATGAGGAGGAGGTTTTTAGGGTTTGGTTGTCCTACACGAATCTTAAAGCAATCAAGTGGTCCAAAATTTGCAAGATTATTAGGCTGTGTTCGTTCGTCCGTTTTCCCAGCGAGCTACGGTACTTCTCCCCCGCGCACGCTTTTCAAACTGCTACACGGTGTATTTTTTTGCAAAAAGTTTCTATACAAAAGTTGCTTAAAAAAATCAAATTAATCCATTTTTGAAAAAAAAAATAGCTAATATTTAATTAATCACGCGCTAATGACCGCTCTGTTTTCCGTGTTTACTGTGCGCGCTAGGAGTTGATACTGCCGAACACAGCTTAGAGTGTTTTCTGTCAAATGATGTATAGACACTCTCAAAAGAAAATCCTTAACTACGCTAGGTAACCTTAGATCGAGAAGCAGGGTTCCCTTATCGCCGGTAACTACGCTTACCGCGAGGGTACGGTAAGGGTTACCGGCGGTAGGGTTTGGGTGAAATTTGTGCAAATTCAAAAGTTCCAAAAAAAATCAAGATATCATAAAAAATCATGGATATAATTTTTGATTTTTAAGGGCAGATGGTGAAGAAATTTTTTGAAAAAGAGTAAGATAAAATCAAATTTGAGGGCAAAACTGATAATTGTTTAGGAAATAGAAAAAAGAAAAAAAGTATTGGGCTTCATTTTTGTATTTTACATCCACAAGCTAGGTTTGCAAGTGTCCTATATATTCTTCTAATTATCCCCAATTTCTACACACATTTAAGTGTTTTTTCATTTTTTCATGTCTTTTGCCAAACATGTCATGGTTATCGCGTAAATATCGCAGTTACCGCGACCAAACCGCTAATTTTTGAACACAAAATTCACATGGTTTTCAGCAGTTACTGCGGTAACCGCCTTACCGCGGGAGGAGGTGGGGTGATAACCTCCCCAAAACGGTAAGGCAAACCCTGTCAAGAAGACATAGGGGCGCGAAGAAATCATGTCGCCATCACGAAAATCCGCCTGCAGGTAGGGGAAAATGCCACGGTGGTTTTTCGGGACAAATAAAGCTTTATCAAGTCTTAACCGTTGTGAATTATTTATGGCTCATCATATTCCAGTTATACCATATACTCCCTATAAGTTAAATATTTTAAAAGTTCGATCAATTTTATAAAAAAATATAACAACATTTATATCACTAAATTATTTTTATTACGACTAACATTAAACATATATTTCGATAGTTTTTTTTAAAAAAATATTTTTAATTTTTTAATAAATTTAATAAAAAAGTTGCAGAGAAAATCGTGCTGTCGCCGCCGCAGCGCCATCTCTCTAGTGGGCCGGGCTGAGAGCACCAGGTTTCGACGGGGAGACACAGCCCAGCCCAGCCCATATTTGCCACCGGGGCCTGGAAGCCTTAGCCCCCGATCCCTCGCTCGCCGGCCGTCTCCGTCATGAACAAGCGCCGCCGCCGCCGCCGCTCGCCGGTGCTAGGGAAGACGCGGTTGTCTCTTCTTCGGAGGCGGCGAGGAGAGGGAGAGGGGCTTCATCTGCTGCTGCTTCGGCTAGGAGCCTAGGACGCCATGGTTTCCCCTCCGACCACAGGTACGACGAACTCAGACGAGCTCCCATCTTCTTTGCGCATTGGTGTAGCAGCCAGCAGCGCAGCATGTCTACCTCAGATTGAACCAAAAGTCACAAAATTTCCAGACGAAAATCGCTAGCTTTCGACTCAACTAGTGAAAACGAAGCTTACGGCACAAATACATTAGCTTCCAGCTGCAGATTTTGAACTTTCAAATCGCTTAGATTGAAGACTATCAACTCATATCCTGTCCTTCCAAGACGATTTTAAAGCTCTAGATGGATCAATTGAACTTCCACCTTGCAATGTTCATGCCTGCCGCCCCTGCATAAGCATAGGAATTTTCATGCGTTGCTTGCATTCCATTATTATTATTATTATTATTATTTGGCAAGNTCAAGTTATCATAGTTGTGATGTATTTCAGATGGACTAACTGAGTCAGTGGCCAAAAGGACTCTCCTTGCCAACAAGATGATGGTTGTCAAGATGACAAACGAATAAGATCAGGTGTAGACCTTCCAGAGGTATAAAATACTACAATGCAAAGGCTACATGCATGCGAATTAGTTGTGGCTCAAATAGGAATTTGTAGGTAGGAGTTATGTGGTGAGCATGGGCATGGGAATGTGAATGTTAATGTGAACCCTTCATTTGGCCTGTGATATTAAAAGAGAAAAATTCATTGCTAAATTCACTCTCTACAAGATATAAACATAGGTATGCTTCGATGCGCAACTGTGCGCATTTCCGCAATCTTGCTTATATAATTTTAGTTTATTTTTAGATAATTTTAGATATTATTTTAATGTTTGCTGTAGGGTTGAATGCATCACATTTTCACAGTCTTGCTTATATGATTCTGTTATTAATATTCTCTGATGCTAGTTAACGAAGGGCATCTTTGGTTACAAGTTATAGGATTGAATCACATTTGCTTCAATACTGGGTATAAAGATACGGACGATTCAGATAAATATCTGTACAAATTTACTCTTGTTCTTGATAACTATACTCAACTTTGCTTTGACAATCTCCAAATTTTCTGAAGAGAAGAACTGAAGAAAATCCCCAGATATTATTATGCAGGGTTATTCATTTATCTGGTCTATTCATTCTATATTCTTGCTGCAAAACATCCAGATGCACTATACATATGCTGTACAGAGTATACATGTTTATTTCCGGTTCTTTGCTACTCTGCCATCCTTAGCTTATAATATCATTTTGCACAGTATAACAACATGATTTTCACGAACGCATGGAAATCACACTTGTTGATTGAACATACATATTTCAATTTTTTCTGATCATCACTAATGACTGTCTGCAATATACATATAAAGTTCCCTTTTCCAGTCCACCTACCACAGCTACATACCAGTGTATTTTCTTCTTCTGCTGTATGTGATGCAGCACATCTTCGCATTGCTTTTTTAGTTCCAGTGCTACTGTTCTCACATTGCTTTGCATGCAGGACATTTTTGGGTACATTCATTCCTTAATGCCACTCCGAGATGCTGCTCGTGCTGCTTGCATGTCTCGTATATTTTTACGATCTTGGAGATGCTATCCCTACCTTATCTTCAGTGAGGAGCTACTCTGATTGCAGAAGAGTGCATTTAGTGATGATGAGAGAACGAGAAATCTCATCAGCAAAGTTAACCACATTTTACAAAATCACTCAGGCATTGGCGTGAAGAAACTAGAGCTTGTTATATTGACAGTTGGCTTGACAAGTCTGTCACACGAGGGATTGAAGAAATCACCTTGATACTACCTATAAACAACAATGCAGAATACAGCTTCCCATGTTCGCTTTTATCTGATCGTAATGGTAACTCAATTCAGTATCTTCATCTCTCTCGCTGTGCCATCCGCCCCACTGCTAATCTTGGTTGCCTGAGAACCTTGACAGCGTTGCATCTATATTCATTGCGAATTACTGGGTTTGAGCTAGAGTGCCTTCTTTCCAATTCCCCCGCATTGGAGTGGTTGACAATGATGGATTGTAAAGAGATAGTTCAGTTGAAGATACCAGGTCTGCTGAAGCAGCTCCATACTCTTTTTGTGAGTAGATGTGAAATGCTGAAAGTGGTAGAGAGCTATGCTCCAAATATCGCCACCTTTGACTTCTCGGGTCATGTTCATGCAGTGCGATTGTTGGGTTTACTGCAAGTAAAAGACCTTGAGATGTCATGTTTGGATCGGTCTAGCATTCTCTGCTATGCTCTCACCAATCTTTTGTCTATTGCCCCAAATGTTGAAAAACTTGGTATATCATCACAGACAGAGGTAAACTCTGAAGCATTACATAATTGTAGAGTAGCAATTGTACATAAAATTGTAGACATCCATTAAAAAAAATTAATCTGAAACATCTTTATGCAGATTGTCAGTACACAAACTGTACCAGGGAAATATCTTCGCCTCAAGCACTTGCATATATCTCTTAACAGGTCCCCAAACTTTGATGATCTTTCTCTTGTTTCTTTTCTCGATGCCTCTCCGTCACTCGAGACTTTCATCTTGCATGTAAGTAACTAGTTTCATCTTCCAAAGACAACAAGTATATATCATCCATAATAGAGCCATCTTTTGAAGTGTTTTCTCTGTTTTACAATTAATTTTGATCCTATATGTGCAGATACGGGAGATATACATACCACAGGGTCATATGGGGCATCCTTGGACTCTTGGAGACTGAGGCAGATGCCAGAACACCGCCATGACAATCTCAAGAAATTCGAGGTCGTCGGTTTCTGCTACGCGAAGAGCTTGGTCGAGCTAACATGTCATATCCTTGAGACGACATCATCACTCAATCATGTTAAACTTGACACCTATGGTTATGCTAGGCTTTGTGCTTCTGGCAGTGGCAGATTCTACCCACATTATACAAAACAAATCATGGAGGCCTGTAATGCGTCCTTGGCTATCAGGACATATCATGGGGAAAGTTCCACCTGCAATGAAGTTTAATCTTGTTGAGCCTTTCAGCCGTTGCCGTGCTCCTGTCCAGTAGATGTCAAGTTATATCAATTATCAGCTACCATGGCCATATGTTCTTTTGTACCCTTTTTTGAGTACCCGTAAGCAATATTTTACATGTTATGTGCCTTTTCTTGAGCTGTAACATACTAACAACTGCCTTCTTGATCTTGTGTTATCTCATGAATCGTGCTCTGCAACAATTGCCCAGTTCTTCATTTAGTAGGTGCACGCATTTTTTCTTTGTATTTTAGACTAAGCATTTGAGAAATTATCGGTACTTGAACTGTCTCAGTTTTGGATAATCCTCTGGCTTGAGCTGGAATAGTTGCTTCTTACTATTACCATTGCCTGACATGAAATAAAATCAGATTAAAACTGCAACTCCTTCAATTGCCCCATCATTGTCTCTGTCAGTGACATTAACATTCTGTAATATGAATAAAACCAAAAAGTTGCAAGTGTGTCCACATTATCCTACCTTCGATAGCTTCTGAAAAACAGAAAGGTAAAAAATCATTCAAGCAGACGATGATCAGGACAATAAAGCAATCAGGATGAAATTGTGCCAACCCCAGTTAATAAAATTCCAGCACTAATAAACCAAATAACCAATCAATCATAGTGTCATTCTGAATTCAGCAGTTCACCCTTATTCTGGTTTGTCTAAAACTTCAGTATATATGAAAACATTATGTATTTCCCATTACATTGGTATCGCAAGTATGAAAACATGCGTATACAATCAATACTTATGAAAACATGCGTATACAATCAATACTGCGTATCTTTGATTTGCAGCAATCTAACATGATCATTGATTCATTCTACCGCTTTGACCTTGGCTGTTGATCTTTCTCATAAAAAAAATAGCAAGTTAATTAAAAAATTCTATTATTGTACCCTACTAAATGGACATTTCAGATTTAAAATTAACTTATTGAGTAAAGTACATTGGCATAATGTTAATCTCCATCAGCATCTCTTGTTTCCACTCATTCATAGAAACCTATTTTTCTTTTTCTTTTTCGGAAATACACAAAAGGATTGCGCACCTTTGTATAGAGACCTATTTTTCTTGCATCCATCCATATATGGTACGATAAAACAGCACCACTTAGCTCTGGCAGTTTACAACTACAAATTAAGTAAATAACAAAAGAAGGAGCACTCAACTCCCAAGAAGTTTAGTTCACACTGAAATTAGTTCCTTCTAATTATCCTAATGAAATTCAGAACTGGGGAATCATTTGGTGAACGTGAACAACTCGTCATAAATTGGTAAGCATATTACCTTTCAAAGAAAATTAGTAAGCATAATTTAAAAAATATTTTTAAACACAAAGCCATGAAGAAAAGAAAGATCATCTCCTTCCATTACTGTGACTAACATGTTCATTAAATCATCTCCTTCCCGCATTAACCTTCACCTTGTCACAATCAGGTGAGCAAACTGCTAGGAGATTAACCATTAGAAGAATCAGACACGCATATATAAGTTGGCATGCTACCGCACTCAGGGTTTAGAGCCAGCCATGTATTTCAAGTAATACTATCTACTTCTGAAAAATGAACACCATCTCATCCCAAGGTATGAATTGAAAAGGCAGAGTGCCACACTCTTTTCCCTCTATATTGGCTTGTGGAATGTGGATCATGTTCAGATGTGCAGAATCAAGTACCTGACTGCAGTATCATCAGTATCACTATGACACTATCTGCTACAATACACTAGTAATTTGCCAAAGCTATCTTTGCAGTAAGGTGTGTACAGATACTACCTGCCTACCTCTGGCTGCTCAGCTAAGATTCAGTAGAATTCCATCAGTGCGTGAGGCGGGAGGATTGCCTCTGTCAGTGATGCTAACAATTCCGTAATATGAAGACAAATAGTTGCACCAGAGTCCAGTACAGTATCCTGCCTTGTACATCTCCTGAAAAGCAAGGAATGTAAAAATCATTGAAACAGAACAATGATCAGCACAATAAATCAATCAGGGTGAAATTGTACCCTCCCAAGTGAATCAAATTCCAACGCAACTAGACCAATGACCAAATAGCCTGTCAACACTGAATCATGCTGACATTCTGAATTCAACATTCCACCTTGTTCTGGTTCATCTAAAAAGACTAAAACTTATATAGTACATAAGAAAAGAAATAGAGCTGTATTTCCCATTGCATACTTATGGTGATATCACAAGCATGACAGGAAATGCATATACAAACAATAATAATGACAGACTCTGACAAGACAAACACCAATAATTCTCTGGGCACCTGTACTGTACAAGTAGCAGGACAAACAATACCACTCAGCTGCTCATCAGAGAGATTAAATTGATGAGAAACAGGTACAGAAAATTAGTTTCAACAGTAAGATGGTGAGAAACAAAGAATACCAAATTGCTTCAGCTTTGCTACTCCCTTGAACCTATGAGGTCTCTCTGGAATCTGTAGGAAGCATTTCTTGCATATCTCCGGTGCAGGCGTGTCACCACCTGCAAGAACTCTAAAAACCCCCAAAACCCCAACTACCTCAAAGCCCTTCTGAAGTTCACACCGCCGACTCAATAACAAAAGCCAAGAGCCCAAGAGTAAAACAGAAACAGAGTATTCACAGAAATTAACGCCTTCCATCACGAACCCAGAACAGAATCAACCAAATTTGCTGAGTCATCACCGAGGCATAAAATCAACATTCAACAGTAACCACCCACACTAACCACATGAACTGCCCTGGATTTAACAAGAACAATTCAGAGCATCTCAAGATGGAAACAAAGTATAGGAGAAGGGCATTCTAATAGAATCAATTCAGAGCATCTCGTTTATTAGGGATTACGGAGACGCCTTTCAGATCACTGTTCATGAATTTTCATTTGGTCGAACCACTATTCACGAACCCTGTCAGTCAAGCACTCAAGTGCACTAAAGCTAAATTTCCATCTGTGCTGTTACTATCCACGAGAGAGATTTACGACTTACGAGGCGCTACTACTACTTCCTACTCCTTACTTGATCAGTGCAACGTATTTACCTCTGAACTCAATCAATCATCAACATCGGGGGCTCTTGGTCTTGATTGTAGACAGCCTTCTCAAGGGATAGGGAGCTCTAGTCATCGTTGGTGTTGAGCTTTTGTTTCTTCTGTGGTTGATCAGCAAAAATGAACTTGAGGGCGGTGTGGTTCTCATCTGAACCATCGGGCTTCACCTGGGAAGGATTTTCACAGGTTGCAGAATCTTCAGTGCTGTGATTATCGGGAAGATGGAGATCAGAGCGGTCCTCGGCCGTAATCCTCACCATGGAAATCTCCTTCTCATCTGAAACATCAGGCTCAACTTGGATCCTGGACATTGCTGAGTCCTCTGCTGTAGTTTTCTTCTCTGAGGTGGGTGATTCCTCTCCGGAAAGTTGGGCATCCGACAATTGCAAAACGGCGCCGTCCCCAGCGATCTCAGGCGGAGCTGCAGGCTCCCCATCCCCAGCGAGCTCTAGAGCAGGGTCATCCGTTGGTGGTGCTGGATCGTACACGAACTGGATGGTGCTGTCCCATGTGCTGGTAACTGAGTCAAGAAGTTGTTGCAGCATTATGCGCCTGATAACCCGAGAGGTAGGGTAGACCACGCTGTCGGCAGCATCGACCATGCGATTCCCGAGCTCGACGAGGAAGCTGAGCAGGGGATCTCCCTCTGGTGTCTCTGCTAAGAATTCACCATTCCTCTTGAGCGCGACCACGTTCATGTTGACTTTTGTGATGGTGGTGTTGTCGAGTTCGTCGATCAGACCTCTGATGATCAGATCCGAGGACGCCATGAGCAGGTCGACGTCGGAAAGCTTGCTGGCCCTATCCATGTTCTTCACGCTGTTAGCTTCATCCCCAAACTTCCTCTGGATCAGCGTGCACACCTCACGAGCATCGCGAATCCGCACGGCGACGATGATGACAACCTCGTCCACGCACACGAAAGGGTGCCTCTCCACGTAGCGCTTCACTTGGGCCAGGGAGGAGAGGTGCTTCTCTTCCTCATCCGAATCAGGAGAAAGCACGGGGGAAGGAGGATTCTCCATGGATTGGTTTGAAGAGGATGGAGATTGGGAGGCGTGGGGGTGTTCCTCTCCCTCCGACCCCGAGGACGGCAGCAGGGAGGAGGAGGAGGAGCCGATCGGAGAGGGCGGCGGGTCCTCCATGGCCGCCGTGTTGCAAGGGCGGCGGAAGCGATGGCCGGGGAGGAGAGGCGAGATGGCGGCGGGCGGTGGCCGGAGGCGGAGGCGATGGGGGGGTGGTCGGAGTNATGGGGGGAGGTGGGGACCGGGGGGTTAGCAATGGAATGGATTTGAGGGAGACCCATTTATAGATCGCCAAGGCGTGCTCGGGAAGATTTCCTCGGGAGAGAGAGAGGCGGAGAAGAGAGAATCGCAGTTCGAAATTTCGAAGTTTCGCCACGTAAGCGCGATTTCGCAATGATACAAACTGGCCGCGATGGATAGATGGGCCAGCCCAACTAACAGTACCCGTTTGACGTGCTCGGCCTAGCGTCCCAAAATGCGTGCTTCGCAAGAAACCCCCTCCTAGCCTAGTCCGGCCCAATGCCGTGCAAGGCAAGGAAACTCGGTGCGGCCTGCATGGCACGGTGCGGGCCGTGTTAGGCAAAGGGTAGAGTTTTTTGTATTTTTAGATTTTTTTTTTTAATATTTACAGAAATATTATAGCGCCCAAAAAATTTCCAAAACTAGACCCTGCCGCCCTTTGCAAGGGCGGCAAGCCGACGTGGCACACGCCGCGCTGGACGGCGCGGGACGGCCGTCCTCCTGCCCTCTTGCCGCCCTCCTGCCCTCTTGCCGCCCTGGCAAAGGGCGGCAGGACCCCCTTGCCGCCCTTACAGAGGGCGGCAGGCCTGGCCGCCTATAAAGCCCAGCCGGCTCCTTTGAGGAGCCCATTCCCTCCTAACCTCTTCACATCAAAAAAAAAAAAAGGAGAAGGGGAGGAGAAGAAAAGAAGAGGCGAAGCCCTGCCGGTTTCAAACTTCGACGGTTTCAAACTTCGATTTCAGGTAATATTCGTAGATTATATACGTGACTAAATATATGATGTTAACTAGGATATCACTTGTATTTTTGTAGAACTTTCGTTGAATAAATGCATTGTATGAAATAGGGTTTTACCTGTGGTACTATATAAATATATATTGTTAGATGTAGGCAGGGTTTAAAAAACCGCCGGGGGCCCGGTTACCGCCACCCGGCGGTACGGCGGTTACCGGCGGTAACCACGGTAACCGCGCAAAACCGCGACAAATTTACAAATCGAAATTTGAATTCAAAAATTCGGGCAAACCGCGCGGTTTG